>JAUMHF010000003.1:11433531-11455923 GCA_032359275.1 Microctenopoma steveboyesi | reverse complement strand
GAAGACAATCCATTCTGCTGTATTCTGATTGGTGTGATCTGACAGCTGTCTGCGAAGAGGTCGGCCAATCAGATGTTGTTTTGGACAGGCACTCCTTGAAAGGGGTGCTATTCTAGGTCTTCTTGATTAGGAAGATTTTCCTCCCAGCTCTTACTGGTGCCTAAGGCCTAGCTTGGAGCCTGCTGTAACTATGGTAGACTATTTCCGTCCCAGTGAAATAGACTTACGGAATTGCAGCAGAGGCTTGATGTCATCATTCACCTTACAATTTATAGAATAAAGCTCAGCTTCTTAAGTCCAGAGAGCCAACAAAACCGTAACTTGACACTATAAATGCAAAGTTCATTATCAAGGGAAAAGTCAATAAAAAGAAAGAAAGAAATTAATCCGGCATCTTTTTCAGGCACTAATGTCAACAAAGTTCGCCAGCTAGATCTGTCGGTGCAGGAACTGGATGCCATGTACGGTCAGCCCTGCCAAGGCTGACCTGACAGACGGAGTGGCTGTCCATTGAGGGGGATGCAGAAATAAAAGCTTCGACCCGGATCAGTGAAGCATCCGACACACTAGCCTGAGCTCCTTGGGTCTCTGAGGCAGGAGCTGCCTTTCTGTCACTCAATGTGTGAACACACACATACACCGAGCCAAAAAGGCAGAAACAAAAACATGCAGGGTTTTTTTTTTAAAGTGAGTGATGGGTTACTACACAAGCTTGCTATTTGTTGCCAAAGTGAGAACAGTTTTGCTCATCCCATGTGGTATTAGTGTTTTTGTCATGGCTTCCTCATTGGTTTGGCAATTGCGACGTCACAGTTTTCCCTAAACTAGACTTTGACTCAGTGAAAGTAGTTTGTCAGAGTGAGCTGACAGACAGTAAAAAGCACTGATGTTAAATAAGAAGAACACAACAGAAGCATGTCAAATGTAAGAGAAACACAGGCACATTACTAATGTTTATGCCCCCCAGCTCTCCTGGTTATTATCTACCGATTTCCCCATCCAGGGGGAAATCGGTAGATAATTTTATTTTGCCTTATACATCAATCCTACAACACCCCTCTCTAAAAGTCATACTTTCCTTCTTGGTCCCAGATTTTTACACAATCTTTATCTATCTTAGTGGGAGGTCATCTAATCAGCTGAGCTCCAGGTGTGCTTTGTTTTGTGCTCCATTCAGTGATGGATAGTTACCATTGGTAAGGCCACAGCCCTCGTACATCTACTGCAGTTCAATTTATATTTCTAAGCTGCAGGAAATGTTAAATATATTGCATGAAAATATTCCCAGAATTTTTCAAAAACCTTTATGGAATTTAACAAATAATGAATAATTTAACAAGGCACTTATGAAAGTCCCATAAAATATTTTCTTTTTAGGACTTAAAGGCCATAAACAAACCCCATCGATGGACAGCTCAGTTATTCGACTTGTAGTTGTGAATCATTCTAAGATTAACCCATAAAATGCACAATGACGGATGAAGTTGTTTCATAAAAATAGATAAGGACTGGCATATTAATTTTAAATATCCACACTTGTCTGCTCCTTTTATCTGCTAGAATATTTATATTCCGTTCATCTCTGGAATGTAATATCCTGAATAAATATCCTTTATATTTCTCGTTGATATTCGGGAGCCACCCCTTCACCAGCCTATATGTATATTCAGGGCTTCTGCACTTTGAGTCTCACACATAAACAACTCGTGGACTGGCCTCATGCGTTTTTCTTTTAGAGTTTTTGTAACTATTAATGTTTAATTAATGTATATGTTTATTTTATTTCCACAATGTTGGAGTTCAATATAAGTGCAGGCACCAAACTTGTTCCAATGAATTCAATTATATTGCTGTATATATTGCAATATAAGCGCTTCCCTATTGGTCCTATCGTTGCAGAGGTGCCACCTGAGGTTATCGCAATCGTCTTTATGAATGGCACAGCAGACCTCTGTGTTTAAAGACTGCAAGAGGAAACTCATTAACAGCTCATACTGTTAAAGCAAATATTAGAACAAGATAGATTCACACTGATTGTTAAGGTGTGGAGGCTGTTTTTCATAATAATAATAATCAGCCATGGACAATAGCGTGTGTGTGTGTGTGTGTGTGTGTGTGTGTGTGTGAGAGAGTCTGGTTAGAATGTGTGGGATGCAGAATAGATGACAGACGTCGTGGTAACAAGCATAGGCACTCCTAATCAAGGCTTTTCTCACTCCTCAGTTGCAGCTTAAGGTCACTTGTGATTGATTCAAATGAGAGAAAGGATCAAACCATTCCCTGTTCTAAGACACCAACGATTCATGTGAGCTTTAAGCATTCTTGAGTGTATAAATGACTATTGAAATGTTAGCAGCGTATGGATTTTGCTAGGACACAATGGAACACAGTTTGTCACAAATTTGACAAATGCCAGTGTTACATACTCAGAGATTTATGTTGCTCAAGAGGCCAGCTGCACCGAAGAGTATGTGTGAACAGCTGCACACAAGTGTTTGAGAACCCCCTGAAACGTTGGAGTGTCTTTGAATCAATACATCATCTAAATCAAAGTATTTAATGAACGCGGACTATGATTCAACTTTCTTCTGTTCCAAGGCTCTCTTGTCATTATCCACAGACAGTTCACGGTGGTTTGATCACTTCTTTCAACTTCTTTATAATTAATAATTCAAATGGAATCATTCAGAGGAGAGCAAAACTCGAATAATCTATATGGTATCCCCACGACTTTGGACACTTCAAGCTGATTCAATTAGAAAATCAGTTGCACAAGTATGATGAGCAACTGATTTTCAGTGAAGAGTTGAGTCAATTAAGTTAGACATCCAGTCGATATTGGAGTTTGGTCTGCCACATGGAGTACATCAGAAGACAGAGACTGTACAGATGAGCCTGAGCGTGTAGCACCAAACTTATGACTAATGCTTCCTCCCCAAAAGCTTGCGAAACACAACAAAAGAACGAGCAGTGCTAAGTTTAGATACTGACAGCAAGAGAGAGGAGTGACTCATTTTGATATGATCTACTTAGAACCAACATGGGAAAACAATGGAGTCAGATGTGTGCAACCGAGATGGAGACCTGCAATCACAAACTCCTTAATTAGACAACCATAAAGTACATATAGAAAATCTAATCCTGCTCAAGACAATTACCATTTCAATGACATTCATCTTTCTCAGTGCTGAGTTTTTGTGAGTATCCAGGATGTTGGGGATTTTGGAGCCCACTTTGCATGCCAGGTAATTCCAGTGCCTACAACCTTTTTTGATGTAGCAGATTGAAGTCTAAATGAATCTCTGACCTTCAATTTGCTCCATCTTCATCAGTTCCTGTTTTTCCTCTAAGTGGCTTGATTTCCTCAAGGTTCTTTTTGTCCTCCTTCCCTCCAGTTAATCAAAGCCTCTGTCTCTTTGTTTCTCATCTTCGGCAACATGCCACAGCACTGTCTTTGATAAAGTGTGTCCACGCTTTCCACGGTGTTTAATACTTCGGTTTTGATTTTTAACAGATTGTAACACACAGCACAAGGCCCACAAAACTTATTTCCTTTCCATTTCTATTTTATAATACATATCATATTGGTCCTTAAAAAGGAAACAGCTTTGTGAATATTTATGAGGGTTTTATAACACAAATATGAGGGGAGAATCAGAACAGGTTTGAATAGAATGTAGCTGCAAATACATTTCAGTTGTACAAACACTTGATAAGCACAAGCACAACGGGCAGCATACGTCCATTAGGCCTCACTCAGGCTAATCTCTCATCTCTCAATTAGAGTTTAGATTTATGATGGGGGCCGTGCAACATATGATCTCTAATAGACTCTCATGTTGGCGCCGCAGAGAGAAAGAAAACAGTGTACATATTGAGACTGGAGCTGATCAAATGCTTGGTGTTCTTATCCTTCACAGCGCATTCAAACACACATTGTGTTTTAATTAAGGCTTTACAGTACATTTGTGGTTCCGCCAATGATAAATGGTGGCTTTGAGTCTGCGGAAACTCTGGTTAGTGTGCTTTTATTGATCTGTCATACAAAGAAACAACACACTCTTAACTATCCACTATGACCAAGCCTTCCGCAGAGGCAAAGACAAGACACTAAGGAAAGAAGAGGGACTGCAGAGTAAAGTGAGGAAGCAGTTCATAATTACAGCTAATGCTACAAAGCCACTATATAATGTTTGAAAGAAAAGATAATAATAAACGTGCCCCCACAGACCCAACTTACCTCCTAGGGACGTTGGAAACACCTGCAAAACAATTACAGACAAGAAAAAACAATGCACAAAATTCCAGAGCCGTCACAGTGCAATTTCTAATCAAACTGTGGGGCAGAGGGATTGGGAAATGAGCCCTGTCTCATTGTGTCGCTGGACAAATCAAACAAGGGCAAATCAACAGTGGAACTGTTCAAATCAGTAGCTAAGTAACCGCCACTTCAGAGAATGATAAAAAAAAAACTAATTTTGAGGGGACCTCCTGTGCTTCATGCGAGTCAGCTGTTGGCCTGCTGTCAGGTTTTCACCTGCACAGAATTAAGTCTTAACTTTGGAAAATAGTTGAGGTGGAGAGTCCTAGTATGACCATGTTAGACACAGCATGTCTGATTTACATCAACATGCACAGACATGTAAAACGGTACCCTGTTTATAAAAACAGAAACGATATGATGCCATATTGTTGGCACTCATGCGGAAGTGTGAAATGAATCAATTTTCAAGTGTTTTGTCCTTGAATTTCAGAATGCTGTCAGCAAAAGATTTGGAAGCCTTCTGTCCTGCAGTGTTGAGCTGATAGTGAAGAAAACCATCCCCCAGGATCAGCACACGGCGTACAGTTTGTGTGTCTGGCATTCACGTTACTAAACTAAAACAAAAATGATGGTTCTTTCAAAAACATTTTTTATCCAGTGAAAAGTTAAATGACCATGCTCAGCACTGTTGAGGCCACCCATATATACAAGTGATTAGTATTACTTTCCACAGTAACACAGTGCTGTGATGTGCTTCTTCGTTCATTTGAATAATATTATTAAAGCCACTTTAGCACTAAAATTGCTTTAGCAACGGATTTACAACAGACTGTTATTACATATACGTCGCCTGTGTGCATGTGTGCTTGCATGTCTACACTTTACAACAAAATGGCCGACTCTGGTACTTCAGTGTGCAGACAGCTGAGCACATGAAGAACAGCAGGTGATTAACAGCCCTAATGGGCTCAACAAGCATGACAGCTGGAGGTCCGCTGTCCGTCAATCAGAGGTGAGAGGTGCACACAAGTCATTAGATTCTCTCACACAGAGAAAAAAAGATGGCTCTGGAGGAGAGGTGGCGTGATGAAGGCGCGCTGAACAGGAGAGGGACAGGAAGGGTGAAAGCTACAACGAGTGACACGCCTGTAATGATCAGCCAGGTCAAGAACGAGGGTCATTTAAAGTTCTTTGCCTCTGGACACTCAAGGTTAAATTTATGTCTACTTACTTTAACGCTAAAAGCATATACTTTCTTTTTTTTCTGTACATTATCTCCCTCTCCAACACTTCTCCTCAGTCCACTCCAAGGATTGTATAATATCTCTAAAACCTCTCCATCGCCTGTTTTTCTTCCCTCATGCTAGACTGAGGGGAGGGCAGATTAACAGATTTGTAATGCAGCACTTCAGCCATCCTGCTGCATTTATCAGAGCCAAAGCCTCTTCAGATCTATTTGTCATCATAGCTGTTAGCATGAGTGGAGTTAGTCAGGCTGTACTTTACCATGATGGGGTGTAATGATCCCAGCTTCCAGCTCTGCACAGCATTCCCAGCCCAGAGCGGAGGGAAAGTGAAGTTGTGAATTGAAGAAGTGCTACAGTTGGTTCACTGGCTAAACTTATGAGAGCTCTTAGCATGTACATGGCGTGGGATAAGTCATAAAAAGATGTCATGTATTACCACATTAAAGTATGTTTTGAGGTTCTATGTTTGGAGGTGCTTAAGATTTGCTCCAGGCTATTAAGCCACAGTAAATCACCTAATGATCAGATACTTTTCCAATTCTGTCTCCTCAGCTCTTTGTAAATGAGTTCAAACAGGATCTATGAAGTTATGTGGGTGTGGGTGGAGGTGAGAACAGATGGGGATGGATGTTAATCTGTCACGCTGTGATAAAGAGAGCGATAACACCTGTGTCTCACTACTGTAGCGCACAGAGCTGCAGATGAAATATGATACTGTCTGGGGTGCTGGCATCAAAGCCTATAAGCATCAGACCTGATTTCACATGTGAAAAATGACACAGGTGACATCAAAAGGTCACTTGCTTGAAGCTAGTGCGTGACTAGTGGAGGAATATGTGTAGACATATGGTTGAAAACAAATAATAAAGGTACAGTTTGTAATCTATTTCTGTTTCCCTGAACTGCTCTTCATTACCTGTGGGCTGTAGAGGCTGGATGTACTCAGCCATCTCCCTATCATTGCTGCTCAAATGACCTACACTCTATACTATTGCTGAATGCTCACATTCACAGCACTGGGCAGAGCTCGAGCTACACAGTGTTACCTTCTTTAATATTATGTTCAAGCTAAGAAAATGCAGATGTAATTGCAAGTGCTCTGCACATACACAGAAAACACACATCAGTTTCTGGCCTGCATTTGAACAGAAGAAACTAAAGGAGTCAAACACATTGCCCTATGGTCCCAGTCAGGTCAGATGATGTGTCCGTAGAGCAGAAAGCGGAATACTATATATATATATATATATTATATATATATATATATATATATATATATATATATAGACAAAACAGGTACACCAAGGTCCATCTATTATAGCTTCAGCTCCAGCTTTACAGCATAATGGTAGACTCTTAGTCTTGTTTAAACAACTGAAGTAAATCTCAGATGTGTTATTGAGAGAAATACGGAAAGAAAATTTGATAAACCCCTGTTGTTTGATGACTTCTAAACAACTTTATCTTAATTTATCGTTAATGTTAAGGTCTGCATCGTTGCAAACAGACTGGTGTAGTTAGCATTTGTGACTTAAATCTAATAGTATTTTAATGATTATGCAGTAGTGTGACAGTCATGGTGCGGTTATTGGTATCTATTCACTTCATAAACTTGCACAGTTAAAGCATGAATCATGTCTATCTAAACACAGAAAAGCTAAATCATGAAGGAGGAGACATTATTGTTGCATATATGAACACAAGGGCAATTTAAAACATACAGCACACAGGGAGAGTCAGAAAACTGGAACAACTCAATTCATGTCATAAAGGTCATTGTTTAAAGGATCAAATAAAAGGTTTAAACAGAAAAGACAATTTCAGATGAATTCCGAGTCTGTTTAACATCTTTACTGCTCAACAAAAACGTTAAGAAATAAGGTTGTTATGGATTTTTGGATCCATTGTTAGGAAAAAGCTGAAAGAATTGTCTCTGACTGCTGATTAATCTGTACCCCCTCTATGGGCACTCACATTATATCAACCTGTCTCTGATCAGATCTCTCCCTTTTAAGCTCCCTTTTAAGTTCACATTCCCTAATGAACTCCGCTCCCAATGGAGCCATTGTACCTGGCAGATTAGATAGGGATTGTCACAGTTTATCTTTCAGGTCGATTATTTTGTATGCATGAATGTGTGCGTGCGTGGGGGGGGTTATGTGAGCAGTACTAACATTGAATACTCATTATTATAATAAAAACAAAATGGAACCAAATGGACCTGTAACTTGGGTGACTGATTAAGTTGTGGTGGACCTCTTTTGGTGCTTGACACAGGCTGAAGGTATAAGTAACTGTGCCTGAACCAATATTAAACAGAATTACAAGGTAGAAAAAGAGGCCAGAGGAAAACACACCAGCAAAGAGACAGGAGGAGTATATGGCTGGTCATACAGATACGGCATCCCAGCTTTCCGTCCTGCCGTCTGCCTTCTGTTTGACGTCCTCTCATGTTCACTCTCAGTGGTTTCTTCTGATCAAACACTGGGCATGGTCCTCCAACTGTTTGTGTAAAGCCGCTGGGGTGGGGTTTGGTGTTTGACTGTGAAATGTGCATTGTGAGATGCTTTATCATTTTTGTGTGTTGTGTGAAATGTTGATGTGCTCTGCACCTCATGGTCATTGTAATTATCGCATCAACATACAGGCCAATCACAGGCCTGTCTAACATTGTCGACTTCCAAAAAAATCACAGCTGAAAGGATTTTTCTTTTTTCTTTAGGAGTCAATCTGCTCTTCTAGACTTGTATCAGGACTGCATCTGCTATGTTAAACTACTTTCTGAAGTTCATTGTGTATGAAAAGCTTTGCATACAGTAAGTAGAACCATATGGAAGCTTTGATTGTGAAGCAAATACATGAAATGCATGCGACGGGGGATGGTGTAAAGTCTAGTTTGAGGAAATACTGGAAACACTTCAGTTTTAGTGCCTTTTTCCATTGCCATCTTGTTGATGAAAAACCACTAATGCTAGATGTCTGATTATGGTTGCTGCTGTTGATGAGGCACAGCGTGAGTATCTCGGTGCATTACTGACCTGTTGCCTCAGAATCACTGCTGGGGAAATTACAATGTTAATACATTTGATATGTTTGACTTTAGGTGAAATAGCTCAGTAGCCAAATGATTCTAATAAAAATTTACATTTATGGTTGCATGACAATGACCTTGAATGATCCTTATACAAATACTGTAGTGCCAATAATAGTTTAAAGTCTTCACTATTTTATGCAACGTTATTTCCTAGTGATTCCTTATGAATCTTTATAAGTCTAGTGCCATCAATAATTCAAAATGTGCTATGAACATATTGTCCAATACTGGACTGTATTATAATAAGGTCTTACATAATGAGATGTTCTAATATAATGAGCTGTTTCCAATTTTTTGCCCACCTGCCTCCCATTCATGTAAATAAAGTGAATGTCAATTTTGTTTTTTAAGTAATTTTGAAAAATAAGGTTGATGAAAAGGCTCTGTCCTTGAATCTGGGCTGAAATTGAACAGAATATTTTTGAATTTCATGCAGATTAAATCTAGATTTAAAGGTAAAGTAACAGCTTTCATTTTACAGCATGTACTGCATTCAGTTCTTGTGTAGGCTAATGGGCGCAAATGTCATGTCAGACGCACCAAAACAAAATGAAACCAAAACATAATCTCAAAAACAGGTTTCAGATACAAAATTATAACTGTGTTCCATAAAAAAACATAATTGGGATTGCAGTAATTGTACACAACCATAATTTTCAGGAGACAGCGTTGCTCTCTGCCGTTAGTGCGCTGCACAAACACGCAAAGTCAAGATAAAGATTACAATCTTAACTTAACACAACTGACATGCTGAGAGAACAACACCCCTTTGCCTTGCTGACCTTTTTTGGGGATACAGTAAAACCATCAGAAGAAGGAAATAAAACTGGGTGGGGGGGGTGAAATCCAAAAGCAGGGAAAGTCAGCTGCCTTGATTTTTGAGCGCTCTTCTAATCTTTGAATTCCTTCAAAGTGCATTGGTGTAGGTCTAGTTTCGTGCCTGTAAAACTCCGCACCGTCTACAGGTTGCTTCAGCTGTCCACAAAGGAACATCAGAGCCTTTCCTTCTCATGTGTGCACTCTCCCCCTATCTCTCAGTCTGTGTGCTCAAATGTGTGCTAAGATGAAAGTGGCAGACAGGCAGACAGACAGAGTGCAGTTCCAATGATGTTCAACAGAGCAGGCTAACGTCATATGGGGAAAGGACGTCAATATTTTTTCCTACTTTTCACTCAGTTTTGTTTGCCAGTGGGTCAGTCAGCATTCACGTCAAAGCTCATCCGGCGGCGACTCCCGCGCCCTCTTCAAATCCTTCCTGACATAGCACAGCTCTTTGTCCTGCCAGGCTTGCCTGGGTAACCAAATGTACACATGCACACAGCGAGAGCGAGTGCGTGCAATCTTTTGGACCAAAGTCATCTGTTATTTGGCTGAAGCGTGAGAGACTGAAGCGAAGGAAAGGTTAGCTAAAGGTCCAGCCCACTGAGTGAAAGAGAAAAGAGACATCAAGGAGAAATTAGTGCAAGACAAAGCCTTCTGGTCTCAATCAGGCTAGTACACAGTCGAATGTAACACCTCGTTTTAAATTAGTCACTAATAGCAGCACAATGATAGGACAGCCACTTCACCGCGGCAGAGGGGAGAGTAGCCTAATGGAAGACGGATTGCCTTTTTCACCAGCTGAGCCCCGTGGCATTGTCTTCAGTTTTTTTCATCCTAAATTAGCAATTTACAGGACAACACCCGTTCTTGGCACCAGCCACCTTTTCTTTTTTTTTTTTTTTTTTTGCATTTTAACATGTCTATTTTGGCCGAGGCAATGGGATCAGCTGGGAGAAAAAGAGGAATTGAACCTGAACAAACTGATTCACGAGTGGAGAGTAACCTTGAAACCAATCTGGCCACAATCACAACAAGAATTTGAGGAGGAATTACAACTAAATGGGCAGGACGCACCCCTCAGTACTGCGTCACATAATTGAAACTGTTTTGAGTGTCACCTGGGGACCTGCTTGTGCCTAAGCAATGGTCAAATGGCAAATCACCAGCAAAAATGTCTAACAAGCCATTTGGCAGAACATTGCTTCATAATTTCATTTATTTTTTCCAATGTTTATAAAAAGCCTGTTGAAGCTGTATTGAATATTAATAAGTTGTTGTTGCGCGCCCGTTCTGCTCGAGACCTCTTTAACAGACGGACATGCATCGCTATGCACATCTGCACTCCTTCACACACACACTAAGCTAAGCCACTTGTCACAGTGATGTGTGTGTGTACAGAAAGGACGAAGAAGAAGAGGGAGAAATTTACCAGACGCAGCAATCCGCTTCCCTTGTGTTTTTCCACTCAGCTCCTCATCCCACTCTCTCCTGCCTCTATATATCTTTAGCCATTTAATTAGCTGGACAGGTAATAAATCCCATGTCTTGTGTACTGCCCAGTAGTTTATTTATTTATCTATTGGCCTTTTAGAGCAAAGCAGAATCTGGGGGCCAGACGCCATTATAAGGCAAGTAGCATCTCCAGCCTTTTAAGATTTGACTCATTAGTTAATCAATCTGATAGCATTACAGCATGAGAGTTATTGCATCAACTTAGCCAGCTGTTGCGTGCGACCAGAGATGTGCATTCACACTGTATACGTTTCCGGGGTGTGTTAGCTTTTGTGTGACAATTAAAAGCAAGTGATCATCTGAGGATTACTGTGTGAGTGTGTGTCCGTGTTGCTGTTGCCGTGTCTGGCTCACCAGATAAGAGCTAGTGCACCCGGGTCCTGCCAGATCGTGTGAGGTGTCAGTGATCTCATTGCAAGAGGACATATGTGTCAACCAATAGCATGCCAGTGGGCTCCGGACACGGAACGCTTCCTCCTGTTCACAGGTCCTGTAGAATGCTGTGTCAGTGGCGCCACTGATGTTTAACAGTACATCACACACCTTCATATCAATGCCTCTGCCTCTCCTTCCCTAATTGAATCAGGCTGGATTAGCAGCGCTTGTTACTGTAGACTTTAGTGACAGTCGAGCGTATGGTTGTGAATGAGCACAGGGATGAGCATGTGTTGAAATCATTAGCGCTCATCTTTCACCATTAGTCAGATTGGCAGAGCTAAAATGTGGTGGACTCACTGAAGATGTACTAATTAAAAGATTACAGTGCGGTAAAGTTTAACATGTAACCTGTCAACATAATTGGCCACTCAACTTTTACTGACTACAAGAAGGAAGTGTTGTCTTTTTTCAGATGGTACAGTGCTTTGGAAAATCATTTGTCCTTTTTCCTCTTATTTGATGTCACACTTCAGATGATCAAACTAATTTGAATTTTACACAAAGGTAACCCAAGTCAATTTCATCATCAATTTCCTCCAGAAACTCTTTCAGCAGATCATAAAAAACCCAGAGCAACATCTAAAGCATGCAGGCGTCACTTGCTTCAGTTAAGGTCTGTTTATGATTGAACAATAAGGGGGAAATTATTTTTTCTCATCTAGGGCCAGGCAGGTTTGGACAACTTCTTTACCTTAATAAGTCAAATCTGCATGTAAAACTACACTGTCTGTTTTAGTTTTAGTTTAGTTTAGTTACCTTTGTTTAATATTAAAATGTGTTAATTTGATGATTCAAGCGTGACAAATATGACAAATACTTGCAGCGCTGCACACACTGAAAACTCTTGTTCCTCATTATTTTATAGCCATTTGTTATGTACACAAGCATGCAAATATATGCAGGAATGCTTCTGTATATACATAAATAAATGTATGCATATTAATGTATTCACATCTACATGTAATATATTTTAAAATGCATTTTTATTCAAGAATAGCAATCTCCCACAAGGGAAACTATGGTACAAGCAAAAGCTGCTAAGAGTCAGGTCAAAACTGTGGAATTACGATTCTATGACTGTGGAAATTTACAAATGCATAAAATACCGCCTGTCCCAAACTGTACTTCTTGACAATTCTTCCTGAACTTCGGGCTGAACGTGAGTAACACCAGTATAACAGCATACAATAGCTCACTGACTGCAAGTAGAAAATGTGTGTGAATGTACTTTCATACTGGTGAGCTGCTCCAACACTTGATGAAGGGCCATTACATTCTCGTTAGTTCAGCTTCAGCGCCCTGGGTCTGGAGCACAGCTGCCCTCGGTCTCCAAACACTATCAGAATTAGACCCAAAAGGTTTTAACTTCTCCCCTACACATCCCTCACTCCTTCTGCTTGACCTTTGTCTCCATTCAACTGTTACTTCATCTTCCTCTCTCTGGGCTCTATGTCCCGCTGTCTTTTTGCCACCCGGAACATGTTCAGCAGTCTTCTGAAGGACTGTAGTCTGCTAATTGTTTCATCACACATGATTAAAAATAACATTGGATGTAAGGAGTTTGCAGGACAGTTGCTTTGGATTCAGTTATCCTCACTTGTAGTTGTAGCTTTAATTTGAAATGTCTGTAACCATCATTTATGCCCATCAGTTTACATTCAACAACCCAGAATGGTGAGAGAGATGAGAGAACATGTCGACAGGTGTACTGGGTCTGTAATATATTACCTTAAATAATCAGTGCTGCGCTGACAAATATGTCTGGCTAAGTTTGGGCTCACTGATTACAAGATCAGTCAACACAGGCCTGCATGTAAACCCTCTATTCCTGCACCCATGAATGCAACACCACCATCAATTACTAGATACCCTATCTTGATAATCTATCACACCAGTCAGACCAAATCTAGGCCACAACAACTAACACTCTGCCTGAACTAACAAACATTCAAAATAACCCAGTCAAACTTGTGCTGCTATTTGCCCATCGGTTTCCATTCAACAACCCAAAAGAGATGAGAGAACCTGCCGACAGGTGTGGCAGAAATCAAAGTACGATTCAAGTCTAATACTGTTCCACGAAGGAACCATGGTAGTGGTAGCATCATGCTCTGGGGGTGCTTTTCAGCTGCACAGTCGCTGTGAATGTGTAGGCGGGGGGCACCGATTACGATTAATAGGAGTGCTTCACCTTCGTTTACTTCACCTTCTTACATGCCACACCCCTGCTCCCAGCTGTCTTGACTCACCTGATTGCCCCCTGATCCCAGTCACACTCAGCTGTTCCCACCTGCTTGTTAGTTGCACCTCCCTCACCTGTCTCTACATGGTAATTAGTTAGCACCCCTATACATTTGCCCCTCAGTCTGCCTTGTTTTGTTGGATAATTTGTCTGATGTCCCCCGTCTTAGCAGTCTCAGTGGTCTCCGTCTCTGTTCCCGTCGTGCACCATCCCCGATTCTGCTTCCTGGTTGTGTCGTCTTCTCGTGTCCTGGTTTGTATATTTTCTCGTTGTCTCCTGTTTTTTTCCTGATCTGGCTCACTGTCTCAGTTTCTGTGCATTACTTGTCTGTTTTTGCGTTCGTTACTGATGTCTACATGTAATATTCTGGTCCCTGTGTTTCAGCCCCTGCTGGTCTCTGCCTTCTTGCTCTTTGTGTTTCAGATAACAAGTTTTCGTTTCTTGCTTGCTTAATAGTTTAGATTTCTTATCCGTCTTTAGTTTTGCCTCCTAGCTGGAGTGATTCTGAGTTCTGTATTTAAACCCTGTCCATCTCATTAAATCCCCTTTTAGTTACACATTTTCTCTCTGTTGGAGCGTTCTTTTGGGTCCGTCAAACACAAACCCGTACAAGAAGGTGATGAATTCACAGTTCCTCGTGGGTATGTGTTGAAGTCTCCCTTAGACAACACTATAAGGAAGAAACAGAATTGTTGGTCAAGGTATAATTTAGGAAACGTAGAACCAGATCAACAATTAAATATAGAATGTGTAGACTTCATTGGTTTCACCCTACCACCATGTCTGGAAATGAGTCACATTATATGAAAAGAACATAAAGCAACATCAAACAAAGGCTACAACAAACAAAAAAGAAAAGTTCCATTACTGGGGTTGTGCAGGAAACACTGGAAGTATGTTGAATTGAAGGAGAAGAAGCGCTGTCATATGCCGATTAAGACAAGACTCTGTGAAACAGAAATTGAATAAGAGTATTATTCATCCATGGGCAGTGTTCCATCAAAGTGCTTCTCCTTGAAAAGCGGATAAAAAAAACACTGAAAAACAGGCACAGACAAGAGGACATATACATGCATTTCTCAATGCTCCAGAGTGCACTCTTTTCTCATTCAAATTCTGTGGCAAGCAGAGAGTTTGAGAACAAGATTTGCTGTTTTTATCACCTGAAATACATTTACCTCAGCAGCTAGCAAAGATTTATCTTAATGAAATCTATCCCTGCTACCGATCTCACTGACGTTACATTGCTCCACATCTTTAACAAGCAGCCTGATACCAAACCCAAGAACTACTGAAGTTTTGTTTGTTTCTGTGCATGTGTGCACACGCGTGTTCAGAGGAACAGAGTGACAGACGCACTGCAGCCTAATATTTGCTATCTCAGTGAGTCACTGACAGGTTTAGCATCTTTTGATTCCTCGTGAAGACAAAAGGCGAGTGTGATTTGCTACTTCTTCTGGGTGTGTGATTATGTGTTTGACTCTTGGACCATGCATCTATGATGTTATAGTGTAACATCACTAATGTAAAAGTGCATTTGTATATAGACTCTCAGTCTACGTCTTAGTGTGTTATGTTTTTGCATGTGTATTTCAGTGACTTCAGGGGTTAGTCCAGGACGTGGACGTGATGGCTGGCACACTGCATGCCCTCAGATCTGTCTAGCATTCTTAATGAACGTAATTGGCTCAGTCAAAAACATTTAAATGATGATGAGCAGATGGCATCATTCACACCAGCTGAATAACAAGAGGCTGGCACCCCAATCTGCTGGAAAAATAACAGGTAAAACTTTGGAAATAATCGTCTCAACTCAGGACATCGCAGCAGTAATCAGATGTAAATTACCTAGCCAAATAAATCTTTGATTAGTTTTCATTGCGTGCTGTTTCTGTTGTCTCTGGCCTGCGAGTGCTTGCTGCAAACACAGTAGCATCCCATCGTGCCGTGAGACGCATGCTAACACCTGAAAGAGTCCTTTATGTTTGTCTGAGTAGCTTATGTATACATTTGTGAATCACACCCCTTTGCAAAGCCTTTCAACACTCACTGCACTAATAGTGCAATAAATAATAGTACTGATAATAAGAAACGCATGCACGCTCCTTATTAGCATTTGGAGAGAGGATAAAATAGCAAAGCTCCAAGAAGTAATAATGTTTGCGGAGGTTGGCAGGTAAGTCGTCTTATTGTTCTGGCTCTGCTAATTAAAGTCGGCACCGATGGGACAGAGGGGAAAAAACACACTAATGTAGCTGTGGGCTTGAACAGTAGTGCTGTACTTTGATGAGCTCTGGGGTTGGCCTGTCATATATTACCTCAAATCATCAGCGCTGCGCTGACAAATATAATCACTGGCTGATGCCAAGTTTAGGCTCATTGAGTAGAAGATCAGTCAGCACAGGCCTGCATGTAAACCCTCTACTCCTGCACCCATGCATGCAACACCACAACACCACCATCTATTACGAGATACCCTATCTTGATAATCTATCACAACAAATCTAGGCCACAACAACTAGCAACACGCCGCCTGAACTGACAAACATTTAAAATAACCCAGCCAAACCTGTGCTGCTATTTGGAAGCAACTTGTAGCAACTTGTTCATCCCATCTTAATAATTACATGTTGACCTCTAGCACATGTTAGCCAGCAAGCAGGCCTCAAGCCTTTCTGATGCATCAAACACTTGTCAGTTTAATTGATAGTAGTTTACCAGTTATTTAATCCACAGTACAATTATGCACATACATATTCTTGACCGAGCCTGACGCATTTCTTCTAACCCACAGAAATAACTGAAGTAGCCGGATAAATAACATACTATACAAAAACAATGAATACAAAACTCAGTCCAAACCAAAACCATGAACAGCACGCAATCCAAACCAGAAAAACCTCACTTGCCAGGGGAAGAAACAGCAGACCGCAGGGAGAACACATGGAGGATACATGGAGATGATCTGACAAAGGATTACTGAAGGAACAGGGTTAATAGGATATGAAAAATTATAACAAACTTAGCTGGCTGGCTACAGTTGTTCATCCCCTAACAGCAGGCAATGTCCCTTTGTAGTCAGATGCTAATGCAGAACATTGCACCACTGCTTTTAGTTGATGGATTAATATGGCCTTAAAACGTTACATTCATATCTAGTGTGTCTTGAGTTGGGTGGTACTGTGTTTTTCCCAGCAATTTCACAGCCACAGGACTTCTTTCCCAACATTACACACTCACTACCCTCAGCAACATTATATCTGAAGTGAGTACAAAGGTCAAGCTGTTTATTCCTGACCATGTTATAGCTGTGCAGCTAGTGTGTGTGTTGTTGGAAGGAAGTCACATCTTTTTTTGGTCACAATACAGCAAAATGATTTGAACAGTAATTATTTTATAAGGGAAACAACACCAAGCTGAAAACTAAGCTGTTTCCCATGTTTTGAGGTAAACGACTGCAATACATCAGTGAAATACATTTAGTAAAAGTGACCTACAGTAGGATATTGCTTTGTACTACTGTATATGCACACACTATAAACATGCTACACACAGCTCTGTTTGCATTAGAAATCCCATCTTATTTTTTTCCTCTGGTTTTCTCAGTAGAAATAGCAGGGTTGCATGGGTAGCTGTCACGAACGCGACCTGTGAATATTGTGACTCAGTAAACTAAAACAACAACAGTGTGATGGTGGAATGAGCTGTGTATTTCAGCACCACGGACAGAGACAACACCTCCCTACAAACACTGTCAACAACTTCCACAGTTGTGGGTAACAAATGCGTCAGCCCACAATAAAATATACTAAAGCTATATAGAAAACCAAGAACTAAACTTATTAAAAAGTCACTAGTGCCATCACATGCTGTTCCTTAGATTATTTAAAGAATTTAAAAAGAATTTAAAAAAATAATTTCAAATATTTCCATTTACTGGCAGAAAACATATTCACCAGAAACATATTGATAACAGTCTGCCTTAGCTTGAAGAGCTCTTTGAATCAGTCAGCTGTTGCTCATATGAGAGCGCACCAAAGGAGAAACAACTCATTAGCAGCAACATTTCAATAAGGTTTTAATTAAAAAATATATTTTGTTTATTTGCTCATCATTTTTCTTTAATTGAGCTTTATGTGAAGATCAACAATTACTCTGTCAGTACACTGCTGTATGTGCACACGGGTTCCAGCACGCACACACACACACACACACACTCATTGAACATACACATTAATGCAAATATACACTAGTTTCTTTCAAAGTGCTCAGGAAGAATCCAATTGCCTGAGCTTTAATGATCCACAGCAGCACCACCTACTGTCAGAGTTCTAATTTAACCTTGCCTAATTAATTATTCATTTTAACAATCAGTACCACAGGGGGCTGGTTGTTGGCAGGACCACTTATATGTGTGTGTATACTGTATACGCCAGTGTCTGCATAGATTTGTGTGTCACGTGTAACATTAAACGTATGCGTCTGTTCCTTTTGGTGTTTACTTCCATCTCCGTCTTTTAATATCCTCCATATTCCTTTTTTTTACAACCTCTCGATTATACCAAGGCCATGCAATTAGTGACTGTTTTCCCTCATTCTGATGCACGGCTGGAAAGGGGGGACCACCCCATTCGAGGGGAGCCCAAGTGATCAAGCCACGGGACAATCTCTGAGTTTTCATTAAACCTCCATTAAAGGTTTCATCTGCCCCAGGGTGACAGGAATGAAGGGTGGAATTTGTGCCACTGGCTGAGAGGAAGATGGAGAGAGGTGAAGGAAGACAGCAGTCATTTGGATCTTTGATTTCCCTGCCGAATAAGGGTGTGTGTGTGGGGGGCAGGGTAGATGTTGCCTTGGCGACCACAGGTGTGCAGGCAGCGCACACACACACACACACACACACACACGAACATCAAGTGTCGGCTGTTGTTCCTCTTAACTGCATACTTTCTCTCAGAAAAGACGCTGATGTTGTCTTTAAAAGGGGACATTCTTTTGGTTGTTACCCTGTTAACTCTGTGTGTGGCTGCAGATGATCAAACAAACCAGGGGAAGGATATAAATCTGAGTGGAGCAAAACATCCATTTAATTCCGCGCCATAACTTTGGTGACATGCTGTGCAGCGGGAACGAGGACTTGTTTGCTTCAAAGGAAAGGTTATCATGCCATTTTACAGAGATATTCAAGCTGCCATTTCATTTTTTTAATCTTCAGATTCATGTAACTTTCTTCTTTTGAGTCGAACATACCTGTTTGAAGTAATAAATTATCAATGAAATCTTTTTTTTTCTTTCTAAATACCTTACACTCATCGCTGCTAGTGGAGCTCGTTTACACACACACATGCACTCACAACGTGGCACAGACTCACACCGTGCATCGAGTAATTAAAAAGAGACAGGCTCTGGGGTGGTTTAACTCTATTCTGACTAAACACATTATTTTGACAGCCATAGCTGCTCTTATCCTCTTGTCACACATATGCAAAGTCATACGCATGGACTTAATCCAGATTTTTTAAGGTGTTTATCCCGAAGATTATTTTCTGAAAGTGTCACGCTTTTTCCTAATTGGCACTTTTTTCAACAACAGACATCCAGCGTAATTTCATTTTGCAAGCACCCTTCCCACCCACTATGCAAATGTAATGAATGCAAAGGAAATGATGCATTAATGCAGGGAAAATGATGCATTTCCTATGCAGAAGAGTTGCCGGTGGTTACTTACCCAGCGGCTAGTCAGCACTCAGTTTGCCACTGGCTCATTAGCCTGTGGCAGCAACATATTTTTGACAAAGACCCAAAACTGCTGCATTATCTTTTACATAAAACAATTTATAAGCTCCTAATCATGCAACTTTGTATGATGGTATGGTAGCACTGCCATTTTCTGTGCCAGTTGCTGCACCTCAGCAACTGGCACAGAAAATGTAGTCATGGTGACTGTCACACTACATGACACATTGTGTATTCGTACCCCTGCGGTCAGAAAAAATCTGATTCTGATTCTGATTCTATTTTGAATGCAACAGTGGAAATTGTGTCTGAAAATATATATTTGACTAGCAGCTATGGTCATTGTCACCAAATAGTGTAAAATAGTATAAAGTATCCCAGCATCTATGGGGTTTTATCTACCTAACATTGTGCTTGGCTGATGTATTTCAGCACAGTGTGCTCTGGTTCCGTCACCGTATGGTGAACAGTAGTGATGAACCCATGATAAGAAGATAGGAGGTTGTGTAAATGAATATACATAATGCATGAGTCTGCTTTGGCGGGTGGCAGCTGCCTTTGAAAAGTCTGTTTAAAAAGTGGGACTCTCAGCTTGACGCATGCAGAAACTTACCCATGCTGTGTTAAAGTGAGCTGAATACAGCACGAATACAGCGTGCTGATGTGAAGTCCCACAGAGAAGCATATATTGTGAAAGGTGAGGAGATAGCGTGAGGCACAGCACTGGTACTGTACATAACTCATTGACTGAGTCGTTGAACATGTTCTCTAGCACCCTACAGCTTTAACCGTGCAGCTCCGTGTCTCCGGTGACAACGGGTTGCATTCCATTGTGTACTGAGCTGAGATTAAGAAGGTTTAATTTCTGACCCATGCTACTATAAAAACCCAGAGATATTAAACAGTTAAAAAGTCTTACATGAGTAAACGTTGGATTCACATTCAACATGTGGTCAGAAAAAAACACCCGTAAAGAGAAGTTTATATAGTATTGTATGCGTCTGCTAAATGTGGAACCAAGTAATTTGCTAAAAAGATACAACCCAGTGGCATAAGGCAATGCACAGATGGATGACAAATTATCGAAAACCTGAACAAATGAGAGAGGAAACATAACCGATGCAAATGTTTGCATGCAGGTGTCCCATCACATTAGAAGCAAATGTCCACTTTGCATTATTTGGACAATTTCAATTGCAGGTTGTATTTATGTAGTTTGTGTTTCATTCACTCCAAAGACTTAGAGATGTAAATGGGATCGACTATGAGCACCGGCTCTGTGTCTGTGGGGTGCATGTGCTGTGTTTGCTTGACAACTCAGCCTCTGACTGATCTCAGTTCTTTGTTCTTTTTCTCTAGCAGTGGGGTAAGAAGTAGTCGGTTCATTTACTCACAACTGTTTCCACTGCACAGTGCTACTTCGACTACTTATTCTTAACACGAGGTGTTTTCCTCTGCAGATTCAGACGCTCACACGTGCATAGCAATGCTGCATGAAGCTGCTGTAACGTCGTCTTCAATGCGACATACACAGCGGGAATGGAGGATATCAAAGAAATGCAGCTCTCGATTCTTGGTATGTGGTTGTTCGTCACAGCAAGGAGACAAATTTTGTTTCAGAAGAGGCTGAAGGAAGCAAGATGAAAGACTGCTAAAAAAAGATCAGGTAATACTTCTTTAAAGTTCAGATGACAACCACCCAAAGGCAACAGTGGTAGGAACGCTTTTATCTGACCAATCAGTAGTCTGCAGCGATTTCTCGTCACCTTTTAGTATCGCCCCAGCTTGCTAAGACCGTTGAAGGAGGTGATACCACAAACAGAATCATGTAACAGGTACTATTCAAAACGACTGCCAGAAAGGCCTCATTTATATACAGTTAGTTTGGTAGCTATGTTTGATATGTCATAATGTTTTTGCAGACAGCTTCTATTGATAGTCTGAACATACAGTTTAAATACTGCGTGCAGATAGCGGCAATGTCAAAAAAATGGTTCTGAATATATTTTTTGATCCAGGTCTCCTATGTTAGGTGTCTGCCAATATTGGGTCTGTTTTACTCATCTACAATTAAAAAGTAGCACAGACACATTTAACAGTTGCACTACTGCTAACCACCAGCCCTGGAGTTCCCATACTACTGCCTTACCTACTGGTCCACAGTTGTTGAAAAATATCAAGTTTTTTATAAAATAATGTCTTACACAGCACAATATAGAAGCCCAGCTGCTATATATGTTAGAGTTAGGTAAAGAACGCATTGGATTTTAACCGGCTTTGTTTTAGCCAATACTGAACCTTTAAAATATCCTCCGGAGCAGCTCAGGAGAAAATACTAAACATTCTGCCTAAAACTGAGTAGAAATAAAATTCAAAGCACCTCGGATTTTGTAAATGGACTTAAATATATCGAGAATTAATCAGTTAGGAGCAACTATGGTTCAGTCTCTTTCCCAAAGATACCCTGCAAATGCTAGACAGATCTCCAAAGTCACAGTTGCCCTTTTATATTCTGCTCAGTCTTCTATTTTTGATTTGTTAAAACAATATTCATCCCTCAACAGAGTTACAGAGACTAGAAGAATTTATTTCAGAGAGCACCGCAGCTGTTTCAAATTGTAGACTTCTAACTGAAGAGGACCTCATATTCCTCATATTCTCAGTCAGTCGGTGGATCACTGATGTTTGGCTGTAAGCACTCACCTGAGTGAGAGCATCTGTAAATTCAAACATTATCCAGACTGCTAGACTTCTGCATTGTTGTCATGGAAACATCATTGTTTCTGTGCCACTGGCACTGTACGAAATCACTCCCACGTCCCCACTCATTCACTTTTCTCCACATAATAAACACTCAACAGCTTATTGTGTAGTGAGGCGTAAGGTAAAGGGAGATTCTGGGAATGTATCACAATAGTTTAAAATTTTCGCATAGTGTAGATATAAGTATTATTAAAATAATTTTAAAAGTACTGACTTATTTATGGAGAATCTTTTTTGTTTGTGAGAACTATAATCATAAATGCCTTATATAGTA
>JAUMHF010000003.1:11422723-11433431 GCA_032359275.1 Microctenopoma steveboyesi | reverse complement strand
ATTTTAAAAGTACTGACTTATTTATGGAGAATCTTTTTTGTTTGTGAGAACTATAATCATAAATGCCTTATATAGTAAAATGTTATATCGATCCTTTATAAAGATTAGCTGGAACAAATGATTAATTAATTAAAAACCCACAAAAGCAGTTTTTGAAAAAGCACAAAACCTCCAGAATAACTTCACGACACCCACAGAAGTTGAAACTTGAAAGCTATGTGCATCTCGGTGTACATGTAAAGTACTTGTTTGAGAGAAATTGATATATGAAAAATCACACGCAGTTCTATCAGTGGTGGGTCTGATTTGACAACAAAAGCTTTGAGCTAAATAAGCAAATAGGACAGACTTTTATTAAAGCGGACAGGTATCCAGCTTCACAGCCTCACCTCTGTTTTGACAGAAGCTCTCTGAAACATTCAGATTGAATTCATGAATATAAACAAAGACTATGACAGCTGGTGAGGAATTTTGAGATGGAACAGACACCGTCTGCGAGAGGAAATGAAATGCAGCCTCGACTCTCATGTTTCCTCTCACACTGTGCATGAGCGGAGAGGAATTCTGGCATTAGAAGGCCCCTCCCTTCTCCCTTCTTCCCCTCTCGGCTGCTGCTGTTACAACTCTACACTCACAGCCAAATGATGGCATACTGGATGTGAAATAAAGACACCATACACTAGGAGATTTAACTGTCACAGCTGTTCTTGCATCAGCCTGAATCGTACATATTTTACACTTTCCGTCTCCGAGAGGAAACTTTAATAATTAGGCTGGCAGGCTACACCAGATGCATGTTGTCTGTATAAGTACCAGTCACTGTGTTCTCCACCTGTGATTCTGTGCTCTCTTATGTGTTTTCTCTGAGAGTCACTTTCACACAGATCAATGTTGAGAGGTAGGAAAACTATGACTCTAGATAGTGGGGAGATGCCATCGATCTGTGACTGTGAGCACATGAAACCTTTTACTGAGACTAACAGCACAGACGCACACACACACACACACACACACACACACACACACACACACACACACACACACACCCATCCTCACTAACACTGTAATCTTTGAATGCTTAGTCACCAAAGCATGTGAATCATCTGTTCTTTTATTAATGAATTCATGGAAAATGAACCTCTCCTTGTGAGAAGTGTATTTAAAAAGGCGGAATGATACCTCAGTGGGTGGAGCAGTCGCCTTCCAACCTAAGGGTGAGCGGTTCGATTCTCCCTCTCCACAAAAGCTACATGTCGATGTGTCCTTGGACAAGACCGATACCCTGTAGTAGTGCAGACACAGCTGTCCAAACAACAATTTTCTCAAGGGGATCAATAAAGTATTCATTATTACTCTTAAAACAGAAAGTGTGTACTTCTTTGTTTTATTCTCAGAGTGGGTACAGTGATGAACATGATTAAAAGACCAGAATCAATGTGGTTTAATTATTTGTATCCAAACTGAAGTAAATTGCAGTAAGTTTGAAATGAAATGATTCAGTTATTTTCCATGCATTGACATTTTAGTTTAAATATGTTAGCTTAGAAATCATTATGTGACAAACCTCAGTCACAAATATTGTCCAGTAGTCCAGGTTCAGTAGATTTGCTACCTCAGGGATTGAAACCAAGAAAGCAGGGAGTGGGCTTACATTAATCAAAGTACTGGTAGAACCCCAACTCAGTGTCCGCTTACTGGCTTATGCTTCATCAGTGGCGGAAATTTGTGTGGTTGCACACGATGACGAAGTTTCTATGACCCACTAGTTGTTGTTTTGTCAAGGGTATAGACATGGAAAGAGTAAGTGCTGCATTGTGTAGATCAACTTCTGCTACTTGAATGAGGAGGCAGGGGGAGACAGGAGGGGAGGAGACAGACAAAAATAGTCTAGGAGCAAGGCGAAAGTTACCACAGTAATCAACCGAGAGCTTCAGTGACCTTTATTTGCGGATCTGAAAACCACAATCCAACAACTCTACTATTTATTGTGGCATTTATTTATTTTTCAAAATAAAATGATAAAATGGCATTGTGTAGTTTCGTCTCGGCTCTGCTCCTAAGTTCTTTGTACATTACGTTGCCATACATCAACAGAATCAACTGAGTAATGCTGGACGTTCAATGCTTAGATTAAGTTATTTGGTTATGGAAAATAATTTTAATATGTAGTGGTAATGGTGGATTATTTGTGGTAATGGTGGATCATTTGGGGGCTATAATCTCTCCACTACAGTATATTCAGCACAAGCACAATGAGAACCTGGTAAGAGATGAAATGTAGAGTCAGGGATATTCTTCAAACTGAAATGATTTCAAACGACACATTTGCTGTGGTTGGTTGTGTGTCCGATTGGGAACCAACGGATACTGGATCATGTGGACTGTTCAAAAACATTTTCCAGCTAACCCGTTAATCCATGTACAGTGAACAACAGAGGCCCTGGATTTCTCCCCGCTCTCCTGCACTGGCCCTTCCCCTTTGCATGCTCCCTGCCTGTTCTCCTGTCTTTTGCCGGATCTCTGCTCACACTCGGCCTGCTCTGCATTCTCTGCAATCAGTCAACACATATAAGCCTGCTGCTTACCCGGACTCTTGGCTAGAGTGCTAACTCAACTCCTCAGTAGCCCTCTGCAGATCCCTTTGCTTCACTTTTTAGAGTTTTCTTTCCAAGTTTCTTTTCAATTTATACCTAGACTTTACTATGGTCTGTTCCTTTGTTCCCACGTGATGTTGGGCTAATTGTCCATGTTGCTCAGAGACAGTAAAAGTTTCAATATGCTGTTGCGTGCCACTGCAGACAGGTGGCTCTGTTCTGTTTGTTTTCTCTCTGCCTGTTCTGTTGCAGGTGCAGAGTCTCGGCTGATTAGGCCATTCAGTCCTAATTGGCGCACACCTGTTGGCGATTCCCTGCATCAAGGTCTACTCATCAGCCAGGGAACACTATTAGAAGGGAGCTCCTCCGCAGCTCTTCCCTGCAGTTCACTATGGAATTCGATTTGTGTGAGTTCATTGACCAGCCTAGCATTGAAAAGCTCCCTTTGTGTCGCAAGGTTGATTTGTTATGTATTGCTGCCCATTTTGACATTCCGGTTCCGAAGCACTCTGTTAAGAGGGATATCAAGCATGTGTTGGTCGAGCGCCTCACTGTGTTGGGGGTGCTTATTGACCCTGCTAATGTTGTTGTCTCCCCACAGGATGTGTCAGCTCCTTCTGGAGCTAGTGCTTCTCCTGTGTCTTCTGCTTTAACCCACAGTAACGAAGAGCAAGTTGTGCTGGCTACACCTGCAGGTGCCCGTGTTGAGCCTATGGCTGCGCCTGCCACACTGCCTAGTTTTGAGCCTTTCTCACCAGAGACCCATGGTTCCAGCAGCGAAGCCAAGCTAAAGGTTCGTTTACTCCGTCTGCAACTGGAGGCACGAGAGAAGGACAAGGTGCGTAAAGCAGAGCACGACCTTAAATTACAGATTCGCAAGCTGGAATTAGATGCTGAAATTAGAATGAAACAACTTGAGGTAGAGGCACACCCTGCTGGTGACGTAGCGAGTCCCAGCCAGAGACATTTTGATGTCAGTAAAAACATTGCTTTGGTGCCTACATTTCGTGAATCCGAAGTGGACACTTATTTCAGTGCTTTTGAGAAAATAGCCACTGCTCTCAACTGGCCAAAAGACACGTGGCCTATATTGCTTCAGTGCAAATTGGTGGGCAAAGCACAGGCGGTGGTGTCTGCACTTTCATATGAACAGAGCATGAAGTTCAATGTGCTCAAAGAAACGATATTACGTGCATATGAATTGGTACCAGAGGCCTACAGGCAGAAGTTTAGGAGCCATAAGAAGGCTAGTGACCAAACATTTGTTGAGTTTGCCCATGAAAAAGGCGCTTTGTTTGATAAATGGTGCTCTGCTAATGGCATTTGTGATGACTATAATTCCCTTTGTGAGTTGATACTGTTGGAGGACTTCAAAAACTCCTTACCTGACAGACTGATAATGTTCCCTAATGAACAAGAGGTGAATTCCATGTCAAAGGCAGCTGTTCTAGCTGATGAGTTTGTGCTGACTCATAAGTGTGTTTGCTTCTACCTCCCGTCCGGATAGGCCCCTCGTCGAATTTCGCCCTTCAAGGCTTGAACCTGGCCGGCCACTTACAGTGCCAGCGAGACCACCTTCACCACCGCATGGACAGCGGGAATGCTTCTATTGTCATAAGAAAGGTCACCTTATTGCAGATTGCCTGACTTTGAAGCGAAAACAGAACCCCTCCTCGCCACAGCCAAAAGGAGTGGGATTGGTGAAGGCTACGGAAAATGTGGTGATGACACATGCTGACAGTTACCAACCTGATCCATGTTTTAGTCCTTTCCTTCTAGAGGGAGTGGTCTCACTGTTTGGTGACCCGGACAGCCAACAGCCAGTGTGCATCCTGAGGGATACGGGGGCCTCTCAGTCCCTCATCAGGGAGGGCATCCTGTCGCTCTCTGAAGAGACGTCCTGCAGGTCTAGTGTTATTGTCCAGGGCGTTGAATTGGGGTTTGTGTCCGCCCCTTTGCACAATATTCAGCTTCAGTCTTCCCTGGTCAGTGGGTCTGTTAGAGTCGCCGTCTGTACTGCCTTCCCTATAGCTGGTGTTGATTTCATCCTAGGCAATGATCTTGCTGGCGGCAAGGTTATGCCGGTTCGTGAAGTGTTCAATCAAACTGATCTGAGTCAGGAGGAGGGGGTGGCCCAAGACCAGCCTGACATTTTCCCTGCCTGTGTCATCACCAGGGCTCAGTCAAAAAAGTATGGGTTTGACCTGTCTAAGTCCTTCATGGGTACAGATCCTTCTCCTGATGTCATAACGGCCAATCCCGATTCTGGGGGTCAGACAAAGATCCCGCCTGCTGTTCAGTCACAACAGGCCCTGCATTTGCCAGCCTCCAGGGAGGAGTTTATTACTGCACAGGAGGGTGATGCGACGCTGTTACCTTGTCGCTCGTCTGTCATTAGTCTGCAGGAAGCCGAGAAAAGGAAGGCGGTGTACTTTTCTGACAGTGGTTTGCTGATGCGGAGGTGGACGGGTGAGGACCCAGAGGAAGCAAAGCGGTCTGCTGTTTATCAGGTGGTTGTCCCTGCTGCCTTCCGTACACAGGTTTTGTCCTTAGCACATGACTATCCATGGTCAGGCCATTTGGGAATAACTAAGACCTACAATCGAATCCTGAAGCACTTCTTCTGGCCGGGGTTAAAATCTGACGTCGTTCAATACTGCCGCACTTGTCATGTGTGCCAACTTACCGGCAAGCCTAATCAGCTAATCCCTCCAACCCCTCTCTGTCCTATCCCAGTGATAGGAGAACCATTTGAAAGGGTCATTGTTGACTGTGTGGGGCCCTTACCCAAGTCCAGAAACCAATTCTTGTTGACCATCATGTGTGTGTCGACTAGATTTCCTGAAGCAATCCCCCTGCGAAGGATCACAGCTCATGTTGTTGTCAGGGCTCTAGTGAGGTTTTTTGCAATGTTTGGTCTGGCAAAAGTCGTACAAACTGACCAGGGCACTAACTTCAAGTCCAGGCTCTTTGACCAGGCCCTTAGAACACCGGGTGTCCAGCATGTGACCGTATCACCCCGAAAGCCAGGGGGCACTAGAGAGGTTCCATCAGACCATGAAGTCCATGCTGCGAAAGCACTATGTCGAGTCTGGTGTGGACTAGGATGAAAGCATCCCGTTCGTACGGTTTGCCTGTCGGGAAGCCGTCCAGGAGTCCTTAGGTTTCAGCCCTGGTGAGCTAGTGTTTGGTCGTGAGATAAGGGGTCCTTTAAAGGTTCTCAAGGAGAGGCTAGTTGCTCTGGACGACGATACAAAGAGCCTACCTGAATATGTATACCTATTAAAAGCACGGTTGAGGAGAGCGTATTCTCTGGACACAAGAATGCACTTAAACACACAGGGAACTGAATTTAAGGACATTTAATAATATAAAGGAAGCGCTAGTGGTTTTCACCTGGAGGAAAATGCCTAGTGATGACAATTTGACAACAACTTACAGAGACCAGACACTGGGAAGCAATGCACGGTTCAAACACAGCCGAGAATAACCGGGCGATCTGACAGGGGGGGACTGGTAAAACGGAAACAACAACAATAATGTAACAATGACATTATTCCAGCAGCATTACTTTTGGCTTAAGCACAAAAATTGTATTATTTAGTGAATGCATACAAATATTTTCTTGAGGAAGTCAGTTAGTATTCCAGGCATCAGGGTGACCTCAGAGGTTTTCAGTTTTTCATTTAACTTAAATATTCAATTAGTGGTTATAAACGAATACATACCTATTGTTGAAAATCTCTAAATTCTTTCTAGAAATTAAATTATACAAAGGTAATTGTGATGCAAATAGACTATCAAACCTGTTCAGAAAGGATTTGTATTGAACATAATTAAGTGTGTGTCTTTCCTTCTTTCTATCTGTGAATCTAATGCATATGAAAGATTACTGCAAGTACATGAACTATAAATGTCTAATAAGAAATCCCGTTGTAACACATGCACACAAAATAACTGAAGTAAAATAAACTATGGATATAGTTCAGATGTAGATATAGATGTTTGAATGAATATGTTTGTGCAAAAATCTAACTTAATGAGCTGTTTAGTTGCTGAAACAAACAATGAAATATACAGTGTACACATTAATACCTAACCAAACCAATTCATTTGCATCGTGACAACAGTAAATTGAATCTTTTGCTATCTTTACTACTTATCTACTGAGGCTGGTTCCCATTAAAACATTCCCTGTATTGGGACAGTTGCCTTTTGATTGAATTGTGCCTCTGCCTCTGTAACTCTTCAAAAAAATGTGTGAGAGCAACCTACAGTCAGCTGAGCATCAGCTATCATCAGCACCATCAATAATACAGAGCCACATCTTGTTGTGGATGAAAAATACATGAAAACATTTCGCAGGGCATGTACACATTTTCCAACAGAAAGGGGACATAATCTCAACCCTAGCGCACCAAGCCTTGTCAGAACACGTCCCTGCAACTTCAGGTTTTAAATACCGCACAAAGGATCTATGTCAGCCATTTTTAAGGGAGGATAACGTAGTAGCATTCGGAAGAACAAATTATGCTTTTTGTCCATATTGCGCCAGATCATACCAAAAGAAATCTCGAGGCACTTTGCATTGTAAGATTTAAGTCCTAGAAGAATTTAAGAATATACAGAATAATGTGATAAAATGATTAAACTTGTTTTTAGCCATTTCCTGTTGAAATGAAATGGCACATGACAGGTGTTAGTGGTGCTGTCTCTAGTTTATCTTTTACTGCCTTGTTGTTATCTAGTTAGGCTCCCACTGTAACACAAATACCACTTCATATTTCTACCTTTCCCTCGTCACAGTACCAGGGTTTATTCCCATTTTTGACTTTTCTTCACACAACACATGAGCAATCGCACGCAAAACATCCCACATCCAGTTCATTTAATGATCGTCCATTTCTGGTGAAGGTTGGTGCACCCTCTCCTTTGGTCTCTGCTTTGATCTGGTTTCTGATGGGTTGAGGGTCATACTAGATATGAAGCATGATTGGTTGTTTGCTCCTGCTGAGGGAGATAGGTCCTCTGACAGTAGCATCTCATTATGGGAGCATATGAGAGGGCCACGGAGAAGCAAGAGATGAAGGGACACAGACGAGAGGCAGAGAGAAAAACAGTAAAGTGCCAGTTAAGTATGGGAAGAGTGGATAAAAACAAGGAATGGCTGAAATAGTGGGAAAAAATGCAAGATGAAAAGACGAAGAGGAAGAAAACATGGCAGAGGTTGGAAGTAGGGGAAGTATTGATGCAGCCAACTTAACCATCATTGTGTTTTGAGGGGGGTGGATGAAAAAGTGGTAGGTGAGGCTGAAAACTATGACTTTGTTCCTCTGATCAGAGATGAAAGGAAAGAAGAAGAGGAGGGCAAAAGACAAGAGACAATAGAAACAAAGGCTCATAGTGGGAATGAGCATTCGCTGACAGAGACGGCGCTAATGATACCATATTCAGTGTCACAATTCCACATAAAAACAACAAGCACACAAAAACAAAGCAGAAGCCATGAACTTCAAAAAAATCTCTAACTGGAAGTGCTCGTTGCTACAAGTGTGTGGGTGGCTGTAATTCTCAATACTGCTTCCAATATCTCCTCATTTTGGTTTTATTATAACACGTTTTAAATCCACAACAGCTCCTTAGGTGTAGGCAGACACCTTGCTGGCAATGTTGACAAACTGAATCTTTCAATGAATCACATAGCTTTGTTCCATGCTGTTTTCTGTCTCTCTCTTGTTTGGGGGAGCAGGGAATCCATCACAGGCCAGTAGGGGCACAGAGGCTCAGAAAAGCTGGAGTCTCGGAGGGTTTGGTGTTCTCAATTTACAGCGCGTGGTAAAACGAACATTACAGCCTTTATTTCAGGCATTCTTGGCTGCAGTAATGGTGAACATTGCAAGACTTGAATATTTCTGTTACTAATTAAGTCCTAAGATAGCACACCAGAAAAAAAGTTTTGAAGATTAGACTTCTGTGAGAAAGCCTCAGAGAAAACTGTGAAGTTAGGTTATTCATCCTGAGATGAAAATGTGCTAGTTGCAGTGTTAGTAGGACTCTCTTATTTAGCACGAATCAGTAAAAAGTTCATCGAATAAGCAGGAGATGATTGGTACTTATTACTTAACTTGTGAGTGTGCTGAAGTGGAGGATATCACTGTGGGGAGACAAAGCTGTTGCATGCTTGGGTGATGGCATTCTGATATAAATCATGATGGTGGTTCAGTGGTGAAGCACTGACTCCAGGCACTAGAGTCTGATGTACAAATATATGAACCCAAAATTGAAGCTTATATTTCAAGAGGTAAAGCTTTAAAAGCTTGGGTTACCTTTCTCTTGCTTGTTTGAAGCAGATCACAGATGGTCTTTGTCTTTCTAAGACCTCTGGTTTCAACTGAAAATTAAGTTTAGAGTTTTGAGACGTAATTTTCCATTTTGTCAGAACACATTTATATGAGTTTACACTTACATCTGCGCCCTCTGCATGAGAGCATGTTGTGACACGTACCACTATAAGTGTGGCACAGAACCTTCTACAGAGACTTGGAGCCCTCATGTCTGTAATCATCCCAACACATCAGAGATTGTCTCCCTTCCCCCTTGGACCCCCATCTTTTCACTTATAGAGCGAACCTTTTCCATGGAGAACGACGCCATGGGGAAATATTCATCTGATATATAAATTACTGATCATCTGTAAATTTACTGCACATTATGTGCACATGCATATTGCCATTTTATTGCTTTATACATTTTTTTTTATTTATACATTGTTTTTCCTATCTTTGTAAGTGTACCACTATTGGGTGGAATACCCACAATTTTGTTACACTCATTGTACATTGACTATAAAGACTATTCTATTTCATTGTCATGTAAATCATACCAGGTAGCTTCATTGAAACAAAGCATTTATAGGATTTGTCCACCACCCACTAGCCTCATGTCTGCATATATCATTTACATTCACATGGAGAACACTCTATATTTTATATAACTAAACCATCTTACAGACAGCAGAAAGGCAAAGAAACTCTTTCTAGGCTCAGATTATGAACCATAATTGGATTGCATAATAATCCGCTCAAGTGATTTTCTGGATTATGCCTCACTAAAGGGGTGAGGGGCAGGCATGTAAAGCTTTGGTGCTATCTTGCCTGATAAATATGATTTGTGTGATGGTTCGTGATTATATGATTTTAATAGCACAATGTGTCACCTAAATTGACACGTCACTGCTTCATTACTCAGCCTGAAATTGTTTTCTTTGACGCTTTATTAAAAACATCAAAGCAGAAAACAGTTCACACTAATAATGTTGTTGCATTAAGTTTTATAGATGATTCTATCAGTCTTGTTTTTTATTCTGTAGCAAGGCAAAGAAAATCGGCCTCCCCAGGTTGTTCATGACTGTGCCATGGTGTAATAAATTCTCCCTTTTGCTGAAAATGCCGAAAACTGATATGAAAATAGATTCCTACCTCAAACTCCTCTGAATCAAAAATGTATACAAATCAAGACGCTGACAGCGTTTTGTGTTCTGAGATAAATATGTTGCAGTTTCTAGAGACACTCTTACAGCCAAACTGGTTGGCACAGACAGGTGACAAATTAGAGCACAACCCTGCAAAGTGTCTGAGTAAGGTACTTCATCTCTTCACATCACTCTCTAACTTTCCAAGATTCTACTGGAGGCCTAAACATCATTATTTTAAAAAATGTTCCCCCATTTGTTGTGATTGTGGTGGACAGCACAGTCTTGCACTTCAGTGGGCATACATATAGGTCCTTCCCAACTTGATATAGTTACCAGCAAACAAACTGACTTTTCATGGCAAATAAAGTCATTTGTAATTATTTGTTTACCCTGTTTGTCTAGCAAACAGGGTAAACTTTCTAGCTTGTCCACAAAGTGATATAATTGTTCATGGGCGGGATGATAGCTTAGTGGGTAGAGCAGTCGTCTTCAAACCCAAGGGAGAGCGAGTTTGATTCCCAGTCCCACCAGGTTACGTGTCGAGGTGTCATTAGACAAGACACCAATACCCCGTAGTAGCGCAGACACAGGTCTAGCAGCTGTCCAAACAACAATTTCCCCAAGGGGATCAATAAAGTAT
>JAUMHF010000003.1:11392536-11422623 GCA_032359275.1 Microctenopoma steveboyesi | reverse complement strand
GGTCTAGCAGCTGTCCAAACAACAATTTCCCCAAGGGGATCAATAAAGTATTCATTATTATTATTATTATTATTATGTAGATCTTTACCTAGATGGATTGTTGTTAAAAAAGATAAATCAACATGAAAACCAGATACCTGTCCATGAAAGACAGTCAGGCCATTTTGCATCCAAGAAACACTTGGATGCAAAATACCACAACTTGTAATGTACTGAAAAACACATACATTCACCAGCCACTTTATTAGGCATGTCTTGCTAATACCTTGCTAGGGAGTTGGCCTTCAGAACTGCCTTAATTCTTCATGGCATAGATTCAACTAAGGGGCTGGAAACATTCCTCAGAGATATTGGTCCAAATTGACATTGCCTCACACAGTTGCTGCAGATTTGTCGGCTGCACATCAATGATGCGAATCTCCCGTTGCACCACATCCCTAAGGTGCTCAATTGGATTGAGATCTGGTGACTGTGGAAGCCATTTGTGTACAGTGAACTCATTGTCATGTTCAAAAAACCAGTCTGAGATGATTCAAGCTTTATGACATGGTGCATTATCCTGCTGGAAGAAGCTATCAGAAGATGGGTACACTGTGGTCATAAAGGGATGGACATGGTCAACAACAATACTCAGGTAGGCTGTGGCTTTGCAGCGATGATTAATTAGTACTAAAGACCCCAACGTGTGCCAAGAAAATGTCCCCCACACCATTACACCACCACCACCAGCCTGAACAGTTGATACAAAGCAGGATGGATCCATGCTTTCATGTTGTTGATGCCAAATTCTGACCTTACCATCCGAATTTCGCAGAATAAAACTGTATCTCATCAGACCAGGCAATATTTTTTCTTCTTTTATTGTCCAATATCAATGAGCCTGTGGGAAATGTAGCCTAGGTTTCCTGTTCTTAGCTGACAGAAGTGGCACCCAATGTGGTCTTCTGCTGCTGTAGCCTACTGAACCTAAGGTTTGACGTGTTGTGGGTTCAGAAATGCTCTTCTGAATACCTTGGTTTTAACAAGTGGTTATTTGAGTTACTGTTGCATTTCTATCAGCGCAAACCAACCGCCATTCTCCTCTAAGCTCTGGCATCAACAAGTCATTTTTGCACACAGAACTGCCGCTCACTAAATGTTTTTCCTTTTTCGGACCATTTTCTGAAAGCCCTAGAGATGGTTGTGTGTGACAATCCCAGAAGATTAGCAGTTTCTGAAATACTCTTAAGTCACTTAAATCACCTTTCTTTTCCCAATCTGAAGTATGGTTTGAACTTCAACGGTTCATCTTGACCATGTCAACATGCCTAAATGTATTGAGTTGCCAACATCTTATTGGTTTTCAGTAATTTCGACAACGAGCAGTTTGGAAAGGTAAATGGCCAGTGAGTGTATGTTTCCCTATATAGGACAGGTCAACCAACAAAAACAGCACCTGATGATATAATCATTGTGAAAGTTATGAAGACCAACATGCAAACAACAATCAGAGACATCACCAACATCCATAGTTCAGGGGTAACGGTATCACAAGCCACCATTCAAAGCAGACTAGAGCAAATATAGAGGACATACCACAAGATGTAAACCTCTCATCAGAAGTAATAATTGAAAAGCCAGGTTGGATTTATCAAAAAAGAACAGGGATAAAACACAACCTTTTATGGAGTGAGGGCAAGGTAAACCTCTACCAAAGTGATAGAAAGGGCAAAGTGTGAAAGGAGAAAGGATCTGCTCAAGATCCAAACCAATCTAAACATGGTGAGGGAAGGGTTATAGCTTTGGAGCCATGACTTGCAGGCTGATGGCATGGCGAAATAAATCATGATTGTGGTAGTAGGACAGACTTAGGTTTACAGGAATATTTTGTCTGCCTATGTACAGAGACATGCAACTAAACATGCAACTTAGCATGCAGCAAGACAATAATAAAGAAAGCAGAAAGAAATTAATTGTACAGAAAACACAAATGAATTAGACTTTTCCGTTTCTATATATTGAGAAGAGACCATAAAACCCTTCTCTAAATGTGAAGTGTAGACTTGCATGACACATTTAAAATGTCTAACATACACTTTCACTCAAATAAAAACGACTGTACCCCTTTGCACATTTTAATTTAATAACTAGGGGCATATATGAAAGCATAAAAATGTTTTTTTTCTTTTCAAAATAATCACAATTTCAATTAATTATATAATTATTTTCATCTCCTGTTACTGGAAGTACAAAAAGTACCACAATGCAACAATGATCCAATGATCAATGAGTGTCATGTCAGTGAGTGCGTGTCAAACAATTTTTCACTAAATTGCCAGTATACAATTAATTACTTTTCACCGTAATGATCTCACTATTCTATCATGGCATTCTATAGTATCCGTGAAGTTACATGCAGAGGGGTAAAGTTGTATTTCTGTTTCTGTTTCTGAACACAGCATATTTTAAAATCACTGAATGTAGGTTACTCTTGTGACCCGGGAGCAATGACCATATTATCCAGCTCCATAAATAGCTTGTTCTCAGCTTGTTAGAAAAAACATATCTAAATGATCATTGTCCATACAGGCTACACAGGTCCCAGGTTCTTCCTGGAAACTGATAGGAACATAACACAATACTGAAGAGTGGGTGTGATGGAAAAGTGGGAAAATCACTTTGCATAATGGATAAATTATCTATACTCAAGTGTGTGGTGGGGGTGAAACAGGGCTAGGACAAGGAATGAGCCGGCGTGAAAAGCAGTCATGGTTCAAATATGAAAAAGCTTCACTCAATTCAGAGAAGTTAAAAAGGCAGCGGACAAATATGCAGAAAATGCAACTGAAGGATTCAGCAATATACGTTGTGTAGATATACAATAGAAGAGGAGGGCAAAGGAGACTAAAGAAAAATATTTTATAGGAAGAGAGAGACCAAAGGAGTCACAATGCACAAGAGATAAAGAAAGAAAGAAAATTTGTACATGAGACAGCTAGTATAAGAGAATGAGAGCAAGAGGCTTGCAGTCACTAATCCTAAGAGAAAAACATTTTGATTAGACTTATCCTTTCCTCTGAGGATTAGACGCTTTGATAAAACCTTCAACCCAAACCAAAATCAATTTAGTCAGGGTGTAACAGTCTCAGGCACTATCTCTCAGTTTTTGCCCCACAGACAAACCTCTGAGAGTGAAGCCCTGTGAAATGAAGAAGTCTTTTTTTGCTCATTTTAGCCACTCCATAATACTTCCACTTCTTAAAGCTTCTTCGACTGAGCCTGATTAGAGCATGTCCAAACAGCATGCTGCAATGTAAACTAAAGTGGTCCAGTGGATTTGCGATATTCACTCAACTTGATACAGACAAAATATTAAATTGCAATCAGATAGGGCTGCGTTGGCCTTTGTTGTGAGATTTTTTAAATCCCCTTGGAGCCAAAGGAGATTTGCTAGGAAAGCTGGAGGGCCCTCGAGTGCAGTGAGAGAAGAGAGACTGTAATCAAAACAAGCCAGGCACCATCAGTGACCCCCTATAAATGATTCATACGAGGACACAATGTTTGTCAAAGTTCTCAGTCCTTCAATCACAAAAAAAGGTCAGGCCTAATTGAGTTCTTTCTCAGAAGCAATTCGGATTGCCAAGCTTTGCTCTTGTTTGTGGCTACAATGGGTCTCAACACTGAAGCTTTAAATTGCGCTTTATGGCTGTATAAGTGTGAGAGAAGCTTATTATGGTTCAGTCAGCACATATTTTATTACTTTTCTCACAACATTTGTAAATTCAACTAATGGCATGGAAGTGTATCAGATAAGGGGATTTCAAAAGCATATTTCTGTGTATAGGATTTATACATAACTACTTTAGTAAATTTGAATTCAGATTTGATCTTATTCATTTTCGATAAATGATCCAAAGCTGACCTTGGGTAAAAGTTTGGTTTTGCCCTGCATTGAGAAACACCCTAAGGCAATCCACCTTGACTGCTGCAATACAACTGTGCCAGTGTGTGTATTTGCTTCCCTTTCACAACAAATCAGCGGAGAAAAACTCATTTTTTCCCACCATGGCACAGTGCTGGGAGTTTGAGTGTAGTCTTAACTGTGCTTGGCAAGCAGAACACACAGTGTAGCGCATGTCCTGAGAGACCTGACAACTAAAGTTAATCACTGCGAAGACATGACACACACCACAAAACTTCCCGCACCCACACAAATTTGCACATTTGCCATCCTGCACACACATGCACACAGGCTATTACACACACTATTAACAGAAGGGGATGCAGAAGAGTGAAGGAACATACCAACCAAATTGGATTAGGAGTGTCATCTAACAAGTGTGCGAGGATTCACTTGAAACTTTGTGGGACAGGGCCGTTGAAAAATGAGCTACATGGTTTTTCGGTTGGAAGACAATTCAGATTCATCACGGATGGGAGACCAATGGGGCAGGAGGAAAGGAAAATGGAAAGAGGCCTCTACATCCAAAGAAATGATCCTCTGTTTGAGCACCCATCCGATAATGATCTGTGCCCACGCCTCGATACATGCAGACAGCCTAAAAATATGAGAACAGACGACGCATAGAACCACTTTATCTCTAGACTTCTAATTCTCACAGTGACTAGCCTTCTCATTTAGCCTCCTATCTCTCCCCTGTCTCCTTTTCTCCCTTTCTTTGCAATTTTCTCCCTTAGCACTGAGTATGCATTTGAGAATTTGCAGGGCAAGCATTCTCTGCCTGCCCATTCTCTTCTCATATATTCTCCATCTGTTCATAAGGGCCCATTTGATGCAGTCTGTCCCTGAGGTGGGCAGAACCTCAGGGGCAGCTCTGGGCACTGATGCCCATTGGCATATCCATTAAACTGCCAAAGGCGTGCCCATGGTAGAGAATGGCCAAGTGTCCTTCACAGTAGAAATGAGCATGCATCAAACAGTAAGCATTAGGGCCATGAGTGGTTTGGCTTGGAGATCACGAACAACAACATAGGAGTAAAATACGTGTGTGCGGTCAAAAAACTGTTCTAAGTTCTGTATTTGAACTGGCGACATATGTCAGAAGTATCATGCAATATTTGCAATAAATATAATTCAGTGCCATGGCAACTAGGTCCAATAGACTTTACAATTCAGATTCTATTGTTGGCAAAGTTGACTAAACTGAAACAGGTGAAATTGAGAAAGTCATTCCTGCATTTCATATGCAGCACTTTCTTCGAGAGGGTGCAAGGTTAACTGTGCTACACAGAACTGGCCCTGAAGAGTTATGGGGAATGTGGGTGTCGGAGTGTGTGAAGTGACAGCTTGTGGATGTGTTAGCACAGTCCTGTCTGCCTGTTAAGAGGCAGTTGAGTGCATATTTAGTTACATGCATACTGTAAAGACATATTAAGGAACTTGTTCCATCGTATGATGAGCTATTTAATGCAGAGTAGTAGACACTCTTTGGCAGAAGTGTGGAGGCTTTCCAGCAAATAATCTCCATTATCTGTGTATACATTAACCTTGAACACAATGTGGGCAAGTAAACACACACCTACACAAAAAATACACACAGCAGCATCCAACATCCAGCCACCACCCTGCCTCCTAAAATTCTGTTTGTGACATTTGTACTTTTTTTATTTTATGTGACCCAGTCTTTCTGTGACACTAATCCACTGCAGTGACGTATAATAATTAAAATGAAATATAAAAAAAGATAGAAATGTGTTAACATATGATTATTATGAAAACAAAAAACGGTATCTGGATTAGTTTAATTGTATGAACTTACTTTTTAGGAGACAGAGCTGCCGTGCAATGCATAGAGATATTTACCTTATGTACAAAATACAGAGAATTGCAACTCACTATAGAAAAGGATACAGAGGAAAACAAGACTATACTTGATTTATTGTGGAATTTCTGTGGCATGCAAGTATGATGGGGAGTCGTTTTAGTAAAAAAAGAACAATCACAACTGAACGTTTCATAGCTACTTAATATCAATTAGCTGAAGTTGGAAAAGCACAGTATTACACTATAAACATAAAAACAAAAGAACAGCAGCGACAACAATAAAGGCTGGGGTTCGAACTCATTTAGAGCAAAGTTTATGGTTAGATGCACCATTTCAAATCACATTTGCCACTTTAAAGCAAACTGTAGAACTGTGATTGGATGGATGTTTCCCGTATCTGTCCTGTAAAAAAAACACTGGGTGGGTCAAGCTAAAAGGAAAAAACATACTCAGTGGTTTATATTACCTCAAACTGTGAAGAGATGTGTATTTCATATCATTTGTATGTTTGTCTGTTGTGGTGGACAAGTTGAGTGCAATATCCCGACATTTGGGATAGTAGACTCCATACCTTGTAGGAGGAAGGTCATAAAGAGACGATATTAGGCGACTGGTGAAATTTTTGTTTCTGTCACTTTCCAATTGTCACGCTTCACTTTTGGGTGGACTCGGTGCAACACACTTAAACTCGTCAGCCAGAGGAGAGGTGGAACAATGTTTTTACGGCTATCCTCTCATTGCATCTACAAGTACACAATAAGTCATTTTTGAAACACTGATCTAACTACTTCTAAATCTCACCCTCATCTTTGGTCGTTTAAAGCAGACAGCAGGGTGGCACACTAGCATGCTGCTGCTGTTTTATCTAAAGAAGTGAAACCAGAGGCATCCCTTGGAGAGAAATATTGCACAATGATTCAATCCTTCAGTCAAGATTCTCTGTTGTCAAGGACATACACTGCAGGAGTGCTAATGCTTCCATTCCAGTCTGTTCGTGTGAGTACTGCTGAGCAGAAGAATACAGCATGATCTGAGGTTCACCATAGTTAGAATGTCATATTGATCGAGTTGCATTCACTGTGGGATGCAGCAATGTGAAGGTCTATGCATGCAAGTAAACATCCCCCTTTAAACACGAGCAAGCACAACAAATAAGCCATAGTCAGGTATTTAGTGAGCGAGTAAAAGTGGTTGGGAATTGCTGTCGAATCAGATAAGGTGCACTTCAACTTGCCACAGAGCATGTGTGGCTTGATGTCAAAGTAAACCAATGCAAATGAGGGCTCTTGATAGATTGCTTCTGATGGTAACCACAGCAAGTCGCACACTATTGCAATTAGTACCTTTAGAGATCCCCTAGGAAACATGCACACCCACTTGAGTTTTATACATTTTCGTGCCTGCACAAAAACAAACACCCAGTAATACGGAGTTAGACATTTTGTGGCTGAGAAACAAGAATTATTTTGTCAGTGTTTAGTGAAAAAAGGTGACTGCCATGGATAATGTGCAATGACATGCCCACCTACACACATGCAGGTGAACCCACACACACATGCAGTAAAGACATGATTCCATTATAGGGTCTGTTGCTAAAGCAGCGTCAGTTGTAATTGGTTTCCTGTGACGGAGAGTTGAAGGAGGGTTAAAGAAGGATTTATTTATGAACTGTAAACAACCTTGTATTTCTAGAGGATGAGGAAAACACGACAAAAATGTGCTCAACGGTTCTAAAAATAAAAAAAAGCGGATAATATGTTTGTGCATATGACATAAGAGGCGACGATCGTAGGTGGTGGCCATTTCACAACCTCCATTTTAATGTGTTAAGTCACAGCGATGCGAGTATCCCTCACCGAGCAATGTCTTTTAAAGCCTCTGATCTTCAGCTTTAAAATCTGAATCAAACTTGCGTGCATGGAATTTACAAAACAACCCCATTTAGTTTTCTTCTTCCCTTTTTAGCAGTTCTTAATTTATTGGCCATGAGGCAGGATGTTTGACATTTTGATAAATACCACTGTAGTTATTATGGTAAATGAATTACATAGGTTCCTTGGCAGATGCTTTTATCGAAAGTGTTTTATATTTCAGTGGACACGCAGATTTAAACATAATTGGCCCTAAGTAAAGTGTGAAGGGGCTCCTTAAACGTAATGATATTCAAAGGTGATCCTTAGGCGAGCATGAAATACACCAACTTATGTGTTTGTTTTTTCCAGAACATTTGAAATTCTATAAATATGCGGCACCATCACAGAACAACTTACTTTGTTACTGTTGCTATGCCTGTCCAACTTTGTGCCTAAAATGATAATGACATTTCATAAGCTTTTTTTGTACATTGAGCCTTCAGTTTCACACAACAATGAAGAAAAGCGAGCATTTATTAGTGGCAGGTGAGATGATGGCAACTGTGACACAACACGACCAGGTGTCTTCATTGCAACGTTTCTATTGCAACACATTGCAGCAGTCAGAGGTGGAGAAAGGAACTTCTACTACTTAAATCTAACTCACTAATAGTCAGAAACATTTAGTTTTCAAACCCCAAATAACAAAACGTATCATTTCTATAGACCCTCCAGTAAAAAAAGGCAGATATTCTGTTTTCCATGTAGCCATTATCAATGTAGGCTCTCCAGTGCCAAGGTAAAAGAGAAAGCAATGATACGGAACTTATCTAAAGCAGGAAAAGCTGAGGCTTCATTCACCGTGGATAATGTGATGTGGCATGGCCAGATTTAAAAGCCAATGCTTTTACAGGAAATGCTTCACTGTAAGGTAAATAGAGGGCATCACAGTGGTATATTGATGCCTCAAGACCTAGGTTTGAATCCACCAGTCAGTTGCTATTCTGAGTTTGCATGGTCTCCCTGCACAAGTGGTTGGGTTTCCACTGGGTACCCCAGCTTCCTCTTAGGTTGGTTAGGTGTAAATGTGAGTGTGAGAGGTTGTCATCTCTATATGTCAGCAAGCTGTCTAGGTTGTACCCTCCCTCCCACCCAGTGACAGCTAGGATAGGCTCCAGCACCCCCACGACATTTGACAATAAAAGCTGTTAAAATACCGGATGGATAGAAGCTAGATATATTAGAGAGACAATACAGCCGCTTATGTGTTACTCCAGATATGCAGATTTTCTAGAATACTAGAATACAGTAGGAACAGCCCACAGCACAGAATAAATCTTACTTCACATGCACCTCACAATCACCACTGGTGAGTTCCAGTGCTGACGTAGATGAGCATATAATGAGAGACATAAATTAAATACACAATGTGAGATTTATATGTTTTAGAGGCATGTGAATGTAAATTATTAACTTCTGATGGGCAGATGGATCTGCATATGTCTTGCACATGTAGGGACATTTTCAAAACAGCCCTTAGGAGAAAACATGTTGGGAAAAAACAACAAAGACTGTAACATGGAGATGAAATATAGGTAATAAAGAAATAAGACAGAAACCAGACAAAACTGCCAAATTGTCAGTGCTGCATGAATAAACATAAAATGTAAATAATGAAATGTAAGTCCAATACATTATTTGTTTTCCCTCTGTAATATATATTTTTTTTAATTCTTGCTGTGTTAGTGTTGTCAATCAGTTCTTAAAAATACAGCTAAATTAACTTGCAAACTAAGCAGACTGACATTCATGTTTGTGTGTGCAGGTGTGTTCTTTCGCTCTCACACGAATCAATCAATCAAGCTTTTTTTATATAGCACCTTACTACAACTAGGGTTGCCCAAAGTGCTTTACAATAGTAAAACAGAGTAAAACAACATGCAATATAGAAAGAATAAAAGCAGATATTAAGAAAATAGTAATAGAAACACTAAAAGAATACTAATAAAACACAATAAAACTTATAAATGTCACATCAACGTACTAAAAGCCATCCTGAATAGGTGGGTCTTAAGTTTGGATTTAAAAAGTGACAGGTCCGTGATTAAACGTAATTTCAAGTTAATACTTTTCCACAACTTAGGGTCTGTGAAGGGGCGATCCCCCCCTATCTTCTGCACCTTGACTGGGGACCTGTAATAAGTGCTGGCCAGGAAAGCGAAAAGCCCTTGTAGATTGATGGATGTTTAATGGATGGATGTTCTTACATAGATAGGAGGGTGCACGACTGTTGACAGCACTAAAGACAAGTTTAAAACAAGCAAGCAAAAGTTTAAAATCAATTCTATACTTCACAGGGAGGCAGTGAAGAGTGTAGAGGACCGGTGTAATGTGATCATGCTTATGACTGTCAGCATGCGAGCAGCAGCGTTTTGTACAAGCTGTAGGCCATGAAGACATGACTGGCCAACAAAGTGCAATGCAATAGTCCAAGGGGGAGCTAACAAAGGCATGAATGGCTTTCCCTAGATCCCTCTGGCTCAAGAAAGACTTGACTTTAGCAAGGAGGCGAAGCTGAAAGAAGCTTGCCCTGACCACAGAATCAACTTGCTTATCAAACTTCAAATTGCTGTCTAGTTTTAAAACCCACAGAAGTGTAACCCAGCAAGGTTGAATTGCCAAACAAAATGCACTCAGTCTTGTTCTCATTTAGGCAGAGAAAGTTCTGTGACAGCCAGAGTTTAATGTCATCCAAACATCTGTGGAGGGATTCAGGGGAGATTGAGGAATTAGGTGCTACTGGGAGGTAGATTTACATGTCGTCAGCGTATACTTTACTTTGCTTGGCAGACACTTTTATCCAAAGCGACTTACAGGGAGCTAGCCTCTGGGTGTCTGGCTCAAGGTCTCACCTGGTATAGGATGGACTAGGAGTCAGATGGGGTTTCGAACCTGTGACCATCTGCATCCCCAATTGACCCCAGGGGTAGCATATTCAGAGGACGAGCGTATTACATGATTATTACAAGTAGTGTTAATGTTTTGTCAGAACAGAGTCTACCTTATTGACATAACGGTGGAGAAAGTCATCACAAGTGGCTTTTGACACATGTTTTAAAGTACTACTAGATGGGGTTATGACAGACTGAATGGTATTGAATAACACCTTAGACAGGCTACTGCTGGAGGAAATTACATTTGACAGATATTGCTGTTTGGCTTTTTTGACAGCATTATGGTAGTCATAGAGACTGTCCCTCAGTATACCCAGTGAGACATGTAGCTTGTCCTTCTTCCACTTACGCTCTGCCTGTTTGCAATGCCTTCTAGGAGCACAGATAGAGTTATTAAGCCAGGGGTCTGGTCTGGGTTTGGTGGATATGTCTCTAAAAGGGGCAACACAATCCAGAATCCCTGAGCAGGTGGAATGAAAGCTGGAGATAAAAACCTCTGGGTACTAGTGATGTGTCCTTTGCGTCGAAGCTTCGAAGCGCGAGTCGGGTAATCTCGGGGGCGTTTTTGTGAAGCGTGTATCGTAGCTTGCTTTGATTACGTATGCAGTGATGTTCGAGGCCTCGCGGGCGGTCCGTACCACGTGACTGATTCAGGTACTGGCTCGCCGTTTGCGCCAGACTCGAACAAAAAACGGGCAACGAAACACAGCTGAGTGATTCCCCCTCGCATTGTGTTGTGGAAGTGGATCATGCACATTCCTGTGTTAGGCTGCCAATGTAAATACAAAAACAATAATAAGATTATATTTAGTTTGATTACCAAAACTCAGTCCTGTTAGTTTACACTTTCTCTTTTGTATCAGACATTGTATTAACACTAGAAATACCAAGGAGGTCATTTTGACCGCTGTATGAATTAAACGTGAATCATTACTAAGTACCCTGTAAAGTCAGCCGAGCATCGTCTACGTGTCTGTGTTTTATACTATTCTCGACATAGTGGTAATAAACGCTGGACTGCACCAGTGAGAGGATGTTACGGAGGATCTTTAAAATGCGACTCACAAATGAACTTCAACCCACCACATGAGAGGACAAGGCAGACAGCTGATGGTATTACGTGTGGACTGTGAAAAACGCATCCACAAGCATCAGAGACTGTGAATCTAAACGGAGTTTGATGCACGATACTTTGTTCAAGTGAACCACTTACAGAGAACACTTGGTGACCGCCTACAGCCTTTTTAGTAGTTATCGGAATCTGGGAGTTCGAGTATTAAAAGGACATACTAAGACAATGTTCAGGATGTATTGCTATAAAAACATTTTTTAATTCAGTTTAGAGGTTTACACATCACATTATCAATCATTGTGCATGTGTCACTGGTGTCGTCCACTTGATGGCGCAGTAGAGCAAATGAAGCATCATAATGCTTCGAACCATGAGTCGACCAGTTGGCTGGAAAACTTCAGCTCGTCATGAGGCTACATCTCACCATCACTACTGGGCACAGCAGCGAGGTCAGATCATTCTGGATGTACCAACTAGAGTCTATGAAGGCTGCAGCAAATTCTCCAGCTGTGTTAGATGTAAAGGTGCGGCGATGACAAGCTGGGGAAAAAACCCTGTTGTCAGAAAGAGGATCTGGGAATTCCAAAATTATGTGTCACATATTTCAGAAATGGTAATAGGAAGTCCATGAGAGCAGATGAGGTCTAGAGTATGACCATGTCGGTGTGTGGGGCGATAAACTGGTTGAGTTAAATCAAAAGATGACAACAGGCTCTGAAACTCATTCGCCAGCTGATTTGATAGGCAACAAACATGAATGTTGGTATGCAATTCTTATTGTATTTGGGCCGATAGACAACAGCACACAGCACAGGGGAGGTGAACTGAATCAGAAACAACTGTAGCTCATAGCTGCTGTAATTTCCTAAATGGACGAATGCTGCTTGAATACAGAAGCCACACCTCAGGAAGAAATAGCCAGGGGGAGGAGCTTAGAAAAGGTGCCGTTATCACCTGGTTTTAGCTAGGTTTCTGTGAGAAAAAGTAAGTCTAACCCCCCGTAGAGATCAGGTCGTTGAGAATAAAGGTCTTATTGGCCAGCGATCGAGAGTTCAGCAGAGCTGCATGCACCGTCTTACAGGTCGCAGACTGCTGAATGGCACGACCGAGCGGGTGGAGATTCTCTGGTGTACAGCCTCGATCTTGGGTCCTCCTAGGCCGTTGACACAGGAGCGGACATGTGGCATCGGGAACCGCTGGTTGTAGCCATCTGTACTCCAGGGAGCGATGCAGGTCAACAGACCTGTATTTCATGTTGACCTCATTCACAGTGGAGGAAGCCAGGTAAACTTTGAGTTTGACCAGACAGCCCCCTCTCCTTCCACGTCTGCAAAGACGCCTCCGAGGTTGCAAAGAGGGAGGATAGCGTAGATAGGCTGGCACAGACGCTAGGAAAGGTAACGGACCCAAGAGGTTTATTAACAACCTAGACAAATATAATAACCACAACCAAGGAAGACAAATAACTGCACATCACTCTACATGGGAGGCACACACAAACACCCAGAGATAAAGAAACTAATGAACTAGACCTAGGCTGAGCTGAAAAATAGAACTGAAAATCACTCCAAACAGGAGGATAAACGCAGGTACAGGAAACTAAACAAACAACTACAAACAGGTGACTGAAACTATACACAGGAACCCAGTGAGGGAAACAGACTGGACTACAGAGATGAACATTACATAACAAACATGATTTGCGGGCAGGCGGGAGGACGGAGACACACGGGGAGCGGACGAACAACGGAGCCAACAAGCCAGAGCAGAACAACAAGGAGAGAAGGAAACAGACAAACCGGGAAAGGAGCTCAGGCGTAGATGCAGACAACAGAGCTAGATGGAGAGTGAACTGGAGAGCAGGCTTGGGGTAGCAAAAACCGGAACATGACGGGGATCGGCGAAAGACAGGAAAAAACTAATTACGAACAAACCGGGGCAGGACAACGTGGTCAAAACCGACTAGGGACATCTGCTGATCATGACAAATAATGCGGCAGCATGTGGCTGACTGAAGGGGAGGAAAAAAAAAAGAATGCTAACGATCAAAAATTGTTAACAGGTGAGGGAGGTGTCGGGAGCGAGGTGAGTGGGTTATTGAAACCAGCTGCAGGTAATGACTTGAGTGAATTAGGGAGCCGGGTGTGTACAAGTGAATAAGTAGCTGGGAGCGGGGCGTGACAGGTGAGTGGGCAGAACTGAGAACCTGGCAAGAAACCCGAAAGAGATCCAAAAACCACAGGGAGGCGGGGCAGACAAAAAGACAAGTTGGTCATCGTGTCCCGTATTTTTAGCAGTGTTAGGCGATTATATGTCAGTAGTGATGACACACCATGACTGACATGCAAAATTAAAACAATAAATAGTAGCACAATCGACACAGGTGGACACACACAAAATCAGATCGAAATTGTTTTAAAATATATACTTTAATTCCACTTTATTTACATAGCTGGGCAGTTTGGTAGGACCAGAAACCACAGCTCCAAGGCTGAGGACACCAGCAGAAACAGAGAGAGAGCAAGAGAGGACCAAGCACAACTAATTGAGACATTACGTTGCAGAGGAGTCTTTTTGGACCAATGATGTTCTACAGTAGTGAAAAATAACAAAAACCATTGTAGATTTGAAAGCCCAGAGCTCATTGTGTATCGTCTGCCGGTCTGGGCTGACTAACCAAATCAGTCAATTGTGTGATAGATTTGTTTACCAAACCTTATGACAAGGGAAACATTATGTAATTGCTTGGGACTTGTGCTTGTTTGTGTGCGTCTGTCTTCATGCATAAAACTCAATGACTGACATGTAACAGATAATAATATGATATACCAAAATAACAAGGAACAACGAAGATCCTGTCACAAAAGAATTAGATACACAGTGTCTATTTAAAATAGCGAGCTGTTTGGTATTATAGAATCCCTTATTGCTGTAACTACCTGTAGATTAACACACATTGTGGCCAGAGTGCATTCCCATGCTAACGATGTACCTAACCATTTCACACAATTCCACAATATTTTCAATATTCAAAGTTTTATAAGTAAGTAAGTTTTATTGCTGATGCTTTCCACTGAATTCAACAAGAAAATCACCATCATAACAAAATGTATCTTTGGAGACCTTGCCTGGGGTTAAATGTCCAAAAGCACCCATTTATAGCCATTGGCAAGCAGAACACATATCCTTGCAGGACTTTTTTTTTCTTTTAATGCCTATTGCTGCCATATAACTTCAATAAGCATTGGTAATTTTTTGACACCAAACAAACCACCAGTGTGGTTGGAGAGCAACAGTGTATGCTGCATTTCTGCGTTTACACATTACATTTACTCTTCAACCTGGCATGAAATTGTGTTTGTTTTAAAACCTGCTCAGTCCATGTCTTATAGCTTATATTGGCCATTTTGTAGTTTTACTTGGCAAAGGTGCATACACACACACCTATGCATAATAAAAAAACACCTTTAAATTGTGATCTGGCCTCTTTCTGCACCCTATTTCATGAAAATAGAGCACATTGTGTTCTCCAGGAAATTGTAGTATGTGTTTGCTTTTATATGGAGGCAACTCACTAGTACAATGGACATCATCATAATGGCTTTGAACAGCATGATCTGTCCTCTTCTGTGTGCACACTGGCAATGACTTGGTCATGTGAGCACAGAACACAATCTTATGACACAAAGTGATTTGGTGAAGTGCACTGATGAATCCTTATCTCCTCAAATCGTACGTAATGCTATTTATTATTATTATTATTGTTTATGTTATGTTTAGTTTTTTTCAAACAACTGCAACGTATGTCATATTTTTCAAATGTGAACATGCACAAACATCTGAATAGAAAACCTGATTTTTAATTATACAATTCTGATTAATTTAACCATTCACATTCAATTACTGTAAAGTACTTAGGCATAATCACCAGCTCATTTGTACCATAATTTTTCGGCCTAAAAATTATTCAGCTTGCTCTGGAATAGTGAAAAGTGTTAGTAAGCTAAACAAAGGATCTTTATAAGGATTAATTTGATTCCATACAAAGCTTTATACTTGTTTGCATTTCTGTTGCTTGGATGTTCTACAATCCTAAGTCAGGGTAATGGGCCAAATAGGTAATAATGCAGAGAAAAGCTATTATGAAGTACATTGAATAATAGATGCTTTCTATAATGAGTACAACACACTGCTTAAAAACCAGCACTGTCTGGCAGTAAAAAAGACATTCATTAGGAGTTCACACCTCAAGGAAATTAAATTCTTCATAAAATGTCTGTCAGAAAATAGCTGATTGTTTTCCTAAACAAAGAGGTATATTCAAGATGCTTTCTGCAGGAGGGATTTGTTTCCAGTGTATGTAAACATTGCACAGTCATCCTTTTTATCCGAAGTCAGCAGTTCTTTGAGAAGTTATTAGGCTGAAAATGAGTGTGGTACAATCAGTGGTTTTTCTGTTCATATTACAAGCTGTACTGTAATTAAAATACTTCTGACATTACTTTTCAAACAACAGCAGAGATGCAGTGTCATGTGAGCTGTTGCTTCAACCTACAGTGAACGGAGGATGGCTCAATATGTGGTGTGCAAACTGGTGAAGTGGATGTGGAAGAGAATGTTCTTTTGCTGGAGGCACATTGTGCTGTTTTGTTGTAAGCTGTGCATGTATGAGTTAGTATCCTGCAGAGTTCACAAAGAGGTCAGAATTGTCAACAGCAAGCTTTTTTGAGCCTTATGTTCACTCGAGGATCAAAAAAAGGTCTATGCTATAGCTGGACATTAAGTCGAAGCAGGACGGAAAGGTTACTAAGATAGAGAACGAGAGAAAGAGACTTGCAAAGTAAACACAGATAACAACAGCAGTTAAGTAGGGGTTTAGTCTGACATCATTGGTCCTATGACAGTATAAATGTCCACCAATTTGACAGGGCAAATAATGATATATGAATACACAGAAATCAGTATGTCAAAGTACAAAGAAAAGGCGGGGGGGTACTTTTACAGCTATGTATATGTCACCCCGGACATACACTTATTTCTATACTTGTTGGTGCATTTAAAATTGGCCAATTTACTGCATGTTTCAGAGAAGAAAATTCAGATGTTCCTAACATAACTCCCCACATGAGCATGTGTCACAACCTGAGCTGCAGCTGCAGCTACTCACACCAAACAACCAATGTTAAGTCAAATTAACCCTAACTTCCCGAACATTCACAGGCCACCAACAATAATGTACTAGTATTTAATCAGATGCCTTGAAGCTAAACGGCTTCTTTTTTATGTGAAGCCACAAAACCCTTCCCACTTGTTCCCTACTTTAATCTTAATGGTGGTAGAACAGTCATGATTTATCAGTATTAAAATATGAAGCTAGAACCTTTAATCACTCCGTAATCAGCATGTGCATTTCAAACGATTAGCCACGTGTGATGCCGACAAACATCGCAGGCAAAATCTCATGTGCAAAAACCTAATCTGAGCCTGTATTCATTTTTCGCTTAAATTAAAGAATCACAGTCAAAGCCTTAGTTGCTTAATAAATTATGGTTATAATATATTAATATTTCATCCACTTCATCCAAGTAGAGCTGAATGAGACAAAATCTCTCCAGTGTGTAAGCCATTAGCACCTTTACCCAGTGTCAGATGGACAATTGTTCTTCAGTAATAATGCTATTAGAACAAGTGTTTTAGGTAGGAGCTGCTCTTTGAACTCATACTTGGGACCAAGTTCAGTGATATATATTGTGTGTTTTTGCATCTTTTATATACACCTGTTCATTTGTCTTCGCTAAGTAACTATGACCCAGTATTAATTGATTTTTTTATCCGGCCTCCTATTTGAGCCCCCTCGCTTTGTACACATTGACATCAAAGTCAAAGTCTTGCCTCCCTAGCCGTCGTTGTATGTATTGTTCTTCTCTTTGTTTTTTCCCCCATAGTTGTTTAAAAGAATAATTTAAAGAAGTGAATCCAGCAGTTTATAAATACAATTATGGCATCATTTTGTTGTGTTTTGGTATAAGTTCTGTCAGTTCCTCTTGAGAAACCCATCAAACCCAACAGCACCCAATATCCTGGCTCTACTCATAGACCTTAGATCATGACAGTGGCAAAAACTACCACATGGATACATGTGCAGTGTTGAACATGTGTCTGTGTGCAGCTAGACAGGAACTTGTTCTTTTGCTCTCTTCTCTAAAAATCCACACTCAGTAAATGTTATTTCATTGCAGTGCTGATGTGGAGAGAGCAGACAGGGCAGGTCCATCAGGACAGTGAACTAGCCAGCCCACTTTAATATGGTTCTCATATATAAAAGGTCTCTCATCTTAGGAATGAAGTGGAAGGTAAACTACTGGGACTTACTGTAGCGTGCTTTATAAAAGCTGTATTTAGTCTCAGCACTTTAAGAGGAAGTTTCTTTAAGACCAATGACACAATTATCACAAAGAGGTTTTTTTTAGGCCCACAATTTAGCGCCTTGACGTAACACTGAAAACATCAGAGAGGTATTCTTCTTGAATTGTCCACTCATATTTTTTCATTTCTTTCATGTTGATGTTTAAAAAAAATATATTGTAATTACAACAATAACAAATGACATTAACTAACGTAACATTAAATATGATCAATGCACAGTAATACAACTTTTTGTCATGACATGTATAAGTACATTGCATAAAACATTTAGTTTTATTTTGAATTTTGGTTTATGCCATACATTTGCCTTTTTATGGTTTTGCAGTGTAATATAAATCTCAAAAAAAACTGTTAATGATTTCCTTTATAGCTTTTTTATGCCGGAATAGCTTTATGAATGTTTTATTCATTTATTGTGTGTGTGCCGTAAAATAAAACAAATTGTAAGAGAACAAAGTTTGGGATTTTATCTAATCAATCCTATTAAAGAAAAACAGAAACACCACTAACAAAAGCTTCAAGTGCAGGTTGCGATGTCACTGGCTTAAAATAGTGATAGCTTTTGAAATTCCTTTTCAGCAGCAGTGTAATCCTCGTGTGGAACTGAAACTCAAACAAGTTGAAGTACATTTCCCCCTTCATACATATCTTGCAACTCATTCACATAATACTGTGTTTTAAGTCGCCCTCTAACTCCCTGTCCATCTGGCTTTACCCTGCCAGGTTTTAACTTGTATTTTAGTCATGTGACAACAGCAAACACACTTAACGCTTGGTGTGAGCATGAGTAAAGAGTTTGGCTTGACAGAGCCCTAATGGAATTTTCCCATGAGTCTTTAGAAGCCTTTCATATGTCTTAATGAGAAAACGCAGAAGGACTGCATAATGCGTGTGCAGGGAATGTGTGCCCTGTATGAGAATGCCTTGTCTTATGAAGTCGAACGCTCTAGCAGTCTTGCGTCGTATGCTGATTTCATGAGATTTATAGTGTACAGTTGATGTTGAAACTGTTGGAGAGCAATGCAGAGACGATGACTGTTGGGTGTATGGCACTGAGCATTGCATCTCTGCTTTTTACTGATATGTTGCCTTCAGAACGTACTTGGGCACTGTGCGTCTAAGTGTAAAGCAACTGGCCTGATTGTCACGGCGGAGGCCATGGTTCTCCGCCACAAAACAGTGGGTTGACTGGACTGCAGTATCGCAGGATATTGTCCTGCACATTGGTGCACTTGTAGCAGTAAGTACATTGTTTTAAACCTCTACAGTGAGAAGAAAATGAGCTGGAGACCGATATACTCAATCTACCAGTCAGTGTACGTCCCAATTCTCAGCTATGATCATGAGCTAATTGTTAGTGACAGAAAAATGAGATTCAATTAAACACAAGTGGCCGAAATTAGTTTTCTCTTTAGACTGACTGAGGTGGAGCCAATGTTTCTTTGTTTTAAAAGGAGCCAGTTGAAGTGTTTAAAAAATCTTATTAGGATGTTTCTTGAATGGCTTCCACTGAAGGTCTTCCAGGCATGACCAGCTGGTAGGGGACCCTGGGGTAGACCTAGGACATGCTAAACAGTTTCTACTTCTCAGCTGGCCTTGGAATGTCTTGAGGTCCCCCAGGAAGAGGTGGAGAAAGTTTCTGAGTTAAAGAACATCCAGACAACCCTGAAAATGAATGGATGACATTAGAACAGGTGTTGATTTAACTTAACTATGATTTTGGAAGATGTGGTTTGTGCCATGATTCAGAATGCAATACAAACCACAGGAAAATAGTCAGTTCGAATGAGAAGGAAAACACTACAACCTTCATGAAGAGAGACTTTGTTGTACTGGAAACATTCATTTTACCTTGGTGTACCTAGTAAACCACCAACGTCCTATATGTATGTAAAGCCATAGTTTTTCAGGCCTGTGGTTGATGCAGTGACCACAATTATCCACAATTGTGTCATTCCTGCTGTCCCACCGCTCCTGTAAACCACATTTTCTGTCTAAAATACTTGAGCTCAATTACCTAGCATGCACCCCACTGCACACATATTACCTTCGTTTATCATTCAGGAACCAGCTTACTGTTATTGATCTTTCCCATGTTAATTGAGGTAAGGGGTCTTTTTCTACCATTTCTTCTATTGATCTGAACTGCCATCAGTCAGAGGCTTAATTAAGCAGCTAATAGAGGGAAATGCTATTGATCCCATTGTGCTGTAGCATTCTGTGTGTGCATATTTGTCTGAATGCATGTGGCTGAGGTTGAATATTATTTAATACTAGCTCAAACAGTGCAACTTAACTAAGTTTCCAAAGATTTTGCAGATTGTCTTTAATGACTAATTAATAGTCTGATAATTATGCATTAGGTATTTCATTATTTTTAGAATGAACTTAATGGAAAAATTGCTTTGAATGAGTAAGAAGTGATCATCACCATGACGGTGATGGACAGATTAATTATCTGCACAGGACTGATCATAGCAAACTATTTTGTCACATTACTTTTTACATTTATAACTTTCCTTTAAACTAGCATTAATAAAGGGATACACTGGCCTGTAATGTTGCCTTATTCCTCAGTATTCCAAGTCTTGCTCCTTTGTATTAGAAGCTACACAATGAATTTTACGGTCAAATGTAACAGTAAGATGGTAACTGATATGTTACCCTATACCCATCACTGTGAAAAAAGGTAGATGTAAAAAGTGCTGATGCTGGTTATTATTTTAAAGGTTTGTGCACAAAAAAATATTTTGGACAGCCCATAAATAACACCCGGAATTGTACATTTTTGGATTAAAAAAATGTTTTATTGTCTCCAAGATCAAGATTTTTGATCTATTATCCACTTCAGACCTGAAAAACATGAATTCTTGTCTCGTTCAAATATAGAACATTGTGCAGTGAGTTGTGAAAATTAATGCTGTTACTATATCTGGTGAAGAATAGAGAGAATAGAAGACAAGGTAAAGACAGAGTAACTCAGTTGAATGAGAGAGATCTAGAATCTTCATATAGACTTGTACTGTGAGATTTTGACTTAGTTTACACATTCACACATATAAACATTCTAAGTCTTTATGATCATTTGTCATATGGTGGGTAATAAATATTAAATAACAGCAAAGTTAAGCATCTCCTCAAAAGCTGTGCTTTGTGCTATATAATGTACATGGAAACATCATGGAAAGAGTGACATACTACAATGAATAATAAAAAAACAAATACATTACTGTTTTGCAGGTACCTATGTCGAGCCTAATGGTTAGTGTAGAATATCAAAAATGTCAACTCTTCTGCTGTTCTGAGAAGGTTTGATCATTCAGTGAGTCCTCAACAACTTTACTTGGATTTTCATCTTGTAATGACATTAAGTATTACATCTCAATAAGAAAAGACAAGTAGAAGAAAAAACGCTCTTGTTATGGCACAGACATGTTGAAGAGTTCACCAACTGAGCTCTCAATTAAAATACACACTGACATTTTAATTTCAGTGGGATTCACACACAGACACACCACTTCAAACACACAGAGAATCATTTTAAGCACTGCCATGAACTGAAGTTCATCCCTGTGGATTCTGATTTTTATCCATCAAATATACTTTTCTATACTCACTGAGAGGTCGCTGAAGGACAACACATTTCTATCATGAACGTGGCGTCTATAACCAATGGTATATACAGTATATGTGTACATCTGTATAGAGCGTGAGATGGAAGCTTGTCTTGTTAGGAGACATTACTTTAGATTTTAGTGCATTCTGTGATTTCTCCTGTTCCTCTGCAACTTCAGAATGCACAGTGACAAAGGAGACAATCAGTCTGTCCTTTTGTAATATTTCCCCATCATCTGGACAATGCCAGTGCTCTGCTTTTAGTGTTGTGTGCGCTCAAATTTTTTTTCTCTTCCTCTTACTGAGCATCCTTCTCTAATCTCCAACCATCAGAGCATGTTCTCTTTTAATAATCGAATAATAGAACAGTCTTTTAACAGCTTCTGAAAAGGGAAAATAATTTGAGCTTTTTCAGCTTTGGAGCTCTGGTGTGTCTCAGACTGGACTCTGTTACATACGGTGTAGTGCTGTATGTTATTCTAGTACTTCTTTTTTGCCATGTCCTCTCTGTACCTGCAAGATTTCAAGTTCTGCAGTGCCATATGCCCAAGCTGTATTACAAAACAGCTGCTACTCGTGACAATAACCATTCAGGAAGGTTTTAGTTGCACAGTGTCTTTCACTGGCCACTGTCCAGTTGTTACACATTGAACTCTTGCCTATCACATTCAGAACAGTCATGATAATAACACAACTCACCAGTAAAAAGAGCAAAAACAAAATGTGCTGAAGCTAAGTATTCTGAAGGTTTGTGCTGCAGTTAATTACATTATATTAACTGTGCATCAGTATTATAAAAATGTGACGTTTGCATCATATCTAGTGTTCACAAGCTTTTATTGAGCTGAGATTGCATTATTGTCTATTAGAAACACAGAGATATGCAAAGCTATTATAGAGTCATTAAAGTATTTATTTGCTCATTCAACATGCATCTCCATACATAGTCTGTATGGCCTTTATGTTCAGAAATCACATTCTAGCTGGACAAACATTTGCTGTAAGGGCTGCACCCAGTTCTCTATATGTCAGGGAAAATCCTGTTCTCTCTTGGCACATGTGTGAATGTGAAGTAAAACATGAAATTGCAGTACTTTGGATAGCTAAGCTTAGCATGCAGTCCAGAAGAGAGAGTCACTTAATTAGACAAGTCACCCTAGAGGACTAATTTCTGTGAGCAGTTAACATGCATGAGCATGTTAACTAGTGAGCTAGACATACTGGTGGATGGATTTTTAATACAAAGTGAGCCAGGGTAGCTGTTTCCAGGCAGCGTGGTAACATAAGCGAACTGGCTGCTGGCAGTGGCCTCACATTTTCATTAGAGGCGTGAGAGTGATAACAATCTTTTCATTTCAGTTACAGAAAAAAGCAATTATACAAATTTCCAAAGCTAATGAATTTTTTCTATGACCCAAAAATGCCCTACACATCTGGCATTTGGACATGCGGCAGTCATGTTTGTACTGGTGTAAATAATGAAACGAACTATGGTTGAATTTCAATTCAGGATCCTGGTTTATTGTGGTTTGGTCCATTCTCTAATTTCTTACAGGGACAATGTTATTATTAATAATAACACTTAGTTATTGTTCTACAACCTAAAATGTCTGCTGTGAGGATTTATAGAAATACTGTGCTTTTTCCACTCATGCAGCTCACGTGAAAAATTTCCAGTAACTGATTGTTGCATTGCAAATTCAATGAACTGAAACTGTTCAGTTTCTGTTCATCCTCATTAAGTTCACAGAGTTTGCAGTCTAGAAAAGCATATTGCAGGAGATACAAGCCTTGAATTGGGACACGGTGAAATATAGATCTGTCCCACAGTGGCAATTTTGATTTAACAATGTACAAAAGGAACAGGTATAATAACATTATCAATGGATCTGCTCCACTTAGACGTACCAGTAATACACTGAACTAGCATCCACAATTTTGGGCCAGTGGTACTGGCATCCCAGTTTTTAATTGTTTTAATACAAAAGAAAAAAAAATGTCCGGTTTGTGTCATCATTTAATCTTAAATCGTATCAGACATTTTCTTAAAATTAATTTATATGATCTGCAGTTCTGTCAGTGATTTAGCCATTTTTAATGTACACATACATTATGGTTCTACCCTCTCCGTGAAAGGCTTCTCTGTAGATTTCTAACCTGCACTGAGGGGAAACAGAACACAAAAGAAATCAAATAAACTTTCATTGAATATTTGTTTGAAAAGAAGAATGTTCTTCATCATGGTGGAAGATGAACTGCTTTTGTTGTGAGAGCGATAACTTTGTATTGTTTCAAATCCTCTCGCTTTTAGTCTCCATTCTATTTGTTCAGTTTCTAAAGAAAGTTTTTTCCTTTAAAAGTGTGTGGCAGTATTACTTCATCTTCACTGAATACGACTACACTCAAGTATGCAATCATGTGCTTTGGCTCATGTGTGTGAGAAAGAAAGAAAAGGGTGGGATCACTTAAGACCATCCAATTACTTTATTGCACATTTATTTCACCATTTAAAATGAAGAAGTGTGCAACGTGGCTATTCTTTCACCATATCCTGGCTTATCTGCATGAATGATTTTTGTCTGACCCTTCGGCACCTTCATCATTTTTTTCCGAGAAAACACAAGATTTTACACATGACTTTGACTGAAATAAAATACAATTACACTATTTCATATTCTGCAATTCTATAATTCCTTTTTGCTCATATATACATGTTTTCAGAAATTTCTCCACATCAAGGACTCTCACTCAATCACTCTTTAATTGTGCAGCATGCAGTACTACTCATGTCGCCTCCCTCTCTTTCTCCTCTTTCTATGCATGTCTCTCTCGTCCAATTCCTTCTATGAGACACGCTGTGAACATATGGACGAGCCTGTTTGATGGCTGTGAAAAACAAACCCTTTCAGATCACAAGCTGGATATTGTTTCACATTAAGAAGCACCAAATCCGATTGCTGTGCGAGCAAAATTGCCATCGATTTGATTTGCAGAGATTAATTAAGTAGCGCCACAGAAACCCCTCGCTTGCCAGCATTAACGCTGCTGGCTCAACCACTTAATTGTTCTTTCTGGAAGGGAGAGAGGACTGAGTGACGCTGTTTCTCTCCACTGCTTGTGTACGCTTTTGACAAGCCGATGAGCTCTTCTGTCTGCCTACCCCAGCAATTTAAATCCATCTTTTGAATACACTCATTAATATCGTACACCCCCCCACACACACACACACACTTACTGCTCTCTCAACTTCCTTACAATTCATGTCTATCATTGCCGAACACTTGTCAACATAATCTTAGAATTTATTCAGCAGTATGCATGAGCTCAACACGCATCACTGTACTCTTCCATGTAAACAGCTTCTGGAATTGCTAACGCTTGACTGTTAATGGACTTAATCTGCACACGAGCATAACTCACATGATTAATCGCTGTCAAACGTGCTGGATATTACTGTATGAAAGAAGCTCATGAAGAAAGTTGGTGTTCGACATGACAGGACTCATTAGTCAGTGACATGTTTGTATTTCTGATCAAGCTTTCCATCAAAATTAGACAACGCTCTGTGATTTGCCATAAATACAATCAGTGATATGTGTGAAGAGGTACTGTTATACTATCACGGTACCAATGGATCAAATGAGTACTTACTGCTGTTTTTGCCAACCTGATCTTTCTCGCATGATGTCTCAGGCTCCATATCGCCAGCTTCATCCAGGTAATACTGCTCTTAGCCATCCCTTTTTACTTGATAAATGTCGAGGCCTCCCTTCCGCCAACCTGATAAGAGATGGGGAGTTGATTGGTAAAAGTAAAGCCTTCTCTCTGCACATCCACCTGGATCTAATCTCTCCCTGTTATCGACTACAAAGAGTCAACTATAGTGTAAATAAATACCTGTACATAGTTGTCGTACAATTATCTAAATTATCTCATTACAGTTCATTACCATTAAAGTACCATGAGTACCTTTAGTCACCTGTGATTCATACGTGACAATGTTCTGTACTGACACACTTATAACTGTTTGTTAGTGAAGAGTACTTAAGCACTTTGTATTTACACAGCTTAATTCTGACCATTTAGTCACTTCGTTGCAAAAACTTTGATTTAAACAATTTATTTACTTTGAATCTTAATAATTTAAATTAGATGACCTGGACACAGTGAAAGTGGTTTTCAGAATAAATGAATAGATTTTTAAATGATGATTAAAATGGCACAAACATCTACACATCTATTTTTGAAGAGAAAATGCAGTGTATTTTATCAAAGAGCTGAATCAGTTCAATGCAAACACTTCTGGCTTTTATTTTGGAGTTAAAAGAACAGGTAGGAGTCAAGTAACATTATGAATAGAAAATGCATGCATAGATATACAACACACACACGCAAAAGCATTTTCATTTTCATTTGTTCCTCATCCCTTCTTTCTTCTTTATTTCATAACCTAATGAGGCATTGTGAATACGCAGCCTGCATATATACAGGCCTATTTCTACTTGCAGCGGAGGAATTTGGATAGATGGCAGAAGTAATTTCACATGAAAGTAATTTTAACCAGGTCCAAACCTCTGAGCGAGAGAATATCTGCTTTCCTATCAGCTATTTGTCACGCTATTGTTGGAGGACTTTGGAAAAACACAAAAGGTCACAATGTGTGCAGACATAACTCAGCAAGAGGAAAAAAAATACATCATGAAAAAAGAGACGGAAGAAAGAAAAGGAGGAAAAGGCAATATGTGTGGGGGCGAGAGATGTATGTGTAAGACTTGTTGGTTTTGTCTGAAGCTGCAGTTGGCACAGAAAAATAAAGAAACACAGAGACAGAAAGGGAGAAAAAAGAGGAGAAGAGAAAGCGCAGCGGGAGGAATGCACAGAGGAACCAACATAATGTCAAGATCTCATCCTGGCTAATCCCTTGTAGTGTAACTGGAGTTGTAGTGGTTGGTGGGTTAACTCGTGTCTCTTTGTGGACTCTGGCTAGATTCCTTTCCCATTGAGTCTTTCGGCTTGGTGAATTTCAGCTGAGCTCCAGTCTGCTGACTGTGTGGGGTGATTGATCTGACTCATTACAGGCCTGAATGTTTCCACTCACAGCCCAGTACTGGTGTAAATCCAGCAGAGGAGTCGCTCAGTAAACATGCTCGTGTAAAACACCTAATCACTCAACACATCATACAACACATAAACACCTTCCCACTGAACGTCACATGATAGATTGATTTATATTGTTATTCATGGTCAGTGGGTTAGAAGTCCCACGATGGAACTCACGCCAGTCACTGTCCAGTCTTAGCTTAGCCACTCTGTGCAAGCTTGTCAAATGTTAGATTTCTCCACATCTTGAAATGGTGTTCATTGAGCTATAGTAGAATGATATTGTTGGGTGTTTTTAGCCTTTCCTTACCCAAAAAAAACATGCATTGTGCATTGTTATAAGCCATGGAAACATGTAGCTACAGTAAGTTTGTCTGTTGTAATGTAAACCTACATAGCCTTAATTGCTGTCTATGTCAAAGGGTTTGTGAGATACTAATATCATAGCTAAATATATTGTTACTTGTTTTACTGGTTGCTTTTGAAAGAGTGGACTGGATAATCCACTGATTTGAGCTCACTAGAATCACCAAACTTTACTTTACAGACGCTTTTATCCAAAGCGACTTACAGGGAGCTGGCTGGATGTCTGGCTCAGGGACACACCTGGTAGGGGATGGACTAGGAGTCAGACGGGGGTTCAAACTGTGACCTTCTGCATCCCAGTTTGACTGGGACTTAACCCGCTGAGCTACCAGGCCACAAACTAAATATTTGGTTTTTGGACTTGGACCTGGACTTTTTTGTGGATCGCACACAATCAATCAAATAAATATCACATACAGTGGTTGTGTGCGTTTCCAGGGTCGAGTGATGGCACGTTTTGGCAGTGACAAAATGAAGAAGCTGACAAAGAAGAACGGTTCACACAAAGAAAAAGTTGACAAAGAGGAAAACTTGATCAAATATAAGGTAAGACAAGGACAAATAAAGATACTGGATTACAAGACACAGAAGCACTGAGCGAGTTACAGTGCCATGGTAAGGGCACACAGATGTAGTAAACACACACAGCTGCAGTTCATTAATGTGTCTACAAACAGAGAATTTATGGGGAGAATCAGCTCCACAAAAAAAAGATTGTTCCTATTGAAGATATTCCAAAACTCAGAGCACGGCAACAGACTCTGTCGTATTGTTTGGTGTGGTAATTTAAAGAAATTAGGGTTTAGTTGCGTTTCACAAATACTTTGATTCGGAAAAGAGGGGAAGAGAGAGATATTTTCACATGGGAGTCCATAAGCTGTCGACATTTGACCATGCTGTACGAAAACTATAAGTCATGTCATAAGTAGAAGCATATTTGTAGAACAAGGACAGATTTTCCTACGTTTGTATGTATAATTTATGAAAGATGAACTTTGACTAAAGAGGAGCAGAAATACACACTAATTGAGAAGTTAAAAACCCAAAACGTAAAGTGCTCAAACTCAAAAAGTATAAAAGATACAAAGTCTCTGACTGAAAGACAGAAAGCTGAAAATTTCTAGACTTGATGATTCCACGATAAAGTATGACGACACATCATGATAATGAAAAGAGGAAAGATTATAAAATGTTTCAAATAGGAAACCATTAAAAAAATGATGTAAAACTATAAATAATATAAAATGTACAAACGATGAAAGGCTGAAAAATATCTCTCCCATTATGAACACTGGCATTGTGTCGGTCTATAATACAGCCCCTCTGTCTAACTGTTGTCCCCTGTCATTCCCTATGACATCACCGTAAAATAGGACAATCAATATGAATTACTTAACTAATTGTAGAATTGAAATCCTGAAAGATGTACATGAGTGCACATGTTCTGTGGCAAAGAAGCTTTGGTTTAAACCTACTTGTATTGCATCCAGGTAGATAATCTGAATTCATTCCACATAAAATGGCTGCAGTTTGTCTGGCTTCATGCAAATGCTCTCGTTCAGGTGTGCAGATACACCTGTGGCAGAGAGAGAATCATAAAAAAATCCTCTCAGTAGATGCACCTGGGCCACAGAGAAATATGTGCAGACACTTGATAGTCCTATCTGAAAACTTATTCATTTATTCCTTAAGCAGGTGTAGTGACATTGATTATTACTTAAGAGGTCAATAAACGATCACACTGGAAAGATTCCCAACCATTAAACCTAATATTACCTTCTTTATTACAGAGAAATTGACATACTATATAGATGTTTGAGATAATTCATAATGATGTAATTTGTAGAACTACTACTATGATTTAATTCTCCTAATATCAAGTGTATGACAAATGATTAAATTCAAAACTTACTGTAAATGAACTGTACGAGTCTGCATGTGAATAAAAACTGAACAACCTCCTCTCCTGTGAAATATCAGTTTGCTGAATTTCCCTCTACACCAGGGAGCAAGCAAGACTGCAGGAGGAGAAATGTAGAGATCTGTAGGGCATGAAAAAAAAATGAGAGGGATGAAGAGCCACTCCATCTCCACATCTATATTGTATGCCCTGGAGTTGTATAAAACACATTTCCTGTCAGTGTGCTGTGTATGTGCAGGCTGTTCTGTAACGTAAAGCCTCCACACAGGTTCAGTAAAATATTATGTGAGACGTAAGAGTCTTGAAACCATGGTATGTCACTATGGCTGCTGATCTGTGGATATTAATACACCCGGCTTTCCTCGGGGTGGAGAGACACAGAGCTTGGTGATCTTTCATCCCTGCTTTATCACAGACAACGTGACACCTGGTATGGATCACCTCGCCTCACCCATCCTTGTACTGTCAGGCGCATCACATTCAAACATGTTCACCCACACACATATGCTCTGCCTGGCACATGACCCTTTCTCCCCCGCAATTTAACCCTGTCACTATGTTATCCATGCCTTTCAGAAACCAAGACATTACCCGGTAGGGTTACATACACACCTGGCAACAGTCTGTTTCACTAGTGACCCCTCTCCCCAGCTCGCCTGCTGCTATTAAAATGCACTACCACCAATCTTTTGCCCTGGGATTCAGCTGTACAGGCCAGTGCTGAGAGGAGGAAGGGTCACGACTACAGGAGGCTGCCAAAGGCAAGAGCAGACTACTTTACGGTCGGGAAACAAACAAACCAACTGTCTTTCCCATGTGTAAGCCAATGAAAGGCCACAGTATTTCAGCACATAGACAATATTCAATTCAATTCAATTTATTTATAAAGCACCTTAAAAACAACACAGTCGACCAAAGTGCTGCACATAGTTTAGGACAACTCAAAAAATAAAATTACCCATAAATACAATTCAATTAAGAACTAATAAATATTTAAGTAAAATAACAACAGAAA
>JAUMHF010000003.1:11335791-11352459 GCA_032359275.1 Microctenopoma steveboyesi | reverse complement strand
CATTCTGGATTAACTGGAGGCTTTTGAGTGAGTTACTAGGACATCCTATCAGTAATGAATTACAGTAGTCCAGCCTATTTAGATTACTAGTGACAGTGCTGTTTCTGTACTATGGTTTACTCTAAATCCTGACTGAAAATCTTCAAACAAATTGTTCCTGTGCAAGTGATCACATAATTTACCAGAAATGTTTTTGTGATTTTTGCAATAACGGGCAGATTGGATATTATATTATTATCATGTCTATAATTACCTAAAACCCCTGGATCAAGTGCAGGTTTTTCAGGTTTCACTACAGCTACATTAAAGGTCTGTTGTGCATCGCCTGTTGATATGGAAATGTTTATCTAATCTAATATGGATGAGCAGATTAGAGGTTAAACCTCTTTAAGTAGTCCAGTCGGGATGGGGTCTAAAAGACAGGTGGTTGATTTAGATGAATTGTTGTACTTTTACACAGTATGAGATGAATGATTATTGAGATTAACTCTGCATGATTTACAGGAAGGTAAGAGTCTAAATAATACTGAGGTGTGGCAGACACATCTAGAACTGCTGGACACAACAACCATGCCAGCTGCAGGGAGGTTCTGATCTCTGATAGTTTTGACTTTATTTGTAAAAAAGTTCATTAAGTCATTACTCCCTTATTTGCCTCAATAAGTGAGGAATAAGATGTAGTTCTAGCTTTACAGAGGGCTAAACTATCTTTCCAGGCTAAGCAATATTTGTATGAATATGTAGAGCACCACCTCCTTTCCAGCTTTGCTAAAGCTGCAGCATTATCAACTAGATAATCCACCTTTACTGGAGTAACGTTAAGATGACTGCCGTCTGCTTCGGTAAATGTCACAGGATTGAAATATAAAGCAACTAGTTATGGGTACCAGTAAGAAGAGATTTCAAGAATTCCAGATACATTTAACCAGCATGATTCCCACATGATTCTCACAGCACTGACACACTTATCCTATCTGGTATACACTTAGTGGAGCTACTTCAAGCAATGCAACAGCCATTTCACCATGAAGATAAGAGTGTTGCCTGATTAACTACCAAACCAAACCACTACTTAATGTATTGTTGTTAGGTTGAACAAGAGGAAGACACAGGCAGACGTCTGGTGTTTAATTCATTGAACTGTTTATTTATTTATTATTTACCAACCCAATCTATGTTTATTGCATTCATGGTAATTTAGGTCAAACAGTTTTACCAAACCTAACCTGATAGTTTATAGTAGACTTTAAGCAGTCTGTATTCCTGATATTTCCATAATAAAGGTAGAAACAAAATATGTATATGGCCTTACGTGGTTTAGTTGTTTATCTTCAAACAGGTACCAAGTAATATAATTTTCTCTATTTCTGGTTATTGCCAAGTTAGATTCCAGTTCGTTCTTTTTTTGTGCTTCCATGATGCTTTGACAGCATTGAGTTTTGAACCAAACATCATAACTCAATGCTGGCCTCCAAACCCCCCACCTTCAGGCAGAGCTGCTTAATCATGCACTCACTGGGAACTGCCCAGCACTAAAGCTGATTTAGTGGCCCATAGTTTTTGGGTGTTAGAGTTCAGCGGCACATCATTACTTTTTTACACCTTACATTGATTTGTTTAGTGGGGTAACAGGCCTTGCTGTGGTTCACAAGGGAATATAATAAACACTGAGAAAGCGTGCAGTCAAACTTCTCATGGACATTGGACTCTGGGTTGGATTAGCATAGGGAAGGAACTGGCAAAAATTAAACTAGAGCTACGTACAGTATATCTCCAACATTCCCTTTCCAATGTATACAATGCCTAAACGTTTTATACTTTTGGTTCTTTGAAACTTTTAATAAGTCACACAGGAAGTGATTAATGCTTATCTCAGCCCTGGGCCTCTTTGCTCTTGGCCACAGTGAACAAAAGAGTATCGCCTTTGCTCAGTAATGTACTGTATGGTACAGTTTACATTTAGTTAGTCTACACTAACAATTCTCTTGGTTTGTGAGATAAAACTTTATGATAAACGAGTAGTTTTGGTAAATATGTTTTTGCTGTATGTTGGCATACATTGCCATTGGCTTGGCTCTAACTCTGAAGCAAATATATTCTTCACAGTAACTCTAACCTGGAGTTCAGAAGCCTAGAAAATAATGTAAATTACATTTCACATTAGAATTTGAAAGTTGTTTTCTCTGAATGAAATAATGCATTATTAGCCTGGGCTCTGCTTCTATGCAGCCCCAAGGCTGCATCTTAATTAAAGTTGAGTCTCACAAGCCCACAAGCATTGACTTATCTACCTGAAGCAGTCAGATCACTTGGGAATACATGAGACATGGAATCCATAGGAGACCAAGTCAATTTTCTTTGATCCATGTGAAAGACAAAAAACAGAGTAAATGACAAGTGCATTAATCACAAAGATTATTGGCATCTAACATAATGAATTTTGAACCTTTAGTCTTTATCTCACGTCCACTTCCGATTGCCCCTCCCAGCGAGTCTCTCTATCCTTCCAGTGTGAGCTGGTGAAAGGCATGACCAATCACCTTGTGGCACAATCATTTTAGAACGCCATGAAAAATGGATTGAGGATTTACGGACCGGAGAGCGTGGGAATAGTTGAGGTATGTAGTGGAGGATGGTGTGTATCTGCGTGAAAAAAATAAGGAGTACTGCATGCAGGTTTGACTCCCTAGACGAAGGCAATCAATAAAGCATTAAAATGATCTCGGGAAGGGAAACACGATGTTACAGCCATCTGGAACTGGGTCTGGCAATAATCCATTTGGGAAGGCCCACTTTCCACATACATCAACTCCAAACACAGCAGATTCAATAGAGCAACATGAGTATCTCAATACTCCAGACTAAAGGAAGGCAGGAAATTATGTTGTTGTTGTACTATTTAGAAATCTCTTTTCACTGTCAGCTGACATTGTAGCCATACTTACTTATCTGTGTTAGTATGTTTTATTCAATTGTCACACTAGTGGTGTCTCATATTAACTTGTGTACTTAAGGTGCTTTTAAGAAAGAGAAATGTTAAGATCAATAACATATCCCTGTTCTTTAGTATTATTATTTTTATAGTGTTCAATACATTACTAAGTGCGGGAAACCTATACTGTGTACCCAGGATTTCACACTGCAAATATAGGACAGAACCTCTGACCAAGTCAATGAATATTGGATGTCTAAGTCACAAAGGATGTAAAGATAAATACTAATAGTTCAGCAGGTCTACTAGGTGTACTAGCTGCAGTGTTTGACTTAGAGGAGGTCAAATAGAAAGATACTGAATGTAGTGGTCCTTAAATAGCTATTAATCTGAGGTACTTTCAAAGTGTAAAAGTACAAATATGCTATATAAATAACGATATAAAGAAAACATATTGAAAGGCATACTATATTCACATATAAATTGTACAGGGACATTGTGGCTGTTGTTTACCATGCAGAAGAATAAACAATTGACCAATATGTCAATATATTGAACGTAGTGTCAAAAGCATCATTCAAAGTGACAAAACCACACATGTCTACTTCCTCTCAAAATCAATGGAGAAATAATACATTTTAGGTTCACTGTTCTGCTTTGAATATGCTCCAGTTTGTTCTGCTACACTCTCAGCTGTCTTATTTCCAGCAGCACAGGGCAGTTGTTTTCAGCACCAAAGCTGATTAACCCACTGTAAAATACCACACCTGTGCTAAAATGAAAAACAGAGTAAAATAATCATCAGGTGGTAAATGGTGGAATTTTTCTTAGCTGAAGTGCCAGATGTCCTTTAAGAGCTGGTTGAAATCTCATAGAGCGGAAAAACTAACATTCGACAAACAAAAACAGAAACAATGCTCACAAAATACCTTAAACTGTACACCATATTTATTTATGAACTATTCCCATGGACAACAGGCTAAAGCAACAGGCCATTTTTCTTTTCTCCTTTTTTTTTGCAACATGGTGCTGGTGGCAACTAGATTTACCCATTTCTGTGGACAAATTGTGTGGGAGAGCAGACCTGAGATGTGGCGGGATGCTCCATGAGGGGGAATGCATCACACAGAGCATGCATGCCGGTGGGTTGCAGGGGGGCACATGCAATAATGAAATAGATAAAAAGACCCAGACTGTGCAAAAACACTTCTGATTTAATTACAATTACAATTTTACATTTTTTGTAAATTAATTTTCCTTTGAAGGATATAAAAGGCTTTTGGACAAACAACAATTGTTTTATAAATATTATCTTAAGAACATAAAAGTCGAGGGAGTCAATGTCCATGCAGTGAATTAAAGCAAAACCAAGCCAAACCATTATATATCCCTCATTATTTGGCTACTCACTCTATGATCTACATTTGTAGATAATTTGTAAATATATAACTTTACAAAAAAAAAATAAAAATAGAAAATACAACGCAGGTTAATACTCACAACATTCAAACACAAATAAATAAAAAGAACAAGACTGGTTGCCTATAACACAGCTAAATGTCATTGTTATGAAGGAATAACATCAAATATCTTGGCAATTTCAACATAGATCAAAAGCATTAAATGCTGACAGCCTTAAATCAGTCCATGGGATGTTTGTATTAAATTGCTAAAGGCTGATCAGTATGCTAGCGGAGAAATGTACATGCAGCAGTTCTGTGTTACATAACGACTTTAACCAACCGCTGCAGTAGATCGTCAGACACAAACAGAGGCTCATGTCAGAAAGTTTAAAGTTAGATAGCTGAAAGTTTCTAGAATTGTTTGAAGTTAAAATGACATCTCTATGACACAGTTTTTACAAAGTTTGTAAGACAAAGCGTCTAGGATGACATAGTTGGCGAAAAACAGGTTTAATAATAATAAAAATAGAGAAAATAGAGGATCTCAATAGAGATGTTGTTGCTGTTGCCAGCTCTGCCACAATACATGGTGCCTTTTTAACCTTGAATTCTACAAATTCTACTATTTTTGATGGAGAGCAAAGAGGCTGAAAGGGAGTCTCGGAGGCAGGAACTCCAGGATAATGACTTTCACCTTCATTCTTAGATGAAGCATCAAGAATGAGGAAAACATATGGCATCCTTTGCCAATCCAAACACACAACCATTAAATGTCACATCCTGTAGCAGATTATATCAGTGAGGAAGTCAGTGCTCTCTAGCATCGTCTGAATAAACGAAACTGGCAGAAAATCAAAGCTATATTAAACAATATGAGAATGAGGAAAGCACTGGTTCAGTCACAAACCTTTATAATAATGTCTACAAACAGCATAGACGTGAGATGCATACTCTGTAATACTGTAATATAGCTCCCAGAGAAGATACTGCTCACTACCCAGTTCTGGTACAGACATACAGACCCACTGCATAAACAAAGTACGCATCACATAAATCCTTCATTCATCGTACTCCCTTTTCCTAACTTCACTTGCTGAAAGAGAAAACTGGTTTTATCTTTTGCACTATCCAGTGCATTCTATTAACTCGTGTGTTTCTTTCTGTTTGACATCTTGAACCGAAAGAAAAAGTATTTCAACTGAGAACAAAGTTTCACACCTCAACGTGTTGCACAGTGTGTGAAGCATTGTACTGAAAAACTTAAAAGTGCAAGTGTTTGCAGCGTGTAGGGTGTTTGACCCACTCCAACCTTACCACCTGCTGACATGCTTCACACACCAACAATCCACATCTGTTAGGTATGTGCGACAACGTAATGCACACCCTGGCACCGGCCCCCCTGCATGTTACATGCTGTGCAGCCTTTCTCACTTTTGTCTCATCCTTGCCTCTACTCTCTAAAACTGTTCTCCTCTTCTGTCTCCAGACACTGTAGCTATGTTTACACTGTACCTTTCAACACTCCTCTTCTTGTGCACTCTGTATCACTATCTTATATTAGGATTAGATATCCATATGTGAGGCTATAAAGCTGCAGATCTAAATGTCAGCTCTAACTGTACTGTCAGATCGGGGGCTTTATCTGCCTACAGAGACCAGAGAAAAATAATAGCAGGATGGCGGCAATGACAAAAATAAGTCACACTTTCTTTTCTAGCATGGGGAAAAAGACAAATCACATGATGCTGCCCTAAGCCACTGAGCAAAATCATTAAGGGAATTCATTTCCCCATGAGGGGAAACAGCTTCAAGGTTTGAGTAACACAGCAATAGTCTCACAGAGTCCCTGTGTTAATCCACTAACACATTTGACACAGTGTTTGTCTCAGTGCCTCTTTGATCCAACATCACACAGTGGTAAGTGATAGATTTCCCATGCACAGGTAAATGCATTGTCACTCCACTGGGCATTCAGCTCAACGCCGCGAAGGGTTCCAGTCACGCATGAAGTGGGAGACGAATGACACAGCAAAGATATGTTGTGTTTGTGATCAATGGTTACGGTTGCAAAGCTAATGGATTCCCCTCTAAGAAACAGACACCGGCACCTCTGTTGCTCTCATTTGCATCATTTGTTCTCTCAGGGAAGAAAGCATATTTTCTATGACACCTGTGGTTCCACGTGCACGTTCTTCTCATTAGTCTATCTGCAGCTGTGGGTTCATCTTTAATTCTGTGATTTGTGACTTGTGAAAAACTGGCACACGCATACGCGCCGTGTATGCTTGCATGTACACTCACACGTACACAGTGTGACCTCATATCTGAAATTGATTTGACAAGGAGCAGGTTTGGCCTAGATGAGTACGGCGGTGAATAAACACAGCAGGCCCACAGCACTGAGCAAGGACAGCTGTAAATCAATGGCATTGAACTGCATGATATTATCAAATCCCACTCTACCAGGAACCTTGTAGGTACACAGCAGGACAAGAGTGGCTCAACCACACGTGCACACACACCCTCTCGTCTCTTTTTCAAAAGCTCTTGGTATTTATAAAGGTTTTTACTTTCTGTTACCTCACTATGATAGTGAGATACAAAATGCTAAATACAGTTACATCTCAAATTTAGGGGGTTAAACATTAAAATCCAGACCCCTTCTCCGTCTACATCACATGACTGCAGATCACTTTAAGAGATACAGAAATAGTCCAGTCACACATCAGAGTCGGGAAGGAAAAGTGAGCAAACATGATCGTCTAAGAATGTAGCATAAATACCAATTAAATTTGAAAATGTTGTTCCATCTGTAAACAAGCTGCTATCTCTTCACAGCTCTATATTTTTAAATCTCAAAGATAACACATAGTTCAATCTACTGTAAGCCGTGAATAACAGCGGTAAATGTACTTCACTTTGCTTGGCAGACAGGGAGCTAGCGCTGTGTGTCTGGCTCAGGGACACACCTGGTGGGGGACGGATTGGGAGTCAAACAGGGGTTCAAACCCACAACCTTCTGCATCCTAGTCTGACACTTAACCTATCGAGCTAACAGGCAGCTCCATACAGGGTTGGAGAAATAGCCACCCATTAAAATATAACATCACTTACTTTGTTGACCTTCGGGTAACTTCTTTATTTCGGGACGGGGAGCTTCATACTCCTATGGCCTGCACAGAGCAAATGTATACCTGAAAACCTCTAAACTATTTAAATTGAAGCAGTGTTTCCATCCCACACAGAAATCCTCACTATGTTATTATATGTAAAGAAAAGAAAGCTTTAAACCTAAAAGTAGGTAGACAGTTTATCAGGTTCAGGCATCTGATGCTTTTACACACTCATTGCCACTTACTACCAGTTTGTAGTGCCTTACATCATTTCCCACTGTCTCCTTTTCCATTGTGCAGTTAAAAAAAAGTGTATGCAGCCTTTCTTCCATCTGCAAAGGTATGCTTTCCAGATAAAATATTTATCAGCTTATATTTATTCATTACCTTATGAACTGTCTACTTAGCTTAGCAAGAATACTTTTATATTTTTTCCCCGGGAATGAAACTCTCGGGATTCTATCTGCATGAAGAACAATTTCATGCTTGCACCTGGAAAATGAAGCCATATATTTCAGTGAGGAAAATACAGGCAACAACACCTACAGTTTAAAAGGAGCACAGACACTGTCGCACTGCATTAGGAGACACAAACACAAATAACACAAACAGAACATATATGAATACTTTACGTCAAACAAAAATGATCACATTAAGACAATACAAAGTATGGAAAATTTCTCATCAATCAGTCTGCAGCTCAAGGAGAAGGAACAGTTGTTGCCGTCACAATGTACACATTCTGTTTTAAAGATTTGCAAAATACAGGGCAAAGTATGACAAATGGGAATAATCATCGTTTAACAAAGGAGATGGTTTACAACAAATCACTTCTATTCAGTCCCTTCCCAGGACGTTCAACACGTGTTCACACGCAACCATGTCAACACATGATGGTCAGGTGGGATGGTGATCAGTCTCCATATTGTTGATGACTTAATGGCTCCACAGAGATTAAAAACGCCTTAGAACTCAAATTTTGATCTGAAATTTCTTTAACAATCTCTAAGAAATCCAGTTGGACAAACTTTGGGATGACCATGACTTAGGTGAGAATCTTCATGAACCCCACAAAGGAATAAACTAATGAATCACTACAACAACACAATCCAAGTCCATTAAGACAAAAATACACATACACTAAGACATTAAAATCAAGATGTTTTCCCTGAAATAATGTAATTGTGGTTTTTGAGTACTTGACTTTCTCAAGAGAAGTTGAAGGACCTAAAGTCTTGAATAATCTCATTCAGACTTGGCCCTGGCCTTGTTCTAATGAACAATCAGCACTCTATATCTGGCTGACATTTCCCTCTGGCTGATCAGCTGCTTTGTCTCTGCACTGGAGTGATGTTTAGACCTCTGATTATGCCCTGACCTTTAGTTCGACAGAGCAAAACAACACAAAAAAAATGCAAAACCACAAGCAGAATCTCCTGGTCAGATTGAATATTAAGTGACATTAAGTTTAAAAAAATGTTTTTATCTGATCTGCAGTGAGTTACACAGATTTTGAGGCAGATGTTATTACACAGAAGTGAAAGAGCCTCTTTTGGGCAGTGGAAAAATGCAGAAATATTAGTAAAAAGTTTTAAATAAAAAATAAATTAGCAGTAACGAATAATCAGTACAATATAAATCATAAGTATATATCATATGCTTATAGTGATGATAATGATTATGTGTAGAATCCTAATTTGAAAAGAAATTGTATAGCTATAGAAATAGCATAAAGTTACTTTTATTATTAAGAGTCCTACAAATGAGGACTTATGCACCACTATGATTGAAGGTGTGTTGTGAAGTGGAGAATCTTATCTCAACATTTGGCCTTCAACTTGTAATTATGATGAATAAAGTGAGGAATAAAGTTTTCGTATTTCACTGCTAACTTTTGTCGAGTCAACTTTGAGCTTGGGGGCTGGCTCTATGCACAAAGCAAGGTAAGGTGATTTCCCACATCATTTATTATCGGTCCTTCTCCACTTCTCCAACCAACAGTTGCTGGCTTTGTCGCTTCACTTCCCATGCTGTCTCTCTCGCTCTTTCTCTCTCTCATTGATTTATGTAATCTACATCTGCAGCCCAAATTAGCGTGATTCTCCTGCTGTTGAATAATCATGTCTGGCTGCTTGTGCACTCATTAAGACTTTGTACAACAAATAAAGTAAACCACCCACATCAAGGCTTTAATTGCCACAATGGCTCAGCTTTCACGGAGACAACTGCACCTCTCCCGATGCATTATGAGAAGTAAAGCACACGCGTGATCTAAGCTTTACCTTCGTGTTGTGCCCCAGCATAGAAAGTTAGTTAAGGAAAAACAGCATGTGAAAAACATCTGTTCAGACTACGATTTAGTACTGACACAATAGATATATACAGTATACATGTGACCTTTACAAAGTCTCGGTATTGATGGCACAATGAAAAGAAATATAAAAAAAATAAATTTATGCTGCTAAGTTATGACTCCGCAAACAGTAGGTAAACCGGCAAATTAAACAATAATTATTAACTTGTATAATTAGCATGTGATCGGTAATAAAAGGAAACATTAGTCTTTAAATCAGATTCAATTTGTTTCAAATGTAAATTACATTTTTGTAAGTCTGCAATAGGAAACAAATTTTTCATTATCCATGGTGTATGAAGAACATATCAACAAAGGTGAGGTCTCTGATACCCAAACAGAAAAAAACAAACCACTTTTTTATCAATTTTTTAGCCAACTTTCAAGATGATTTATGTCAAACAAGAAGAGTTTCAAACTCAGCTGCAGTTAATAAAAAGATATTACTCAGGGTTGCCAACCTTTGAAAATGAAAATAAGAAAAGCACTTCTTTTTGCAGGCTTTTATCTCTGTATTATGAGTTGTAAGACGTTCTGTGTTGGAACCACTTTAACCTTCAAACATTTTAGTTAATTTGTGTTTTTAGGTGATGGAAGCTTTTAAATATGATTTTCATATTATTTAAAATAAAACAGTGGAAAGAACAACAACAGTCGTCCTCTGCTGTCATTTTCTGCTACGTGTTGATTAAGTTCAGTAAATCTTAACTCTCAGTGTCAGGCCACGTAGAGCTTATTATTTTGTTCAATTACTACGTGAATAAAATTAGTATTTTGTGTTTGCCTGTGGTCTTTGTTTTATGATATAAAGATCTACGGTTTAGAATGACATACTTATAAAAAGAGAAAGAACCAGGAGCACTGCGTTTCCTACAAACCACAAGCAGCTGCACAATGGTCTGTGTGCGGCAAGTGAAATTTAACCTACTATATAAGCATTTTGCCAAGTTTCATACTGTAGAAGGTGAGAATGAGACACTGTTTGCTAAAATAGTCCTTTGAGGTTTCACCAGATGAGATGTTTCTACTGTGCCGTTTGTTTCTGCATAGAATCTTGAAAGTTTGATTTAAAAAGTGCACTACAAATAAATGATTGTTCCTCCCAAGCTTGAAAACATCCACTGGGGTTTGAAGCCTTAAACAGTTGGCTGCTTTGAATTTTGTTCCAGCCCACACCCAATCAGTTACAGAAAGTGTGTGACTGAAAATAGAGAGATAAAAAACATGGATAAAATGGTACCAAGATAACGAGACTCAGTGGGTTCCCTGCTCACGCTGCAATCACATACAAGAACATAATTTCTAACATGCAGAACGATAAAAAATGGAATGTGTGATGACACATAAAAATGCAGAAATCTTGCACCTATCTTATAATAGGAGCAATAGTAGAAGTGGCGTGCAGACACTGACAGTTTTATTCCTTAATATCTTCTCCTATAAAGACAGTTCCTTGAAGTCTGACATTCCACTCACAATCATTTCCCCTCGGGCTTTCATTTTCAGACTCCTAGTTGCCCAAGCGGTCATAAAATGACACCTATTTCTGTGATTTGGTTCGTGCTTGTGTGTAGACTCGTACGTGTGGACGTGATTGTGTGAATGTGAGCATTTGAATATGGGCACGTACAGTAGGTGTTTGAGTCAATCTGACCACAGAGATTTGTGCATTAAAGTGGGACGGCGGGCTGCAAATTGGATGGAATATGTTAGAAAAACAATGACTCACTAGCTGCCAGGTCTTTTCCATACAGTGAACTGGACAGAATAGGGAAAAGACCCTTTGAGAGAAGCAAAACCATCAATGCAGTCAGTTCTTTGGGGTAATGTCAAAGGAAGCAGTATCACCAGTGCAAATGAGAATACTTTGTCTGTCAAGTCAGCTTAATACTGGCCAACCAGTCACCACAAAGAGAGGGAAACTATTACACTGAATAGTCAGGGAGGGACATATGTCAAGGAAGAAACCAGACAATGCCCTTTTCTTACTGAAACATCTCGCTTTGAGAACAGAACAGGAGTTCCTGTTGAAATAATCTGAAACATACAGGGTTGGAGAAATAGCCATCTATTAAAAAATAATGAAATAATTTCTACATGTTCTAATAACCAAGCGTTTGTCTCTGGGTTCATCCCAAGTAGGTGGCAGAATTGGCAACTGCGTCTGGATTTAGTTTTCTTTGAGAGGACAAATAAAAGAAATGCAATACACTGTTGCACTTCTGTTTCCCCGAATTAATTACAGTGTTGAATTGGAAGACAAATGCTCACATCTTCAAACAAAAGCAGAGGCACTGTGTACGGATTGTGAGTCAAACTTAGATGTGGAAGAAGAAGAAGAAGAAAAATAAGAAAAGAACGACTTTCTCCTGATGGAGCTTATGCCAGTGTGTCAGAAAGAGTACACACACACACAAAGACATTCACAGACACTCACAGATTGATGTCATCCTATTGAAGCAATGTGTCTTACCAGATGTCCATGGGTAATTGACCCATAAAGGTCCCACTCACCTCCTCTCACTCCTCACCTTACACTGACATGTGGAGTATCTCAGGCCTGTTACAGTCTTGTTAGTGTCACTCAATCTGCCCAGTCAGTCCCACTCCCACACAGTCAAACCACACAGTTCACTGCCTATGGAGACAACTTGGTTTTTCCCACATAAATATTCATTTATTTAAGAAATGTGAGTGAGTGAGCCGTGTGAGTGATTAGAGTGTACTGTACTTCAACCAATACTTTAGAAGTGGCCTGTGATTTTAATGTTTAATGGAAGGAACACATTGCTCACTAATCAACAGGTATCAGAACACACAGTGCATCGCAGCAAGCTGCAAATGAGGCTGCGTAGCCCTAGACTGATTGTGATCACAGTGCTAATGCATTGCAATCCTTGTTCATACCATAACATTAAAACCACGTGTGTGTGTGTGTGTGTGTGTGTGTGTGTGTGTATAAGTCTATTATGGCACTAACTATGGAGAACAAACATAAAAGTGTGGTCAGTCCCTATGCTGCAGAGGTGTCTGAAAAAACTCAGGAGGATTTTCATTTCATTTCAAACCAGGCCAAAACACGGAGACAGAAACTGGTCCACCACAAAGACACAAACAGAGCAATGTAGTATATGTGGTCCGATGCAGTGATGAATGCACAGATCTGTATACTGGAGAAATTAAACGGCAGCTCCATAAACGCATGGCTCAACACAAAAGAGCCACCTCATCAGGACAGGACTCAGCAGTTCACCTACATCTGAAAGACAAAGGCCACTCGATTGTGAACAATGAAGTCAGGATCCTAGACCGGGAAGCTGACTGGTTCAAACGAGGTGTGAAAGACGCAGTTTGCTGCAAGATTGAACGGCCCTCGTTAAACAGGGGTGGTGGCGTCAATCTATCAAATTCAGTTGCCATTGAAAAACCTTTTTTGAGATAACAATGACCTGGATGACTGAGAATGTTCACAGATATTTTATCTTACTGTACTTGCAGTTTCAAATCCAGTGCAGTTGAGACATCAGTAACAAACATAGATAACCCTTTATGTCGTCTAATCATAAACATTACATTAGTCCAAACGTCTACTTTTTTCAAGGTGCACTTTGTGAAAACAGTTATTTTACGTAAACTCAGCCCAGTAGATATGCAGTGGATGAATGATGACTAGACCACATCGTAAAAACCCAAGATATGCTCTGTCCCTGGTGTGCAGTCAATCGTGATGCTTTTATCTTCTGTCAAAAGATGCTGGTGATATCCTTGTGTTGTTGAATGAATAAATTCAATAAGTGTTGTTTTTGCATGCAAGCCCTTTGGGTAATGATGTGTCTGACTGCACAAATCCTTCTGCCACAAATGAATGGAGGCTGGGGGCTTTAATGGCACTTTCAACATTATATGCACACATGCCACGTGCACAAGCACGCATGCTTGCTCTTCCACATCCATCAAATAAGACACTGGGATAAGTTTTATGTTGGCTGACTGACACATAGTTAACAATAAGTAATACATTCTATACAGCTGCTGTAAATAGATTAGATTTACTGATGTTGAGTCTGGGACTTCACTGCAGATTAGTCAACAAACTGGTGTGTCAGTGCCCATTGAAAGCACTGACATACCACCTTACTGTTCTGTTTCCTCCCACTGTCCAAAGACATGCATGTTAGGTTGATTGGTGACTCTAAATTGTCCGTAGGTATGGATGTGAGTGTGCTTGGTTGCTCGTCTGTATGTCTATGTGTTGGCCCTGCAATGAACTTCCATCTTCCGTCTAGGGTATCCCAGCTGTCCCACCCAAAGACACCCACCAATCGTCTGCTTGTCTACCTGCAGAAAGCAACTTTCCAGCATTCCTCGAACCCGACCTTGGGTATGATCTGGATTGGACCTGACCCTGCCACCCACGGTACTGTGAGTAAACTGATTTGGATTTTTAGACTTTGATTGGTGGTTTTTGGATGTGGATATTGGATTTGGACCTAGGCTGTGTTTTGGATCTTGTGCTTTTCTTCTGTGACTTTCTGGCCCTGGCCTGTTTCTTGACCTGCCTTTTCTTAATCCCTGTGACTATGTGTTTTGATACTCCCTCTCCAGTCTCTCTCTCTCAGTGGCAGCAGACGCCGTTAGTACCAGGCTGGCTCCTCCTCTGCTGTGGTAGTGATAGATGTTGCAATTCCAAGCAACGATATCATCAGGAAGAAGGAACATTAGAATCTCGAGAAATACCAAGGGCTGAGAGAAGAGCAAGAAAAGATGTGGAAAGTGAAAGTAACAGTTGTCCCAGTGGCAATAAGAACACTTAGGGCAGTGACGCCCAAACTGTGGCTTTAACAGATCCCGGGAACGACATCTGAGATCTCCGTCCCGAGTAGCGCAATCCTAGGGACAGCTAAGATACTGCGCAGGAACCTCAAGCTCCCAGGCCTCTGGTAGAGGACGCAAGCTTGATGGACAAAGACTGCCCAGAGAAGGGCGAGTGAGGAGTTTATATATATATATATATATATATATATTCAGTATGCACTGTATTGCAGAAAAATGGCTTTAAACCCCCAAATCTGCCACTGCCATAAAACAGGCACATTAAAAAGATTTTTTCTGCAAGTGCTGGAAAAATTGCTCCAGGGTGGTGCTTTAAATTTCATGTCTCTTTGAATGAGACATTTCATTGAGTCACCTCTGGTAACATCAGCTATCCTGATGTCACTGTTTGAATAAGCTCCATATTTACCCACTGCTGCCTCTGAAAAGGAAACTGCTGTATATAATTTAGATCAAAAATGGATCAACAGATGGATGATAAAGAAGGAGAGCAGTTTTTTGTGCCAGACTCCCCAGCTTTCACTACCTTTTCTACCCTTTATTCTGTCTCTCTAAGCCTTGTCAGGTTAGAAGTCTGGGATTTACATGTGCAAATCTCCCTACAGGTGTGTGTTCGTGTGTGCTGCTTTAGCTGAGTGCCTGAGGCTTATTTGGACCCCTATTACCCTCAGCATGTGGTAAGCTGCGCAGGTTTTACCTTTTAATGGATGTCCGGGGCAGGAGGTGGTGACTTTTCCAACTGCTCGCTTTTTTTACTCTTTCTGGGTGCTATTTCCTCACACGAGACGTTCTTTGCAGCCCAAAATTTCCACAAGAGATGACAACTACAGAAAATGCCATCACATACAGACACAAACACACTGAGACTCAAAGAGAACAAAACCCACTCCCACTCACACAATGATTATGTAAAAAATGTGAATCCACAGGGAACACCCGTCCCAGTTCTAAGTGAGTCACGCTCCTAGGATGTTTGGAATATTATGTTTGGGAAGTAGGGGATGTGGGTGACGCATCTAGGTAATGTCATGTAATGCTGTCTATGTCAACATTACTGTGGCTTGTGTGACATGTATGCACTCAGTGCCAGATCTGTTTTAAACATACACATGTTGCACAAGGAGCCATTAAAAGTACAAGTAAAAAAATTACAGACTAAATTTAGGCTTCTATGTATGAAGTATGAATATTTTTGAGATCGCAGACCCCACCTTTTATGTTCTAAATTTACAATATGAGTATAATGAGGAGAATATGTTAAGGAGATTAAAAAAAAAATTCTGCATGGTTCCTGAATCTGCCACATTTGATGCCTTACAGTGTACATCACACAGATTAATTCAGTCCAATAAATCAGTCACTGGAAAAGGAAAGTCCTCTTCTTGGACACATTTGTGTTGTTGAGAGCCCCTCAATTAATCATCATTAGCATACCTCTTGACTATTGTTCATTCAATTAATTCAATTCAATAACCCAAGTCAATGTCTCACGTTGCGTTATCTATTATAATTGAGTAAGAAAAGCGTTTAAACTTCAATATGCTGTATATTCTGCTGAGCACAAACAAATGTACAAAGAAGAGATGAAAGAAATCAAACATTTGGGAACCTGTGATTATCAGTTTACTCAACTGTTTGCCTTTACATACGTGTGCAAAGTAAAGTTCAGAAGTTTGGAGAATAAAACCTGTAGCAGGTGGCTACCCCCCCACCCCGGCCTCCAAATAAATAAATAAATAAAACCAAAATAATAAAGCAAATTCTAAGCAAGCCCATTTTTACAGTGATGGACACAATGTTCCCGGCAGCAACTATCCGACTCATTCAGTACATTACATGTTCAATTTTTGAATGTGGAATGCATCACATCTTGTTGAAAGTTGAACTGAATGTACTCATAAATAAGCAGCCATTGTGCACTTACCTTAATAGGAAAGAATCATCATATACATCAGAGTCATCAAAGACTCCAGTCACCCCAGTAACAATCTTTTTAAACTGCTACCGTCAGGCAGGAGGTATGGTAGCATCCGG
>JAUMHF010000003.1:11291975-11321053 GCA_032359275.1 Microctenopoma steveboyesi | reverse complement strand
CACTCGGCTGCGAACCGCTCCAGTGAGAGCTGGAGATGGTTGCTGGATGACGCCAACAGAACCACATCGTCCGCGAATAGCAGAGAGGTCACTTCCATGTTTCAGTCTGTCCTAACTGTCTTTTGAGTACAGTCAGTTGACAGCTTAGTTCCTCTCTTCACCCGAGTGTCCAAGACATTAGACTGCAGATCCGATGACACAACTACAAAGTCGATCATTGAACTGCGGCCCTGGGCGCCCTGGTGCCACGTGCACTTACTGACGCCCTTATGCTCAAACATGGTGTTCGTTATGTACAATCCGTTACTAGCACAGAAGTCCAATAACTAAACACCACTCAGGTTCAGATCAGGGAGGCCACTCTTCCCAATCACACCTCTCCAGGTTTCACTGTCATTGCCGACGTGAGCGTTGAAGTCTGCCAGCAGGAAAATAGGGTCCCCAGGGGCAGCGAAACATCCTCAAAACATCTGTGAACCTTCACCATGTTAATTGAAGGTATCATGGCCTTTTCTTTGCAGGTCTCATTCTGTTCTCTGTAAAGAGTAGAATGATGTACCTCACCAAAAAGCGCTACCTTGATCGGTTCACAAGACATTTTCCTAGAAGGATTTTAGCTTCCTCAGGTGCATTTTGGCAGACTCCACTCTGGCGTTTATATGTTTGTTTTGTTATGGGTCCTCTTGGGTCTCCCGCCATAGCGTTTCATTTAATTCAGACATTGACGGATAGTTTAAGCTGACACTGTTGCACAATGAGTCTGCAAAACAGATGGAATTTGTTTAGAAGTTGATTGCAGCTGTTTATCCAATACCATCAGCCTGTATTGCAGTCTGTAGATTTTTATCAAATTTTCTTTAACATCCAGAGCGTCTGTGTGTTTGTCTAGATATCTATATATTTATTTTTCTATTACTTTTAACAGTTTAAGCTATCCATTCATTATTTTTAACCATGGCAAATCCTGATTAGGGAGGTTCCTAATAACCTTCCACTTGTGAAAAGAATAAAATGAGGATGTGCTTCTACTATCCAGTTAAAAAAAAGCCTCAATCTCATCCACTCTACCAACTGGTTCCCTCTCCCTTCTTTAGCCCTGTCCTCTAAGCCTGGTTATGTATTGATAAAGGTATTGCCATGAAATATCAGGTCCTGTCTACCAGTAATGAATTGTTTGCAGTTTGATAATACATAAATGTAGAGACTTGTGCTTGTCAGCAATGCTTTAAAATAAATGCAGCCATAGATTTCCAATTAAAGGTGGCTGGCAGGGCTATTCGTTAGCTCTAAAGGTAGCTGTCAGGGAGCGAAATAAGGCAAGGTCTATAACCACCATGATAAGGCAGCTGTGAGAGGTGTATTTATCCAGCCCTGAACACGCAATATCTCTACCAGCAGCAAAGACATATGGACTCATATACAGAGTATTAAGGTCTGACATTATTATAATATATATTGTGTTTGTTATGATGGAGATCTGTCAATATTAGACATTTTCCCACTTTGGCAGAGGAAGCGACCACACCTTTAATGAGATAGTTGAATAATATTTTTAAGCTTTGCAAGTAATGGTCCAAATCAATGAAAAATTCTATTCCATTGTAATATAACATTGGGCATCAGTGAAAGTAGTTGATTTGTCAGGTATTTGTTGACTGAAAAAACAAAAAGTGAAACTCCCCTCTATTTCATCCACATATTTTTTGCCAGTTGAATTTTCTAGTAATACTGTGGTAATATAAAACATGGTTTGCCTTACCATTAGCAGAACACATGTAATTGACTCACATCAGTATTACATGGTCACATCTCTCTCTGATAACTGCAATTCTCTTATTTCTGGAATCCCTCATAAACGTCTTTAAAAACATCAGCTGGCGAAGAACTGCCAGTAAAACTCATCACACCATTTCTTTAACAGCTTCATTGGCTACCTTTATAAAAAACTCTATAAACTTGCACCACAATTCCTCTCTGATGTTTTACTTCAGATACAAGCCTCGACCCATCCACACAAAACGACCCATCACATGTTTCTCCTGTTATTACCGCCAATGTCTTCTGTCCAGTCTCAGGTATTTTTTCTGTTGTTCTGCTTCTCCAGCCTTGAGTGTTGTAGGTTCTTGTTTTTCTAGCGGAATCATTGTGATAACATACCATTTCGGCCTGGTAGCTCAATGGGTTAAGCATCAGACTGGGATGCAGAAGGTCACAGGTTTGAAACCCCGTCTGACTCCTAGTCCATCCCCTACCAGGAAATTCCCTGAGCCAGACACTCAGCGCTAGCTCCCTGTAAGTCACTTTGGATAAAAAGCCAAGATATCTGCCAAACAAAGTCAAGTATTTCTGGTCCCTGTGTTTTAGGCCCTGTTAGTCACTCATTTGTTGATTAGATATTTAATTATCAGGTTTTGGTTTTCAATTAGTACTTATTTTCTGTCTCTCCTTTGGCATCCAGTATGGAGTGATTTTGTATTGTTTCCATTTTTCTCTATGTTTTCCCTTTACGTTCATATATTCCTCTGCCATGTCTGAATGCTCCCTGGGTCCAATATAGTCAAACCCCTGACATATTTATTTGGAAGGAATTAACTGTTCTGTCAGAAAGGCACCGTTATATACAACTGAAATCATTACTGAAAGAGAGAGAACGTGTCTCTTAAACCAGTGATAAATGACTGACTAGGTGCTCAGTAGTTCAGTAATTTACAAGCAAAACATTAAACAGTCTATAAATACAGTCTTTGTTGAAATATGACAGTATCATGTCTTTATCTTTTAATGGGCGTCATAGTAAATTGCAAATTTTATAAAATGTTTCATTGTTGGCCCGTTTTTTTCATTTGAAATATATTTTTAGACAAAAATGTGTAATGTTGTATGTAAATTAAATGTTAGTTCAACTTCGTAGGAAGGAAGAGAAAATGTTTTATTAAAATTAAAACAATATTGAGTTTATTTGAAGAGAAAATATTTGTGCCATTTTTGGCCTTTTTTTTAACTTTTATTTTATATTTTGTTCCATCTGTTTCAACAACTGACATTAGAGTTTTGTGCCCTGAAATGCCCTTTCTGTGCATCACTTTTGTGCTGATAGGTTATTTGCATTTTTTGTTCTGCTTGTGCATTAGCTTGAATACATTTTCTCACTCTTGTGTGACCTTTCACATCAAAAAGGCATTGTACCCCCAGGACTACTAAATATTTTTTTGCTCATTGCACCATTCTTTACACACTGTGTGTTATGTAAGTATTTAATGCCAGTAAATCTGGGCTATCTGAAATGTTATAAATGTATTGTTTAACAATCACATTTTGCTTCACTTAAAGATGACCAGAATGTCCACATGTAGTAATAAACGACTCAGTTGAGACAAGGTGAACAATGTGTCCCTCTCTACAATATGAAAAAGAAAAAAATGTGGGCTTGTAGAAGAGAAGTGTAAGATAGCAAGAGGAAATTTGAAGGAAAGGTTCAAGTCAGACAGAATGACTTAAAGAAAAGTGGGTGTCGGCTGGGAGAATTAATGTCCTCTGTTACAGTATCCCCTGGTGTTGCCTGTCACCCCCATTTCTGGGTAACAAGACACTTCTAGCTCTATTACAGCAACTTAAATAAAAAAAACATTGCCTTGCCTTGGAAGATACAGTCTTGGAGACATAGAGGTTTGGTTACATGTACTGTAGCCTCATTCTTGTGATCCTACAGATGAACTGATTTTTTTTTTAGAGATAGGATTTAAAGAAATGTCACGCCAGAAGACCAGAGTAGCCCACTTTCCAGTAGCTCCTCTCTGTGAGTTGTTTGCCTATTAATCTAAATCCCTATGACATGTATATGTGCACACTCGCACACACACAGATTTAATCTTGCTTATTTGATTCTCAAATGGAAGCAATGTCTCAAGAAGAAACTAGGGACAGCGCTGAAAAGACACTCCCTGTTTAAAAATTCAAAAGGTCTATGCATACTAACACATACAATCAAAACCACGTCATGTCATGTGAGGTCTCACTCAATCAACAAGGACATGATTTGAGGAGGGAAAAAAAACAAAATTAAATCCCAAAGACAAATGCTTCCATCATCACACAGTGTCACTCGGCTCTCAAATACAACTTTTGAATCAAAGCTTAAATCCTATGGAGCATTAACCCATTACACAAAGTCACACTACCATCTGAGTTGACTGTCTTTCTTTTCATGTTTCTCTCCTCTTTTCTCTCTCACACTAAAAATTCATCACCACTTTCTTCACAAATCCCTCCTCATAGATATCTCACTGCTCTCGAGGGACTCTCCACAGCATATTAATCAACGTAATTGAAATAGTTGATTACATCACTTTACGCTTCATTCTAGTTTAGGGGACTGCGTGTGCAGCAAGCATTAATGATGTAGTAAAAGAATACTGAAATGTTGTGCGCATACTTGTCCTAAAAGGCATTAGCACAGATGCCATAAAAAAGTACACTAAACATAATAACTACAACTGTCTCCAATATAGGCCCATTACTCATACGTCTAAAGAGAAAATGCACACACACACACACACATATAACAAATAAAAATCTAACAGACATCATGTATATCACAATACATCATCTGCATTTGTGTCTATAAGGAGTTAAAATCATAGTTGTAATCTGTTTTGGTGTCGTTAGGTAAAAAAAGTTAACTTCTCATTAGATTAGTTTTGCATTACTTGACAACACCACCTGATATCAGCACAAATCTCTAACTGCATAAGGCCATACACAGATATGCACTTAAAAAAATCAAGTCAACAATCTTTAAAGTTGTAAAGAAAAATGTACGTGACTAACATGGCCTAGCAGAAATGAGAACTGTCAAAAGATCAGACTTCCTAACATCATTAAATAATGACAGAGAAAGGAAAATACACATTTATGCTGAATGTGCACCCTGCATTTCACCTTATGACAACTGGGACCTGCTCCAGCAACCCCACAATACTTAACAGGACAAGCCGTTTAGAAGATGGATGAAAGGGTGGATGGATGGAATATGTACTACATTTAACAGGCCAAATAACCCAAAAACACGCACGCACGCACACACACACACACACTGATTGACTGACTTTTTTCAGGTCCTTTTTAAACAGAATTATAAATAATATATACACTAAAAACAAACAAACAAAGCTACCTTTTAGTCCTCTTTGTTGTCATAGTTATTCAAATATTACAGGGAATTCTCAAATTATGTGTGATAAAAATCTTTTGCTAACCGATGACTTTCAAATTGTAAAAATACATTCATGTTTATCTAAAAGGCAGGTTTGTTACAAATTAGATGTTTCAAGACACAATATATCATCAAGTCTATGTTGCTGTCAGTGTCATGTCTCCTCCAGCCCTCATGTGTCCTTTGTTCCTCCCTCACCTTGACCACTCCCCTCTCTCTCCACCTTCACTCCCTCATTACTTCCAGCTGTTACTTATTAGCAATCAGTCCTCTCCGTATTTAAGCCTCTGCACTTCCTCATTTCCTTTGTCAGTTCATACTCAATGCAAGGTTCCATGCCACCCGTCACTACGCTCCTGTTCTATGTGAGTTGGTTTTTGGGTTGAGTTCCTTATTTTCTCTCTTCTGTCTTTCACTCTCTCTTTTCTCTTTTTCCTTCTGTGGCTGTTCAATGCCCCTGTCTGTTGGTATTTTTAGTATTGCCATTTTGCCTCTTCCTAGAGTGCTTTTCTGTTACATCCTGTTTTCCATGGTAATTTATAATGAACTTCTTTTGTTTGAACCCTCTCTTGTCCCTGGTTTGCATTTGGATCTGAATCTGTTATTAACTTTGTCTCTTTTCTCCCCCCTAGTTGTGCTTTGTCCTCTCTCCTCAGGTATTCAACCTGCTGTTCTTTTCTCTCTCCTCTGTCAACTAACCCCAACCAGTTGAGGCAGATGACCTCCCACCATAAGCCCGGTTCTGCTGGAGTTTTCTTCCGTTAAAACAGTGGTTCTCAACCTCTTTTGACTGAGCGCCCCCTACACTGTCTCAATGCTATTGAATGCCCCTCATTGCCCCATTATAAACAAAATTTATTTTTAAAGAGGAACACACAGAACTCCAATGTTTAGCCTAAAATGAAAAAGGAAATAGCACCTGTAGTTAAAATTAATTTAGTTTTAATTGGCCTAGGGCCTAATTATGATTGCATTAACCTGCCAAATGTGCCATGTAGTCAGCCTTTGCCCCTAAACAGCAGAAGTTATTGTGTAAACACAACTGGCCCTCACTAGTGTAAAGTATGAGTATTTTTACATGTCACTGTTTCAAATAGGGAGTTCTTTTTTCTTTTGTTAAATGGGCCAATTCACAAATCATTAGCTTCATTCTGACATCACAAAAACTAAAAGGAAGATGGCCTTCTACTAATTTATGAGTTGGGCTTAGCTTGAAAGAAAGGTTAATAATGTCCTCAGGGATGTTATGGCCTTATTCGACACTACTGATTATAACATTTCATTACAGACACTATCAGATTACAATTTGCTCATGTTATTGATGAGTTCATGCACAGAAAAGTTACCAATGGAGCTCCTCAAGGTTCTATGCTTGTACCAATACGTTTGCGTTGTTTATCACGTACTAGTTGCCTTTTTCTCTCTCTAATTTCTACTTGTGCCAACCATTAAAGGCAGGCGACAACACACCCTGAGTGTGGAAGTGATGTATGCTTCCTCTGTTTTTTATCATCACTGTTGCCCAATGCTTGATCACAGGGACTGTATGAGGTTGATAGAATTTGGTAAAGCAGTCCTCAAGAGCTGCTGTCCTGCTTGTTTTCTGAACTACCCTTGCTCTATTGACAGCTCATTACCTAAATCAGGTGTGTTCTGTCCATCAGTAGCTGGAGATATGATCTCAGATAAAAATGGAGTGTAAAATGTTGAATAAAAGCATTTACTGTAAGTTGACATAGTTACTAAATACACAGAGTTAATAGGGCTAAGAAAAACTGACATGAGTGTCCTGTCAAAATACAGTTTGATCTATAAACATACATCCATCATCCTAACCACTTGTCCCTGTAAGAAGACAAGCTGTTAGGATGACTGTCACCAAGTGTGAGGCGGGGGTGCATGCTGGACAAGTCACCAGTCTATCACAGGGCTGACATATAGGGACAGACAACTGTTCACACCTATGGGCAATTAAGAGTCACCAATTAACCTAACAAACATGTGCTTGGATGGTGGGAGGAAGCTGGAGTACCTGAAATAAGCCCACGCAGACACAGGAGCACACGGTCAGCCCGTTGGTTCGATTGTAATCACTAATCACCCCCCCCCCCAAGTGTATACTAAATGCATTCCTAACTATGTGTTTGCAACACTAAAAGTTAAAACTGTAACCCCTCATGACATTTTGAAAGGACTGTATTTCTCCACATTGTTTCTTCTGTTTCCCGTTCCAATTCATCTTCCTCATATCGATTTCTGGCTTTATACTATTTCAGAAGACCACAACCACTCAACCGTAGCCTTTTGGCCTGTAATGTCTCTATGCCTCACAAGTAGTGAGGCAATTGCTCTTTTTTATGCTTACCGGCCAATGCAGGAGCACACCACGTTTGCTGGTGTCTCATTTGAAAGTGTTACAAGAAAATACTGACAGATTTAAACAGGGATTAAAAGTTGCTTTAAAAAAATGCTGTCCAAACCTGCTTGGCCCAGTGTGAAAAAGTAATTGCCCCTCTTTGCTAAATCATGAATGAACCATGAAAAGCTAAATTCAGTTTTACTTGTCACATCCAGAACTGATCCAGAACTACTGCCAGACAAACTGAATTAAGACATCACTTAAATCTTTTCATAAAATAACACATAATGTCATCTGAAGAAATTAAAGAACACCTGCAAAACAAAGTCAATGAATTGCAGAACAACATCTGAATAACTGCAGGTCTCACTTGCCTCAATCTAGGTCAATGAACAATAAGCAAAACAAGACATTTATGAAAGAGTTCCAAAGGCATAAAAAACCATCTTCATTATGCCCAAAACCTTTGGGCAAAGAATCTGTCTATTGACAAGGCAAAGATTTTTGGAAGGTGCATGTCCCATTAAATTTCATAAAATAATATCAACTAACAAACACCATAGTAGCAGCATGATGGTCTATGTCTTCTTTGTAGCTTCAGGACAACTTGCCATAAAGTATGGACCCACTAATTTTGCACTCCTTATGTTTAATATCTGAGCTTTAGTTTGTAACTTCAAGATCAAGGTTAGGATTTAGGTGCAGTCAGAAGTCAGATTGTCTCAAACAAAACAAAATAAATGTTTTGGGGTGGCTATGTCAAAGTCCAGACTTAAATCCACTTGAGATGCAGTGGCATGACCTTAAAGAGGCATGTGCGTTATTGCAAATGATTGATTTCAGTTGTTGCCACCAAGGGTGGCACAACTACTTATTAGATTTAGATGGAAATTACTTCTTTCAAATAGGAGACATCATTGGCTTTGATTTGTAACAAAGCAAGAAAGAAAATTGAGAACTGAATGTTCTCTTTCAACAGCTGGGAGGTTTTTACATGTCATGTATCACCAGTACACGGTGGAAACTAAATGTATGAGGAAAACATCTATGCCTGTATGTTGCTATCATCTATTCACATTAAAATTCAAGAACAAAAGTCTAAAATAGACCTGGTGCTCAGCATCAATTGGTTACATAAAGCCTTAGCTGCTCTTGAAGATAAACTGATTATAAAGAAGAATAGAAAATGTTGAGTAGGTACTGTTTGTCAGAGCATCCCTACATACTTGACCCAATAAAGGTCAAGGTCAGAGCCACAGTGCCCTGGTAATATGCCTGGAATTGTACGTAATCCTGTTTACAGAATAGCCCGGAAAAGAAGAAAATAATATGGTTTTGGAGCAATTAGAAGATATGGAAAATCACTCAGTAGATGGTGACACCTTTATGGTGACACGGCCTTTAAAACAGGTAAGATGGAATGAAATTATATTTAGAATAAAAAGCTATATTATAGTAAACACTGGCTAATACTACTGACTATGGTGGAATAGATTAGTATGGTATATAGTTACCAGCAGTCTCTCTCACAGTTTCAAAACCAAAGCTTTAAATAGGTGTTTAAAAAAACGTATGCACAGTTAAACTCTCGCTTTTCAGAGAGCTGCTATAAAATCATATGTTATTACAGTAGATGGTATTTTCTTTCTCAAAACCTGCAAGTGAATATATTTTCTGCTAGTTTTTGATAAATGTCGGTGAACCGCATGCGGCATGTTACAGAAACAGTGATTAAAAAATATTTTCCATTAAAACTGCACAGTTTCTCTACACCTGCTTATTAGTTCATTATGAATCTGAAAATATTTTTTATTTTAGGTTATTATTTATTTTTTTTGCTTTGGTCTCCTCAAAAAATTAAACATTTAGTGGTTCTCATTTTATGTGGATATGAGGTGCCATTCCAGGGTTAGCTGTGTTTATCTGTTTTTATTTGCTTTTCATATTTATTTCACATTTCATATTTTGCTAAGTGAAAGAAAATAAAATTTGCTTTTATTTTCAGCATAACTTATTTACAGGATAACGGCCTCTTCAAGTTTCACATGAGACAAGATTACTATGCAGCAAACCAACACAAAAGTTTAGTCACAAAATGATGAATATCTGTTGTCTGAATTTTCATTGTGAATACAAAAAATGTGGTAATATATTTTTATAACTATGTAGTTGAAAAATAGAAATATATGTTTTTTGCTAATATTTGTACATATGTAGCAGAAAACAACAGCTTTATCTATTGAATTATGGGTCAACGTCCTAAATGCAATAGCACATAAGTAAACATGTAGGCAAGTCTGTGGTATCATCAGCTCATTCATTTGTGGGTATGCACCGCATATTATTATTTATGCTGTGCTGGATAATAAGACAGATATCTCTGCCAGCAATTTGTCCCTGTTCCTCAAGTAGTTTTTGACTTCAGATATAAGGAACATTACTTCGAAATAACACACAGACAGTAACAGAGGGCGCTGTTGACTCCTGTGAGTGCAAAGTGTGTTGTTGGAGCGCAAAAAGCACTGGACTTCACAGAACTGCAATACAGGCCTGTTCTAAGAAACACATATTTAAATCATATGTCGACAGGAGTTGAGCGAGCGCACAGGTCGAGTTGAACGCAGAAGTGAGACGCTGAGCGAGCAAGAGAGAAACAGGGCGACATGGAGATGGTTGCTGCAAACCGTGCACCTGCTTCGGCCCACTGGGGCAACCATGCTAATGCTCCATACTTTTACTCCTCCACCACCTGCTGCGGAGCGCCCTGCTTTAGGCGGGGCCTGTCATATTGATAATACATTACACATTATTATTACGCAATAATGATAATAATAACGAATACTTTATTGACCCCCTTGGGAAAATTGTTGTTTGGACAGCTGCTGTGTCTGTGTCTGCGTTACTACGGGGTATCTGTGTCTTGTCCAAGGAAACCACCACATGTAGCTTTGTGGAGACTCAAACAGTTGACCCTAAGTTTGGAAGACGACTGCTCCCCCCACTGAGCTATCATGCCGCCCCATAAATGTCATTGGTTGGCATGTTCATGCTGTCCATCTAGTCATCTTTCTTCTTCCACCTCACCAGGCTCACCTGGTTTGAACTTTTCTCTAAGTCACTCTCCCATAAGTTTTCAGCTCACCTTGTTCTTAGTTGTCCCTTTACATCCCATCCTGGTCTTGTTCCTTGCTATATTAGCCTCCCCTCTCACACAGCTCCCTCCTTTGTCTAGTAAGTTAAGCTCCATTTCAGAAAAAGAACAGTGCTATGATAGCAGGAGCGGAAAATAAACATAGTCTGAGTAGGAGACAGGCAGAGCTTTTCAACAACCAGTTTGTTTCCATTTCCCATCTCCAGTCATTCTCAGCATCCCCTTTGCATTCACAGACAAGGTTAAGATGTTCAATCCTAATAAAATTCAGGGAAGCTGACATTACGTCAAATGTATTATATCACACTGTCATATTCATACACATCATATCAGCACAAAGTAATTTGACTTCCGGTCAGTGTAGCATAGCAGGGTTTTGGCAGATATATTAGAGAAACACAAAAACATGGAGAAAATAACTGGAAAAAGTAGATTATTATATTGATAAAAAAGAAGCTCCACTGTTGATGACTGAGGTTCCATTTTCATTGCAAGAAATAGTATTTTACAGAATTACTACTAACTGGCCATTAGTATTGATTCCTAACAGACAACTATATAAACATTTATTCCATCCTACATCACAGTCACTAGTACCGACAACTTTACAGGTGTTGGTGCATGTCTAACATTTGAGTGGATCTGGGGGGCATAATACATACGGTGAAAATTAAACTGTCACTCACTTAACGCGATTCATAGTTACACATTTATGAATAACAATGACAGATTGCTGCAAGAGTATGCCAGGTGGTTTGGTAGCTCCTGAGTAATGAGAGTAGAGTTTGAATGAATTACAGATGCATCATAAATTTTAAGCATAGCAAACTTTTCCACTTCTGTTGTTTTATATTTTAGATCATAGTACAATCACAAGTTAAATTAGGTAATTTAAATGGGTACATGTATCTTAAAAACATAACATTTTATTGATTTACATTGATTGAGATAGTGTCAGCTGATTTGTGCAGCGTTGAGTTTGAAGTGCAGCTCTAAGAGCGTCGTTATGAGTGTTCGATGCTGCAGGGTTGACTATAGTTGCCGAACGTTGAGGGCATGATCTACACAGATGTTTTTTTGTTTCACTGTAAAGAAATGAATTGATTATGTCCCACAATGAGACATAGCAGCCAAAGACAGGGCAACAGGGGCATTTTCCAACAAAAGATTAAATTTCCACTGATATGGATTAAAATCCTCCAGCCCCCCATTCAGAACAAAAAGAAACATGTACTGACCTATTACACACTGCACAAGTCATCTAAATGCCTGGTTCTTCTGTTTTGTCTTGTGGCAGTACGCCAGTCAAAAATGACAAATAAATTAACATTTCCCAGCAAGCCTTGTTTCCATATATCTGAATATATATAAAACAGTGGTGCATAGAAATAATGTTACAAAATAAAACAAAATCTAGTTTTATAATAAACAAAACAAAGCTTTGGAAAAAGGCATCTGTATAATGATCTGTTTCTAAGGTTGTATCTTTAATAGGTGCAAGTAAGCTATAAGCCATATTTACTTGACTGCTAACATTATTTCTCTTAATATTGATATAAAATTGTAGTTTTTTTAGAGCAGACTTCAGAAGGGAATGATAATACATCAAAACAAAAAAAAATAATGTTTGCTTAATAATTCAAGAAAAACTAAAAACACTGTAACTTTGAACAAAATGATAATGTTTGATAAAAGAAAAATCAAAAATCAGTACTGTATAAGTGGACTGTACTGTATAAGTGGACTGCACTGGACATAATCACATAATTAGTACAGTAATGCAGACAGCAACTGCACTGCACATTATAGCACTGAGACAATTAGCTGATGAACAGAATGAACAGAAAATTAATTAACAACTATTTTGACCCACTTCAAAGATCAATCAATGCATCTTAAATAAAATAAACATTATTTGAAACTCAGCAGTAATGATTGTTCAGGAAATGTACAAAATGTAACATTAAAACATGAAAATAAACCCACGCGCGCACTCTCTGTCCATACCAACGCCAGTTTTCTCTCCAGCATGATGGAGAGCAGTAATGACAAGCAGCAACACAGGATGGATGGTGTGAGTGCTGAAGTTAGCCCTGATCTATTGCCAGGGCACTGTGGCTTTTTTGCGGTGAACCCTCGGCCACCCTCCCATCACGATAATTCCCTTACTACTTTACAGAAACTGCAATGCATAGTTTAAATCTGTCCAATTCCTAAGTGCTTATTACGGAGTTCAAGAGCTTAGCTGGAGATGAGGCGAGATAGGGTCGACTGTGTATGCATGCTTTTCTGTTTTTTTCACCAGAGGTCAAACAAAAGGAAACTGTGAGGTATGTGTCTGCGATTGTGCCTCCTCCTTTGTATGTGTGTGTGAAAGTAAGAAACACCACGTAAAAACAAAAGAAAAAACTAAGAAAACCACTAAAGAATAAAACAAAAGCAGTAATGACATCAAATGGCTCAAGGCACAGTGGTGGGAGGAGACAGTGGGTAAGGAGCATTCCTTATTCTTTCCTTATCTTCATTTGAACTCTACAAACCTCTCTTTCACATGCAAATGCCCTACTATTCACAGGGAGGTCAACTTGTTCATCCCGTGTTTCATGCTCTCTGCCCCACTGAATAAAGACACAGTTCAAAAGTCTACTGCCCTAAACATGTATTGCAAATGCTGATGGACATATGAGAGTGCATAAGGGAAAGAAATAAATGAAGATAGCATGTGACATTAAAATGGCTGCAAGGATAAATGAAGTCATTTGGAAACAAATTTCTTGTTGCACCACGGTAACACACCAACTATTCAGAATGAGACGATGTTTACACCAGCTACTCCAGCTAGCTCATTAGTGGTAGTTGGATAAAATATACAATTAAATGCCCAATTTTATGAAGTTCCTTGCACATGCTGTTTGTTTACAGCAAAGGAAGGAAATGCACGGTGCTATTTATTTTTACATTTCCCAGTTTTGAGAATGTACAGTTAATAAATACAATTAAATATGACTTGCTGTGAAGGTCAGAGGTAGAGCATGTAGTAATGTCAGTGCCTGCTGTGTAACATTAATGATGAATATACTAGGTAGTACCGCTCAAGGATTTCACAAGCAAGTAATGATTTCCCATCACATGATTAAAGGGGCATGCTATTAATTTTAAATACAACAATTCATTACAATCCTCAAATTAGAAGTACGACATTGAAGCAGTACGCCTCCGCTAACAGTAACATTGTAGTTTACAAGCATATTACAATAACACACAAGTCCAAGCGGATGTTTGTACCAGACGTAATTTTTCTTCCAGGCGTTCTGTGAGATATAGGGCTTGGGACTTGGGTTACTTTTTTTTTCTAACACCACAAAGTACATTCCAAACATATCAGTTTGCAAGTAAATACGAGGTGACTACGACCCTGACCTTTGGCCACTGAAACCTAGTTAGTTCAACACCGACTTTAATTTGACAACTGTACTAAATTTGATTTGAGATTAAGTGTTCTTCTTATATTACATTCAGAGAAACATGCTGCAAGGAGTAAAATCTAACCAGTTCATCACTGAGTCCAAGTTAAGATTTCTGCCACATTTGAATGAATTTTCTGTCTTTGTTTTCCTTAAACATTGAGTTCACAAGAACTGGGTTGCTGTGTGAAGAAAACAGATGAAGCGGCACCCGGAAAACATAGTGCCTCCAACATTTAGAGTTAACCAATTGAAGGAAACGTACTTTAAGTTTTTTTTGTGTAAGACTTACTGTTTGTTTACTGTCAGGCAACTGTACAATTTGAAAAAATTGGTTGTGTGGTCACAACGAGAAAAGGGAAAGGAAAGGAAAAATATTCTAAATACACTGACATCTGTGCGAAACCTGAAAAATAAATCAAATACACATAACACAACATTTACAAAAAACTTCTGAAACACCTGCAAAATCAAAATAATACAATATTAACTCCTAATCAACTAATTGTGTTTTCTTTAGAAAAACATGCATGCTTTGTGTGTTCACGTCCAACAGCATGCTAACAAAGACATACAGGTCTGTCTTTACAGTTAGCAAATATATTTAATATTTTTAATGATACTGGTGGATCTCTTTGACGGCTCTTGATCGTATTTCACCAGCACGTGTAATGTAATCTTTTGCTGTCTTCGGGTTGCTTCGTCATCACATTATGTACCAAAGCAACTGGCAAAGCCAACTCACATTCCCTTTTGATCAAAGCCACTTAAGATTAATTAAGCCATGATTTACCTTATTTGGGTCTGATTAGCACACTGATTAACAAAATCACACATGGACATTTGCTGTGGACTACATGAGAATTGGTCAACTAATGAACACACACAGTGATTAGGCCTTTTCGCATTTATATAAGTATTATTTTGATGGTGATGTTTACATTACTTGCATGTTGTGTTGTGGACATCTTTTCATTCATATGCACAAACCATTATCATTTTAGGAATTAATTGAAAGGATTATTTTGGTATTCGATGAAGAAGGATAACCTATACCACCATTATAGACAGTCCTTCATTTAATGTGACCAAAATTTTACAAGATACAGAAACACAATTTGACACATTCTATAGGATTAACTCACTGTCCCATCTACACTTTTGGATTTTGTCATGCCATGTATCCTCTTCCACATTTATGGCAGATACATAAATCAGCTATATCTAATTCCCAGTAAGCATTCACATTTTTATGTGCTTCCACAATACAAAATAGAAAAAAAAGAATCAAACAAATAGTTATTATTGCATGAACTATGTATGATTCATTTATTCAAACATTACCATTATAAAACTATAAAGTTATAAAACCTGCTATTGCTGGAGGCAAAAAGGCAGGTCAAAACATTGCTGTGAGCTTTGATTGTGAACATTTTAAATTGAATAGCAGTCAATGATGAATGTGACCTCTACACTGAGCCAGTCCCTGACCTAAAATTACCAACAATACTGGCCAGCATCTGCATGACAAGTAGGCAAGCTTCTATAAACTTGTAAGTCATTTCAAAAAGTCATACTCTAATACACTGTGTTGTAAAATGAAATCCTTTCACATTAAGGAACATGTTTTATGATGTGATTGAACAAAGGGATAGACTCCATTCAAATACCAGTTTAACTCTCTCAGAGTTGAGGGTGAGTTAGCCCTTCACAGGAGGTAAAGCTCCCCTGAACTTTAATAATGGGACTGACAAGTAGAAGAAGAATGGATCACCATTTGTCTTCAAACAGTTTGCCCTCTCAGTGGTACTGTGACACAGCAGGGTCTGTAATGAAGACGGTGTGAGACTGGACATCACATTTCACTCTCAGATATGTGACTTGGTCGTAATGAGATTTTTAGGGCCTGTGTCATTGCTGGTTCCCAGCATGTGTCTATCAGTGACTCAGGGGAGCCTGTAATGACATTCAGTATCTTGCTAAGGACCAGCGATTAGGGGATTGAAGAAGCACTGGTGCACGGACAAGAACTTTCAGTGCATAAAACTATGTCAAAACTACACAATGGAAATCATACTGCTGGCACCTCTGCCCCACTTATAACGTCTTCATATTTAATTGGCTAATTCAGAAAATCATCTGATGATACTTATGGAATGGCAGGAGAATGACGGGTTGCGTATTGACACTACAAGGAGAATAGATATATATATATATATATATATATATATATAAGGTAGAATATGTGTTTTATTCACCAATAAGCAGAAACCAAATCAATCAACTCTGTCTATATTCGGTCACATAAAAAGTTTATCAAATTCACAGAGAGATCACTCACATGAACTATTCTGTGCCATTCCAGTCACAGATTGTAGACTTTAGGTGTTGAACATGTTGCAGGCTTCGTTACCTAATATCATTAATGTCACTATGCCATTGTTGAAAACTATAACAAAAAATGAGACATGTCATTGCGCTCCATCAATGTCCTTTTTTTATTATGCATGTGGGCGCTGTATTTCATGTCATGCATATTCCTAGGGTTGTAAAAATTAAATCAAATAGCTGCAGCTGAAAGTGGTCCCCAACACATGCATTATTTACATCAGTAATGATTTTTTTTATTGTGAAAAACTACACAGTAACCTAAGATTTACACCTAAGCACTACAGCTTTTTCTTAAATGATCAGTGCTACTATTGACAGATTATTTTCAGAAATAGTTTTATACAATCATCGAAACAAAATGATATGATGACTCCACAACCAAAAAAACACCAGACTGTTGTGTAGCCTCTGTAGAATCATTTGGGGGATAACAAACTGTTTGTTTGAAAGTAGCTGAAATCCAGAAATGTTCTCCACTAAAATTTCAACAAAGATGGCTGTCGTTTTATAAGGTGAAAGCTGGGTGCTTTATATTTCATTCAACCATCACATAACTCAAGAGTGTGACACTTCTGAGCCTAACTGTGGTGAGGAGTACAAAACATGAAACATGTCATGTCCCGTTTTTAGAAGGCATAATTAGAATTGTCAACACGACAACTGCAACTCAAAGACAATCACCATTTACAAGAGTATGAGTAACAGTCTTAAACCACAACTGGGCTTTGTTTTACACAAACCTGCTTGTACTGATATATTAATTTAGAAAGAAAAGGACCTTTTTAACTTAAAGTACTTTTTCTGTATCACTGGGACAATGTTTGTTTTTCACATGACATTTTCATCAGTGTGCAACATTCATGTTGTTCTGGCCTATTTCTGACATAATTTTACAGCAATAAGCACCCATCACATTTTCCTAAATATCCCATAAATCCTCTAGACAAGCAGTTATGGCTCTATGTGCCCTTGCTGTCACATCTACTTTAGGTTGGTGCAATGCCAATGCATTATTACCCTCGATGTCCTGTGGCAGGTAGTCTCCCTTGTCTAAATAGCAATGCCCACCAAGGTAGAAAACTGCCACTGTCATCCAGGGAAATTAAGGCTACTCAGAATCATTACAATTTTGAGGTACTATTTTTTTCTACCTGCCATATTCAATATCCAAATACAGGCCTTATAACTGGTTAAGTCACACGTTTGAGGACACGTGACAATGTTAGCTGGAGATGGAAATTAACATGTTGGGGTGACGTGGTTTGGAACAAGACCACAGTTAAGTAATATGCTCTTTGATTTGGATTTACTCATCTTGGCCTGGGAAGTAACGTGCCAGGCTCTGAACTCACGTTTACTCTTCTAGCTAATGTCAGGGTTCATTAGTTAGATCAAACTGTTACTACGTGTTGTATACGTTAGACATTAACATATGTAGCTACTTTCTTTGACATACAGGTGGGTGATATGATTTCCATGGTGTTGGATAGACTTGTTCTGCATGCTCACTGTGATACAGAGCACCATTTTCATATTGTTAAAACCAAATTAGAATTATTGCAACACCCCTTTACAATGGTTGATATCTAATACGGCAATGAATTCTCTCTCTTTGGTGTACTCTCTCTGTTTATGAGCACAGATTCTGACTCAGGATGAGAGCATTAGCGTAAATGAATGACAGATCCCTACGATGTCAAAGGTCAGGCACCCTATTATAAGTGATTAATTTGGTAGAAAGAAAATGCAATGTCACACGCTTCCAGCTAGGATTCTATTCAGTTTTGCCAGAACATTTTTACTAGAAGCAAAACTCAAAATCTTTTCAGCAGTCAATTTGCCTCCCCAGCTATGATTATGAGGACTGCTGCAGCAGCAGGGTTTGATAGCTGCTATAATACTGCCAGACAGTCCAATTTTTTTTTCGCTTCCTTCCCAAGCCATTCACACTCACACAGAGTCCATCTCTTTATTCATAATCCAAACTAACTGCTATGATACACCATTGAGTCAATAACAGACTGAGGGGGAAAAAAGTTAATCATTTTCCCACATCAATATATTTGGTATCACAAGGAATCCAAATGCATTTTACTTTTTCTGATGACAAACAATAGTTTCAAAATGCAGTCAGCCATGACAGTTTGAACAAATTAAAAGTTCTCAATGGTGGAGGCAGGATTTGTGATAGGCTTTGATAGCATCTTTCTGGGTTTCCTTTCTTTTATTCCCTCCTTCCCTTTTATGCTTCCTATCAGTAATTTGTCAGCATTGGTAGCCATGGACTGATTGTAATAATGCTTCTATTGTATAGCACAATCAGCCCTCTGGCCTCATATGATTTTCCTTATGGATCACTGGCTCTGTCTTCACTAAATAAAAAAAAGAGAGAAGTGAGATTTGTATCAAGTGAGCATGCGCAGTGAAAAATTCATTATCTTTCATTGAATTTCAGCTAATATGCTTACTAAGTACCTCCCTGCATATCACTGATGGCAAAGCCAAGGGCACAGTTGTGGAAGATTGAGGTTCATTCAAGTTTGCATTTAGGTTTTAAACGTACAATAACACTGTATTGAATGTTTGTTTCATGTTAGTGGCTTATAGCTGTGGTATGAAAGCAGAAACTACTGACGATTTATCAGAAAAATATCTGCAAAAAAACAAAAACAAAACAATATTAAAATCTATTTCATGTGACAATGACTAACAGGCCTGCTGCCGTGTTCATGAGAAACACTTCCCTCTGGACAGAACCCACCAAAACAGCACGGCTTGAAATTGAAAATTGGAATCCATCATCTAATGGCATTCACAGAGTGGTTCTTAAGTGATGATTGAAAGCTTTGGCAAGATTCCCAATGGGCTTCTTACATAAACACTTTTGGGGTTTTAAGGTTTGCAGAATTTAACACCATGCCCAGGGAGAAACTATTTGCACAGTTGGAAAGCATTTTTGTTGCCCGTGTTATCTACATCTGTGGTGTGATTGTAACTGGTGAAGTAGTGAACAAGGAAATTGAAGAATGATGTATCTGTGTTTTTTCTCTTGGGAAAATTTGATTTTGTTTACTTAGTCTTCAAGGCAGGTTAATCAGTGTTTGCTTGTATAACAGTCTTGGTTTTCTTTTAAATCAACTTTTTTGCACTACCCTCTACTGACACAAACTTCGAAGCAGGTGCATATCTAAAGAAACCCCTATTCAGAGATGTCACATGAGGTATTTGTTGTCTTTGACAGATGATGAAAACACCTGCTCTGACACAACGTTTTGGGGTCTTGCCAGACGTGCTTAAAAGTTTATGCCCTTGGAGACTGCAGCGGTGGGTTTTTGCCATATGATTCAGTGCTGAATTTGCCTTGAAGCTGACTCTTCCTGTAATCAATTTCAAGCTAACGGGACCAAAGGTGATAATTCCTGCCAAATCAAGTCAGCAAGGGACGTTGTGTTTTAAGCCAATAAGCTACACAATATCCTGGAGGATTACTTCATTTGTCCCAGATGCATAACACCACTGAAGGACAGTGAAGAGACCAGGGTATTATATACATTAATTATTACGAGCAATCAAACTTTTAAAGGCTTTACTTTGAAAGCCTGCCAAGTTATCAAAGATGTATTGAGACTGAAAAGTTTGACGATGTGTATTTCAGCTGTGGTTCAGAGGTGTGGTGCCTCCTGGCCACTCTACCTCAGTTCAATGCTGGATGCACTGTGTGCTCCAATTTTAATTCCCTGGCTCCACTTAGGGATATTTTGGCACAGATGTATAAGAAAATTGAGTAGAAATCTGACTGCAGTCAATAAACTCAAAGGGTCCAAAACATTCATTCAAAGATCAATGTGTGACACGGTTGGTCCTACTAATCAAATGGTGTACTCAGTGTGTTCTGGTTTGTCCATCTGCCTTTGAATTGTCAGCTTGTTTAACAATGGGCTCACATTATATCAGCCCCTTAGGAAATGGACATAATCTGGAAGTTCCTGGCATCTGCAATAGATCCTAAACCTAATACAGTAAATTGCTATGCCTTCTATGCTGTACAACCCTTTCAAGTGTCCACATCCTTTCACAGTGCTCAAGGTAACTAAATTAAATGGTTTCTAATTTATACACAGACGTAGTGGTGAGATGATATCCACCACTTGTTCTCCATTTAGTGGACCTCTGTTCAGCTACTGAGGCATTTTAAATAATGCAGTCCCTATGAGGTGCTCCTGTGATTCCATATGAATTTTTAAAGTTCAATAAACGTTTCTTATCCATGGCCATACCTAATGGCAGCCATTACTATTTTATGCTGTAAGTATTTTTTATAGTGTTAAGGTCTATTGAATTGTACGACGTTACGTATTACTGTTTAACAACTAAGCCAAGTTTTCTAATCTTTATGGGCGTGTTCAAAGGTTAACGGATGCATGGTGTTCAAGATTTAACCCCAACAACCCTTATGTCAGATAAACAGAAAGAGGACACATACACACACAGCTGGACAGTGTTTTCTTGATAACATTTACTAAATTGACTGGTAGAACATTTTGTTTGACATTTTTTGACATACATTTAAAGATGATTTTTGGACATATGTCCTACTCAGGTCTAACAGTACGACAGCATGTCTAATCTTACCCGTCTTTCCATCTAGTTTTTAGTATTTAGCTCACAAATTTAAAAAGTAAAAGTTATTAAAAAATTAGAACTGATTGTGTTTAGGATGAATTAGTAAATCTTGGCATTCAAAAAAAGTGGAGCTAACCCTGTGTCTTTAGTTTGCATCTGCACCAGTCTCTGCAATTTTGGAGTCATCTTGGACCAGAATATATCCTTTAACTGTTATATAAAATAAATCTGCCTTCTTTCACCTAAAGAATATTTCCAAAATTATGAGCATCCTGTCCTAAATTGATGCTGAAAAAACAGTCCATGCTTTTGTAACTTCTAGACTGGACTACTGTAATTCATTACTGATCGTTTGTCACAATAACTCATTAAAAAGATTACTTATTCAATTACCATGTTGTTACATGTCACTGTTTCACATGGTCTGTTTCATGTCCAGTTGCACGTGTGATGTGTATTCACTCGTTCTCAATTAGTGAGACACTGACCCCTATGGATTCATTTAAATGTTCATCTGTCAACCTTGTTCTAAAATTTGACCTTGTGAAATTCATGTCAGATAAAAGCAGACTCACGCAGGGATGTGGACCAGTGTTAGTCCTACAGTTATAGAAGTAGGGCACCGAATCTTTATAATAATTTGATTTTCTGTACACCACCAGATCACATTAGAAGTTATTTCAGGTTCTCTTTTCTACAGAACAGGTCTGTACATTGTTGCTTTAATAATCTAACTATACATCCTCTTGTTATTTACCGTATGCACATGACGGCATCTTTTCTGTCTCTGCTGCGATGTTGCATGCGTTGTGCGCTTTTCAGTAGGTGACCACAGCGCTAACTTCATTAATTGTCCCCGACACAGACTCAGGAACGGAGTGTGACAGTAAATTATTTGTAAGTTTTACACGCGCTGTTCTCGTGTGCTGCAACCAGAATGTCATATTTTAAATACACAATAACTACAAAAACAGGATCATATAGAGAAAGTACGGTGAATGACAGTTCACCCCCTCCTTGGGCAAGCTACTTGAAAAGGGACAGCGAGCTACCGGTAGCTGACGTGTTGGAGACCCCTGTACTAGAATAATATTTAAAAATTCTTCACGTAACATACAAAGCACCTAGTGATCAGGCCCCACCATATAGCAAAGACCTCATAGATCCATACTGCACCAGCAAAGCACTTCGCTCTCAGAATGCTGGTCTACTTGTGGTTCCCAGAGTTTCAAGATGTAGACTGGAAGGCAAAACTTTAGCTTTCAAGCTCCTCTCCTGTGGAACCAGCTCCCTCCTTAGGTTCAGAACACATACACACCCTCTCTATCTTTAAGATAGATTCTTTTTTCAGAAAGCTTAAAGTTAGGATTGATCTACAACCTAACCATAGGGGTAAAACAATAAATGAATACTAAATAGGACATAATTCACAGCAGCCCCTGCAGCTGTCACGGTTGCCTGGTGAGGCACTATCTCCTACATTCACCTTCAATGTAACTGTTATTTTTCTTTTTTTTTGGTTGCCTGGATGACTGGTAGCAAGTGTAGCCTACAGCTGGCTTGCCTAGTGACAATTAATGCCTGCACAGCAAAACAGACTTATAAAATAACAACTTTCACAATTTATAATAGACATAACGATAAGTATTTAATGCTAGAAGCCACACTTACTCCAGAACGTAACGACGAGGCACACATAATTTGTTCAATTATCTAAAATATCTGAGGAGCGTGGCGGCCATATCCTAGAGCAGCAGTTGGCACACAGGATCATGATTAAGTTTGTCAGAATGAATCGTGTGTCTGTGTGTGCCTGTGTGACACACAGTGTGTCAGAGAGAGAAAGTGGATGCGGATGAATGTGCTGTGTGCATTAATGACAGGAAACTGTACCTGCATGGTTCTCAGCAAGATTACACAGTTCATACAAGTAAATGAAGCTTAGGTGAAAGATTTTATAACTTTTTTTTTTGTTGTTGCCAAATTACTTTTTTCACATAGGGTTTGAATAGCTTTCTTCTTTAAATAATATCATAATTAAAAAGCTGCATTTTGTGTTTACCTTTATCTTTTTGTAATATTAAAATGTAATCAATGATCTGTATCATTTAAGTGTGCAAATACTTTTTCACACGACTGTAAATCCTTCTTCACATGAGCTTTGGTGCTCTTTTTATTATCATGTCAAACTTAAAAAAATATATCCTTATTAAAATTCATCCCATTACTGTCGAACATATTACTATTCAATACTTTGTCCTATCTATGTAATGAAATGCAAAACCCAGGAGACAAGGGCAAAGAATAATATTAATTTACAAGAGAAAATCTTTTAGCTGTGTTTTTTGTTATCGACATTTCAGGTGACCTAATCCCCCCCCCTCCATAAAATCTCTCTTTCCACCACCACCAATCTGTAGTGATATCCTTTTGTAGTCTGCCCAAGGCCAAGTTCATATGCAGAGAGGTAACTGTCGAAGATAAGGTCTATGCATTACTCTGACAGTGCACAGAAGTGCAGGGATGCTACAAGTAAAAATAATCAGAACACAACTTCATTCTGCAGGGCTGCAGGCCTACACTGGCCAAGAAGAGAGATATAGAGCGACCTGAAGGGAACTTCAAACTTTATCACACACACACACACACGCACACACACACAAATCAAAATAAAAGATACAAAAAAAGTACAAGAGGAAAGTTCTCCTTGCTTTTCTTTTGCTTCACTATTTGTAGGGAATAAGCTGCTAAATGTTTTATTCAGCAGAACTTGGCTCAATCTCAGAGGCCCTTTGATAACAGCACTATGCAGGCCTAAAGAGCAGTGCAACACTCCCTAAAAAACACTGTAAAAGGCAAACTATAAGGGCAAGGAGGTTCAACAAAGCTTCAACATATTGTATCACACCAGAAAAAGACTTCCATTTTTAAAGTACAAGATCATTTTGTAAAACAATGCATTTTACATTAAGCAGCAAGATCATCTTATGAGACTTTTAGACAGTGGTTGGGTTTTGATGGCACTAAAGTATTTTACTCACATCAGCATTTTGCCAGGAGTGATTGTCCTGGCAAACACTAATAAAATTCAATCGGGATTTCATAAATACACTGCACACGCACTCATTTGAGCATAGGGATGGTGAGTATTATGGTTACATTTAATCCTAAGAATGCTCAAATATGTAGACAAATATTGTATTTTAGGCTGTGCTTTACTTCCAAATATATTTAAGTATTATAGCAAATCCCTTTCTTAATACAGAGTAAACCAATTTCAAAGTTGCGTCCTTGGGGCGTTACACTTGGCAGTTCAAATCCAGAAAAGTACAGTAAATCTGCAATTTACTGTCTGCTAAGCTCATTCCACCATAGCTACCATTGCTACCTATTGATTATCACAAGGTTCATACACAGTTTAGAATAATTAGACACAAGCCTGTTTCTTGAGCTGAAATGGCAGCTGTTGCTTACAGATTTAATCAGCTGTGACTACTGTAGCTAAGCCAATGGCATATTTCTAAAATAGGTGTTGCAAGTAAATGTTACTATTATAGTTTCTGTAAACACTGTGCTTCACTTATGTTGTTAAGACCGGGGTGTAAACATGAAGACTAACCAATATGTTTGGCAAACCTTTAACCTTGAGCTTCTAGGCTCTTGCAACATGCTGGTCAAGCCCCCACTCAACAATGACCACTGAAGGTTACCTAACTATTAAGTGGTATGCTACTTTTGCTCAGTAAGATACTAGAATAATCATCTGCATGAATGTTTACAGTGGGCACAATCCTATTTACATCACCTCCACAAAACTACCAACAACATGAAAATTAGTTGGCTTCAGAGGAAACACAACCATCTAATCACTGGCAGCATGAGGAATACATCAAGTATATACTGTAAAATGAAGTGCTTTCAAGATTACTACTGTTTCTTCCATAAGCCTGAAATGCTTTATTTTTATTATTGACTGCTGCTGGTATTTTTCTAGTTCCGAAGCCACCACTACTACCACACTACTACATACTACTGTGTTAAATAACAGTTATACAACAGTATCATTTTACGGAGCAGTCTAAAAGCGTCATCCCACCTGTTCTGACCATTCCTATGATGCAACATGAGCTACAAAATGGTAAATGTTGTGGGACCTTGCTTGTAGTCTTTGTTCTTGTCCTTAATTCCAATGAACAGCATGTATATTACTTTGAATAAAACTCTTCTGGCGTTGCATATAATTTGGTAACAGTTGTAAAGAGGCAAAAAGACCCATAAGGACTTTCTTTACTGTGACTCAGCTTGGACTCATGCATAACCATGTCACTTTTTTGTGTACCTATACATGCTCTCTCTTCTGTGTTTATGTGTGTGTTTGAGAGTGGGGCAGTGTTTCACAGCCAAAGGCATCACCATTATCCAAGCTGACTTATTCGGGGACATGATGAGGGGGAGGAGTGTGTGTGTGTGTGTGTGTGTGTGTGTGTGTGTGTGTGTGTGTATGTATGCGCGTGAAAGAGAGGCTGACATGGTGAGCGTGTCATTCTGCAGCGGGGCGACCTCATTCTGTCATAGTGCCAGAGCGCCTGCCTCACGAGCAACCCCATCACAATGACTCACTTATGCATAAACAAACACATAAACACACACACACACAGACACACACAATACACAGCTCGCTGTTTTGAGAAGTAAAACTACACTACTTTTTAAGAAAACAAGAGCACGAATCCACAATTTGTAATTTTCTACAACATTGTAAGCTTCTTTTACAATTAGTAAATCTCACATTAAAAAGTTCATAGGGAGGTGACTGTATTTTTTTTAATAATTTAGGAACATAGAAAAGTGAGCAAAAGTGAAAGCTTGAAACAATGCTACCTATTTTTATATTGATGCAGCTCATCAGCTATTAAAGAAAAGCGTCACATCTATCTTACTGAACACAATACTCACACGTCCTTATGAGTTATTGGTTGCTGTGATCATTCCGCCCTTTAAGTGATCCTTTTTCTAATGTGAATCTAAGATACGGTCTGCTGAAGCACAATAAGGAAATTTCATACCAAAATCATTACAAATTTGGAAACTACCCGCTTAGTCTTACTAACACTGGCCTTATATAGCCTTAGCCATGTGAGGTGAACTTAAGAATTCATTTCTTTACGGTGTACTTGAGTTAAGAAAGAATCATTCTATAATCAGAATTAAGCCGATCTCCATTTTGCATTCCACAATACTCATGCTCCTGACGTGATCATAAACGCATTGCAAGGAGAAACAAATACTGGTTTCACCCACTTATTTCAAAGAATATTGCTCGCCTGGCATGAGCCAAAAAAAGTTTTCTAGCTTCTGGGTTTAGTGTCACATTATTTGGACCCACTGCATAGTAAACAAGCAGTATGTGATCCCCCAGGTTACTCTACCTGCAAGTTCCTGCTTGGCCCCTGGACTTCATAGTGTGACATTATGAAACTAAAACTCACTTTTCTAGGTTCTGCACCGGTTTTGCAAACACTACCAGTCAAAAGTTTGGACACACAAGCTTTACCATCTCTTTAATGAAAAATGTCTTCAGCTGTGTTACCATCATTGCAAAATGGTTTTATATTGATCAGTTATCCTCTTAATTTACCAAATGTTCATTTGTGAACATAATGTACTATTGGAACACAATACTAAAGTTTGATGATTGTAGACCTCTGTATTTACAGGTAAATATTTGAGACAGTTTCTATATACTATAGCCATTCTAATATCAACAATGACTTCAGTTTATCTCTGATTAGAATTTGTTGTTAAAAGAATTTGCTTGTATTCTGTGTGTGTCCAAAATGTTTAATGGTAATGTGTGTTTAAAAAAGATACAGATACTTGAAATAAAAACTTCCTCTACGTCATAATTTCAACATTGTCTGTTGTGAAATATTGTGTTTTTTCACCAGAAAAAGACATTAAACCCTGACATATGAGCTTTTGAACATTTCACCAGCTAATCCACTTCACAAGCACACATATTTCTCAGCAAAAAAACTCAAAAACCTCCCACTCAGAGGTTAAAAAGTCACTAATATAATGCTATATTCAAGTACTAGTAAGCTGCATTAATGGTGGCCTACTTAACACTACAGTGCCAGAAAGAAGTGATGATGAAATCAACTTTTAATTGCTGAAAAGTTATGTGCACAACATTTCAAAAAGTTAAAAGGAGTGAAAGAGTATATCAAGTACTCTAACTGTAATTATCTTATTTCTGAAACATTTGAGTGCACTTTTCAGCTTTCGTTCAGTTAGAAAAGTTATCTTGTTTTAAAAATCATCCCGGGCCAACGCCTCCTCATTTTAGGCACCCTTTGTGTCAGTCAATGATCACACTTACTGACACACTTCAAGTATAAAACAGATGCTCTTACTACAGTAGAACACTTTTCCATTCTCCTCCAGAAGTGTGTAAATATATTTACACCAGGCCTTTGTTGTAATGTTCTATAAATTTATACCACGTAAGAACCTGTAATGTCAAATCCTTTTGTGGTTGTGGTGACTGACAAAAAGTAAGTCTTCAAAAGCACCTATGTGCTGTGCAGATACAAGTAAAGTCAGTATGTATGTATTTCTACAACAATGAAGCTGGGCTAGTAACATTTAGTTACACAAGAAGCAATCATTTAAGTCTGCAACATTATGCTGTGTCTTCAGTAGCTGCTGTATATAACTATGGCTGCTTACTATTCCTCACTTCCACTACAATAAATTGTTAAATTAAAAAAGGTGAATGTTGATGAAAGCATGTGCAAACACAGTGTGATGAAAAACATTTGTACTGAAAAAAATTGCAGAACACTGTGATGATGTTTATCCTTTTTTCAAAGTTCAATTGTCCACTCTTAAGCGAGTACTGAATGCAAACGAACTTATCTGTGTTGTTCACCTAATGACTTCCTTTAAACAACAGATATTTGGTTGATCCAAACCTTTTCTTAGATCACAAGGGAACAATAAATCATTGGATCATTAAAGTTTAACAATGATGGCTATTTTATATTCAGCTAAAAGAAAGTTCAGGTCCAATCCAAACTGTCTGTCACAGAGCATGCAGATGATTTTTTTTCTGTAACATCAGATAAGGACACATTATTACTTGCATCTCAGCTGGGAACGTTGATAGGTACAGTTACAAAGTCTTCAGCACAGAAATGACAGGAAGGAAAATAAACAGAAGCACTTGTAGACAAATGAGTAGATTTGATGGTGTAAAATCATCAGTATGCATGACATATTAAAAGTATAGAAATGTCATATCCTGTTACAATAAAAGAAACATGTGAAAGCTCAACACAATTTATACTCTTTACAGTATATCATATAATTTGTTGAAAAACACATTACACAAAGATATAAGATTCCTCGAGAAGTAAAATTAACATGGTCCTCAAGTGTCAGTATAATGGAAGTTATGCACTGCTGTCATTCTGTTCAGTTCACCAGTGTTCAGTGACATCTCTGTTTGAGTAGCCAGTTAAGTGTTTTTTCTTTAACCTTTGGCAATAGCTGCAGATCTTTATGTACAAGAGATAAATACACCAGCTTTCAGCTACAGTGTGTAATGCCAGTCACTGATGTGAAATATCTGACAAACAGATGCAGATTCACATGACAGCTGTTGTTTATCACTGTATGAATACATGTGATCTTTTTTTGCAACAATCTTAAGGTCAAGACTCACTTGCAGTGTATGACGCACACAACGGTACCAGAAAATAGATCCTAGCACTGACATGTTAACTCACCAGAACAATTTTTTTTATTTCATCAGTGAAATGCTGGAGACTGTCTGTCTGCTGCCTCTGACACGGTTAAACACCAAATTCTTTT
>JAUMHF010000003.1:11270907-11283554 GCA_032359275.1 Microctenopoma steveboyesi | reverse complement strand
GAAATTCTGCCTCACTATAGTAGAAACAGTCTATGAGATATGTTCATATTGAATATTATGTGGAGAAGTCTTCAACCGTCTTCGTATCTTGCAGCCACATCAGTTGTTATTTCTCTGAAATCTCTACCATTAGCTGCATTTTTATGCCACATGTTCACCCAGAGTAGCTCTTTGGCTGCTTTAGCTGTGCGTTTACCATCACTCTCCCGCTAAATGTTCACAAGTCACTTGAAGATTTTCATGATTTGTGCAGAATCTTCTAAAGCTATTGCTTTCGATTTTGTTTACAAGGAAACAGTTTGTGTCTGTTGTGTCTGTTGAAAGGTCTATATCTCACACAACTTAAGATATTAATTATAACACCTAAGGCTGCAAACAATGATTATTGGTTAACACATCAATGATGATTATTTACTCAGTTACAGTCAATCTATTGGTTGTTTTGTTGACTGACCAAAAACTCAATAAACACCAGTGCATTTATTACTTGTTTTAACATGAAACCTATGTATTTTCATGGGATGACTCTACTGATCACGTTAAAATGTATTTACTCGTATGCCTTATAAGGAAAAGTGTTTACTATATTCATGTCAGGTTGCTATGTTCTGCATATACTTACATATATCTGAAACTTTTGTTTTATTACCTATATACAGCACTAAACTCCTACAACATTCTTTTTTTGAAAGTACAAATACAACTTCCAGTGCGTTTTGGCAGGTATAATGCAGACATGGCCTCAGCAAACATTCTGACTGATTGGTATGGGACAGGTCTGTGAAACCAACAGGTCTAGAAGTGCAGAAGGATCCAAGAAAATCATAGGGTTGTTCAGAGGAGCAGAGAAGTTGAGCCTGGTTCAAGAAAAGAGGAACGAAATAAGGAAACACTTCAAAGGAGCAAGACTTCTGGGGCAACGTTTCCATGGAGTTATTTTTCTGTCATTTCTTTCCCCAACATATTACAGCCCAGCTTGTAGAATAGCATTTGTGCCCCTTAGGACATCAACTTCTGTTGCACTACTAACATTTTTATTACATACAGCCAATATTGCCACATTTGTACTTTTTCGTTGAAATGCCATCTCATTTCCTTTTCCTTCCAACACATCTCATGTAATGAGAGAAGACAATGTCAGCAATGTACCAACATGTACATGTTCTAATACACCAACGTTGTGTAAATTGAATCACGTTTACTTTCACGAGACCAAAAAAGTCCTGGTTAGTGGTCCCAGGACAAAACTGGATTCAAATGCAGCTCTGAGCACAAACATTGTGTAGCGCTCAAACATGCGCAAAGCTGACATTTTGGCTCGAGGGTGGGAATCGACAGTGCAAGGCCCACATGTTCCTAGGCAGCATGAGCATGTAACATTAGATCTAAAAGCGATTTTTCTTTTGAGCAAGTGAAAACTTTGACCTTACAGTGGCAATACAAAAAAGCTATTGTTTTAACTGTGAATTGGCAAATATATGTAAAAATTTGAATATTATTAGAGCATCCCTGTTTAAGTTGATACATTTTCAAAACAGATTAGTTGAGTGACAAGTGGGCTACTTGACATTAATGAAATTCCTTTGCAGTAAGTTTTTTCTGGCTGTGTGTGTGTGTGTGTGTGTGAGTGGCTCTAACTACAGGTTCAACCTTGAATGCCTTGCTTATCTGTTGATTTGCTGTATTGATCAGGCGCCTATTAGTGGCTTGTGCGGCTAACAGGGGAACAAACAAACAAACCTTTATTTGTGCATGTGTCCTACAAATACACATTTTCTACATTTAAGTGTGCCTGTTAGTAAGTGTGCTTTTCTCTGAAGGCTGATCACTATTCACTTCATCAAACTGTCTCTCCTTTCCAAATCCTTTAGTATCTCTTGAGTGTGCGCTGATTTATCGGACTTTTTTATACCTCTATTAAAAGCAGAAGCCAAATAATTACTTAAGGTTAAATGGGCGCTTGAGCAGCACATAAAGCTCTATTTGTCACCCTGCATCACTCAATAATTCATTTGTAATTCTTTTTTGTTAACTTTTGTCATCTGCCAGAGACTCGCTGGGCTGGAGGAGGAGATCACAAAGAAAGCTCTGACATTTCAAGCTCTAAAGATGAAATTCAGTGATAGATGATATATTGACTAAAGTCCAGTGCATGCTGCTGGGAGGACACTGAGCTGTGATGTGAATATAATAGGTTGTTAAATAAGGAAATCAAGTTCCATGGAAACGACTAGTGTTAGACAGACTGATTGGTTGGCCAACTATTCGGGATAATCTTCAGTGTATGTATTAATTCAAGTTACGTAATCTCTTGACAAACTATACAGACAGCTCTGTCCGATTTATTGTCTATGAATATGGCGGATTTTGTATGTTGGTTGAAGAAAATATTCACGGAGCAGCTTCATATTTAGCTGACTATTTATTATACTGGTGATAATGCCAAACAGGTCAGCTGTTGCTAATTATTGTTAATTTAATTATTTTAATTAATGACATGCCAAATGAAACGTGCTGCTGTGGACAAAGATTAGATATCAAGCAAACAATACCGCTATGTAAAACCTCTGAACAATGTGAGTCTATTTAGTTCCACAAACAGCCGACAGAGCGAGACCTATACTCTTGTAAACTGCATTAGTTTGATAATCTCCCAGATAAAATGTTCATATCATGTCAATGAATCAAGATCAAATTTTAATCTGACCTTTACTGATTAAAACCATTAGCTGTGGATGTGGAAGATGTGGAAGTCGCTTAGTTAAAGTCAGTTAGTCACAGGCTGTTAATGTGTTTATAGACAACCACAGCGTTAAGTAAAATTTAATTTAGCGCAAAACAGTCTGACTCCAAATCAATCAGCACTGGGCGATGTCTGTGATAAATGATTTGAGTGTACCAGTGCAAGTGACTCACCAGGATGCATTTTCTAAGAACTTGAAGACAGCAGTAAGGTAAATTGGCTAATCGGAAAAAACAGAAACTGTTTATTTATAGAAATAGTTTATTTCATCTCTGTGTCTGCTGTGTTGGGTGATTGCCTCATTACTATACGCACAATAATAGTGAGTAAAATAAAATAGTTTAACATCGTTAAACAAGCACAAAAATCACACCGCTGAGATATTCCAATATTTAAATAGCAAATTGAATAAGATCTCCCAGATAACGAAAAGAGTTGGTGCTACATGAAAAATGCTATGTATGTATGTTTTCAGTTTAACGAAAGGAGGCTGACATTTACTTATAAAACAGTAAATGACCAAAAGTTTTTTCTGTCTAATTTGTGATAATTATGATGTTGTATTTTATCAAGAGAGAGAAAAAAACATTAGAAAAGTATCAGCATTATATATTTACCACTGGACAAGCTTCTCTTTAATTATGAACATCACAGTGCTCTGTGAGTCATATATCTTTGTCCAACACAAAAACCTAATCTAAAAGCATGTAAATGCTCCAGTTTGACCCATTTGTTCGCACCTGAGAACAAATAAATATATAAAATAAGTGCTGGAAGCTGTGATTATTTTTCTCCCCCTTACACAGAGCTTTCTAAACTTACACACTCAAATAAGCCGTGCACCCCGGTTTGCTTGTTTAGCCTCAACTCTCAGAGGACCACAAAAAAGTGAGAATTTGACCATGAGCCGGTGTAGCATATCTGGTTATCTGGTTTACACTATTATTAAAATTAAGTTATTTTATGCATTATGCTCCTCAGAGGAAGGGGAATTAGTTAGGAATGGCTAGACGGAGGTGAAGTAGAATAAGCCTACAGAAAACCAGGAAATGCAAAAAAGAATAATTGTAAAAAAGAGAGAGGATGACAGCTTTCAGGAGGTGATCAACTCAATTCTGCACAAAGCTTAGTAGGTTGCTAATTGATACCAAGGAAAGAACATTTACCACAATTAAATGTAGTGTGTATTATTTAGTATTCATCATTTTACTTCAGTCAATTAAAAGTTGATATAACAGTTATAAAAACATTTTACATGAAAGATCAGCTCATGGATGTGCTCTTCAAACTACACAAAACACTTTCCCAGCCGGGTATATATGAGTTTCTCCTGAGCTTTCAATTTAAAGATGTTTTCCACTCTGGGCCATGTCTTCTTGCAGTTTCCAGTTTGTAGTTTGTTAGCCTCTAGGCTAATAAACAACTTTACCCTGGTATATTTGATCTACAATAACAGTGATGACAGATGCTAAGATCAACCACAGTTGTCAGCTCTAACTGACAAACCTCCCAGTCGTGTGATGCTTGCTGTCAGAGCCAGTGAAATACAAAGATAATCACAGAGTGACTTTTTCACACAACGTGATCATATGATCAAATGTTTTTTCCCAATCCAGAGGAGAAATTCTATTGCCTGTGCTGGTTGTGTGGTTGAGGCTGATAATGGCAACTCAGGCCAGAACCCATCTTCAGCTCTGCCACTATTTCTTGTGACTGTTCAGTCTGTAATGAGTCAGACTCAAAGGGCCACTGTGACTTCAGAAATGATAACCAAAGTGACAACACAGCAAAACCCTGTGTGGCCTACTTATGTGTTATATCCAGCCGGGCTGTTCATATGGTAAACCTTGAACAGTGCTATGATAAAATATAATATCCACCCCCATTAGAAGTTTTACATTTTTAGATTCTTACCATATTAAATTAGGGTCAGTTTGAATTATTTTAAAATGTCATTCCAGTAAGTTGCAAATATAAGAAAGTGATAGCTTAAATATATGCCCCTGTTAAGTCAGTATTTAGTAGATGCCTCTATGGCAGCAATGACAACAGCAGAGTCTTTGTGTGGATAGATCTTAGACTCATTTGAAATGTATTTAGTATAAACTTCAATGTTGGTCTCAATATATACAAATTACATCATATTTGCAAATTTCTTCATTAAGATTATGATCACAATCAGATTAATCTGCTATATCCATCAGAACCCACATAAACCTTTCTTGTCTGCAGGTCTTAGCACTCAAACAGTTTGAGCTGGGATGCCGGTAAGTCTCCATTTGTTTAGTAATTTCATGACTGGCTAACCTTCCTTCTCTGGGGCATCTCTCTGACTCTGTTAGTGCCCTCAGTATGTGTGTGCAGTTGTGCTTATCAAATAATATTACACATCACTTCCATGTATACCCATGCTTCAGACGCTTTTATTTATATCCTTCCTCCTCAGCCCCAGCTGTCTACAAAATTTTTCTCACCGACTGCCCACATGTAAACAGACTCTTCTGCATCCAGCCTCTACAAAGTAAAAAAATTCTGTCTGTGAAGTCAGTTTATGTAGCATTTGCTAGTCAGGTACACTGACTGATCATGTCAGCTTACCTGCCTCATCAATGTGAAAAACACTGTCAAACACGACGTGTATTCAGTTGTTACAGAAGCGCGAAGCCAAGTGTCACACTCATTTGTATTTCTACTGTGTTTTCTGGTGCATTCTCACAGCAAAAGGCTACTAGGTTTAGAGCCTGAGGATCCTGAACCTCAGCTAACCTGTGGTGGTATAAATTAAACTCTATGCGGCCATAGAGTTTGTTTAAAGTGCTGACTGGTAGTATTTGTTAGGATAATTAATGTAATTAACTAACTCAAACTATACCTTTTCTGTACTCTTTCTGTGCAGCTAATGCCATACTAACACTTTGATTTACTAGTCATTGTCTGGGCACTAACACAAAAGTGGTCATTAACAATTCCAGTAACGGTTTCACACACATGAACTGTAGCAGCTCGGAACAGCTGTCCAAACAACGCTTCCTCCTGGCGATCGAAGAATGTTCGATTGGTCATATCCCAAAAATGTGGGCTGAAAACATTATTATTTGGTGCTAATTGACTTTTAAAAGGCAGAATAGCTCCAATTGTGGAACAGCCATCCCAAAATTATTAGGCGTGACTTGAATCCACCAGATCAGCAGATTGTCAGCCAGCCAGATTGTTGATCATTATAACAACTACCATAATCCCCTCCCACAAAGTAAATTCACACAGCGGCCAACCTGGCAGAGATCCAACCCAGTTCTGAAAGTCAGGGTTAACACTAAATTTGTGTTTAATCCATCCAGTTTCCACATAATTAATTCGTTAGGTTAATCCAGTCTCCAACACATAATCAAAAGCCAAACAAACCTCCATTATGTTATCAACCTCTCGAGTAGAGGTTAATCAAACAGTTATTGACGATTATTTGGCCAGACAATTATTCTTTAAGCCTGTGATGCCTCTGCCAGTGGGAAAGTTACGTTCACCTGTGGCTTTCAGAAGCCTCCTGTTGTTGCAGTGAGATCCAGGATGAATCGTGCCTTGGGGTGTGGGACTCATAGATTTTGGCTTTGTAGTGATGTGAAATGCTATAGAAGCAAGGAGTTCGTCTTCCATCTTGTTAATCTATAGTTCACTGACATGTGTTAGTAATGGTGTAGTTCACTTTCCTTCAGTCTTTCTCCCATGCTTTCTCCTTCCAGCACAGAAACACCGACACACACACACTTACACGCTTGCACACCTGCCTCCATCTTATTGCCATAAAACCTTGGCTCACTCACAAACACTGTTTGAGTGTCAGGTTTTCTTTTTAGATTTTGCAGCCTGAAATACTGACATATGAGTCACCTCCCTCCCCCATCTCCCCAAGACAAACACAAGCCTTTTGTCTCTTGCTTCACATCAATTCAAGGACTCCAGTCTTCACAAAATGTCTTTTTAATGGAAACTGCTTCATCTCATCACTCAGTGAGTGTCTAATAGCTCCTGTATTGCTGCAGGTAACAGGGAGACCTGAGGATTTCTGGCACAGGGAAGCAGAACCTAGGACCAAGACTAATAACACACCCAAGCATGCACTCGCAAACACTGTACATTCCTGCCTCACTGAGTTTTCGGCAAATCCAGACGTATATGCAATTAGTTTTGCATCTTCTGCTCCCATGATGAACAGGCACAGTGCAGGTTGTTAGAGCAGGTTACATCCGAGTTCACTTAATCATCAGAGACTGTGAGGTGTGGAGAAAACATGGGAACAGGAACAAAGCAGTTTTCAATAAAATGTAGCGGCTAATGAGGACTGAGGCTTCAAAATCACAACTACGAAAATAAGAGTATAATTATATACATTCGCATAATAATGCATAAAAAAAGGGAGCTGAATCAGTGGTAACTTCATCGCATTGTATATTGCAAATTTAAGGCACAAAAGGAAAGATTACCCCTCGCCCTCTCTTTTCCCATCTTAACTTCTTTTTCTTCTTAACTCCCGTCATTTTATTTTTCCCATCTCTCCAACATTTACGGTCTCTCCTCACCTCACCCTACCGGCCCCTTCCTTTTTACTCCACTATCCTCTCTGAGAGGAGGATTTGCTTGTTTATCCTGATCCCGCACACAATAGGATGGTGGATAATCAGCTTCCTCCGTCATCCGGCCTGAATCGGCCCTCTTAAGAAGGGGCGATCCCATGCCTCCCAAAACTGAACTGTTACCCATTATCCCTCATCCAGTCAGCTACTCGTCCCTAATCTCTGGCTCTCGTATCCTTAGTCCTCTAGCTTCTACCATCACTAGCAGGCATAGGATGGGCAGTATTCAGTTTTACATGTGTTACAATGAGATGCGCTCGTAAATGACCAACCACATACGGTATGTACTTTAGGAATTAAAAGTAAAGCTAGGGTTATATTTCTTTAGGCCTTGACCATGTAGTTTGTTACCTTTGACTGTGTAGAGTGATGGAAGTAACAGTAATAAAGCATTAAGTACTACTTGAAATTTTGTGTTCTGTCATGGACACTAGTTGACTTTGTAAAGAAAATGTAGTAAAAACATGCAGTTGGAAAACACTGCAGGAACAATCTGTAGGATCACTTCAGGAAATAAAAGAGCAACCCACCTCAAATAATTCCACCTGTCATTACCACATATTTTCCAGCTATTTCTTTGGTGAGATGTTCTGTTCTTTGGTGTATTAAATATTTAATCATGTCATCTTTTATGTTTTCACCAGGTCAGTTAAACGTGTTTTGTTAATTTTAAATCTCTAAACGATTCAGGTTCTGCCAGGAGTGAGATCTGTTTTCTATCACTGTAAAAGGCAATATGTTCCAGCAATTTCTTAACTACATAAATCCCTTCAAGTTGTGCTTCAGAAATGACAAATGGTACAGTTACAAGAAGGAAAATGATTCTGGAAGATGAAAGTTGGAGGCAGATTTGGAGCAGATTTAAAGTAAAACATAATTCATGATTGTGAAATGAAAACAAATGTTCTTCAGAATTTGAGATGAATTATGTAGTCGTGTAGAACAAGGTGGTAATTACTTTATTCCACAGAGTCATAGAACTTCTGTGCAAACTGCTTTTGAAGCACTGAATTCCTGTGTATCCCTCCTACGTAGGCAACCGGCTCCCAGGAGCCTCGTGTTCTTACTGTAAATGAGCTGTCTCGTCAACTTTAAAGTGCAACCTCCAACCTCCCACTGAAGTTCCTGCTGTTGTCTTCATTTTCTTCCTTCTTCCACTTCCAAAAAGGAAACCTGTTTATTGACTACACTTGCGCTTACATCTCTTGTTCTGCTTTGTGGTCTGCTTAAACTAGCTGTCTTTTATAGTTCTTCCTCTATTTCCCAAAAAACATACAGCAAGTAAAATGTACACATATTCAGTGTATACCAATAATGTAAACTCTCAATTCATGAATAGTAAATTATGCAAAATTGTGCAAACCAAACAAATAACAGACTAAGTTAATGTTTTAGATTGTTGATTGTAGGATATTTTCTCAAAAGCGCGTTACAACAGAACATCAAGTTGGATTGAGAAGTGACAGGATGAAGCATAAAAGGCAGAAGAAGAGAGAATTATGTAGTAGCAAGAGGAATGCATTGATACTTTGAGTGTGTGTGTGTGGAGCATTACTGATTCATACCGGCCTCTGATCCCAGCCTGTGTGAGAGTAAAGCCCCCTCTGTTGTCTGAGTTCACATTTCAAAATTCATTGCTGGGCTCTCAGTATTCCTCAAACTGAGCTCCAAGAAGAATCAGCTATCCCATTCATTCATCAATGATTTACTGTCATACAGCGGGAATTTAACAACACATTGCCTGAGAAATGTCTGCGCATGCAGGCGTTATAAATATAATAAGAAGAAATTTGAGACTGATTGATTTGTGTGCAGCCTATTATTTTTAAAGAATTACCTGACAGCAGAAAAGATTATTTTGATTGAGTCTTGATTGCGGCAAAAGAATGAAGGCAACCAGTCTGAAACCTCTGAATAATTAAGGCAGATAGTTTGATATTTGAGTCAGTCCGCAGGTAAGTTTGATGTAGGGCCGGCTCCTATGCAGACATCCCAGAAATCAAAGCCCTCTTTGACATGCCTAACTATGACAGAAGTCCCTAATGAGTTTATAAGAGAGGGCCTGAATCAATAAGCCCCTATCGTTTTGCTGTCCACTCACCCAAGATACCTTCTTTGTCAGCCATGGAAGAAAAAAAAAAAGATGAAATGCTTGATTGCGTCATTCTTTTTTGGTCATGCCATCCAGATCCCCTGCGCTGTAATTATTGGGAAAAGGTGGTACAGACATGCAAACAAATGCAGCTCTAAGGTAGAATGACCGTGAGTTTTTTTTTTCTTTTTTCTGTTTTAAGATAAATCTTTGATGGCTCACTGACTTTTTCGGGGAATGTAGTCTAACAGAAACTCTGCAGCACGTACATCATAAATAACTCATTTCAAAGACAGAGTACCTTCAGTGCCTTCAGTGAAGCAGCAGTTAGCATGACATCAAACCTATCGCTCTGCTGCGCTCCCTGTTTGTCTTGATCTCTTAGGTGTTTCTGTCAGTTGCGTACGTGAGAAAAGATTGGTGAAAGACAAGTCGATATTTCCACCCCTGACACTTCCCGCTGAGATTTGCGCTGCCATTGTGATCCTCTTCCTTAATTTTCTTCTTTAAAAGGCTTTTCTCTTGTAATAAAGCGGGCTGACTGCTGACTTAAAAGAAACCAAGCTCACCTTTTTCTCATTTGCCTCCACTTACTGCAATCAATTTCCCTGTAAAACGACGCATTATTTCTCAGTTTTAACCATCGCTACAGTAACAACTGTAAAAAAGAAACTGTGCAGCATATGCCAGCCACTTAATATTCAGGACATATGTCTAGCTTAGAAAATGTTGGACTCATGAATATGTTAATAGATGTAATTAAAAGAATCTCACATTCTATGGCTTCATGTTGTTTTACCTTCTTGAACTGAGGGATATTGATCTTAGGACTACCCGTCCTAAATCGAAACGGACAGACTGCCATGCTGCTTGCTTTCTTGAATTATCTGGATGAGGTGTATTCGCCAACTGATTTTTCAAATTGCATCTTATAGCTTTTAAGTATCTAAAAACACATAGAAGGAAATCAAGAAAATTAGATATACATTTAATGATTAGAACTGTAATACTTTATAGCAGTTTAGTTAAAACTGTGTAGACTGTGTAAACTTTTGAGACTGATCTGTGGGGAATTGAGCAAAACACAGAAGACAGTAAGTGTACTGAATGAGGGTGAAGCTGTAAAAACTTGATTTACAAGAAAGTAACTCCAGTCACAGTCGCACACAATTCTAATAGATAGCAGGGTGTTGGGAGTTATATTGGATGCACATTTCTAACACTACATGTCACCAAAGGCAGTCAGTTCAACCTCTGGATCATTTTCAGTCCAGTAATGTTTAGACGCTGAAGTGGTGCTGCTGACTTTGTGTGAAAGTCATTCTCAAATCTGTCGTGTACATCAGCCTTAGTACTGTGGCGAGATAATCTCGTGGGATTTCTATCACACAGGTGTCGTTGCTTATTTATCCTTTCCTCAACACATTCAGAGCCCCCAGCAAGCAACGCTAACACCAGTTAAGTATCCGTCACTATAACCTAACAGAGCTTTGCGCCTCTTGTTCATAGCCCCCCCCTCCAACATCCCTGCTCCAGGCCCTCAGCCCTGCTCTAAACGCTGGTGGCCGATGGCCCGCTAGTGTGTGTGATCTTCTCCGCAGGCGATACTCACTTTACAGTTCTCTAGAGCTGACAGGTGTGTGATAAAAATGCCCCATAAGTCAGTGATGTCCAGAACACTGAATCAAATATGGGTCCATTTCTGTGAAAGCACAGGTCTTTGCTTTCTACTCATTTCCCTCTGTTTCTTTCTGTTTCTGATGCACTGGTGTATTTAATCTGAACAGGCACAGGGACAGAGATTACTCTGGAAACTAAAATGTGTGAAACTCCTAAAGAGTGAGTGGGCTTAAGCCCTGGGGCTGAGACAAATCACCTGAGGCACAGTACAATTCTACTTTGTACTTTGAGACTTTTTTTGCCTTCAGTGTCTATTTTAGTCATGAATAGGATGAATAGGTATGAGAGGAAAATGAGGTATTTCCTTTAATCAGGAACCCTAGGTACGTGAGCATGTGATCTTTTTGTTCTTTTCTTAATTAGGCTGCATGTATCTAGAAATATGCTTTGTGTTCCTACCTGAATGTAAGTTCGGGCCACCCTTGAGGGGTTGACCTACTAAAAGTTACAGGGATAGCATGTGCGTGTGTGTGCGCATATATGTGTGCGTGTGGAGAGAAGCGTGAACAGCGGCGAAAAGTTTGCACAGCCATTCAAAGTGAGAAGTGGGTATGTGTTGTGACAAGAAAGTCACAGCTCTGTCTGTGAGATGGCAAGTACAGGAAGAAAATGTCAATTCCCAACGCGGCAGCCACGTAATGACTCTCTCAGAGGAAAACACACACTTACACACACATACACAACCCATGTGTGCGTGGACGCATAGTTTACTCTATTCTTTCTTTACCTTCATCGGCCCCTCGGCAGACAGCAGCTCTTTGGGGAACCCTGACAAGAAATGTGTACATATGTGTGTGAGCGACCACTTATTCATTTTATTTTTCAACTCGCCTGTCAAACTAAACCAGGTAGGCAGGGAAGGTTAAACGTTAACACAGAGATCTAATTTCAGAGACAGACAGAAGAAACAAAAGACAAGGAGAGTCGGCCATTGTTTTTCACGTTTTAGTAATATTTTGACATATACTGTGGCTGACCTGAGATTTAATTGCTTTTTAAAGCTATAGTTCGCAAACTGCTGTCAATTCTGACGACCATCAAAAAGATCCTCCACTCTACAACCAAGGCTCCCCAAACAGACTGATGGTTCGTAGACGCAAGAAGTGTGTTTACGTGTCTTTCACTAATGTGTTGGGCAGGTTGCCACCTCACAAGAGCTAGCACAAACTTCAGTTCACACATATAAACATTCATGTTCATGTTCACTGTTAACAAATTGTCTAGTATTTAGCAATTTGGATTTTAAACTAAGTTTGCAATTCCTAAAGGTGAATATTTGTTTATTTGATGGGGCACCTTAAAAAAAAACACTCTAATGGTGTACTGACAAAAAAAATGAAGGGGTAGTTTTCCGGCATTCGTGCATAGCAACGACATCAGCTTTCTGCAACGGCCTCGTGCTCAATTAGTGATATATGTTCTGAAAACCCTTCTGGGATCGAGGCCTTGATGTGGCAGAAGGGCTTGCGTGGTCTAGTGATCCTCAGAGCTATGTTGTCGGGAG
>JAUMHF010000003.1:11231314-11257048 GCA_032359275.1 Microctenopoma steveboyesi | reverse complement strand
GGACTTGTAGGTTTCTTGACGACGTTTCGCCCTTCTCTGGATAGAAGGGCGAAACGTCGTCAAGAAACCTACAAGTCCAGTTGCTATTGGAGGAATAGTCAGACACCTTTTCAACAACTGTGCAGTTCATGTGCATTATCATCACATAGGCTGTAATAACGACTTCTTGAATGTTCTAAAAGCATTGCCCACACATTGATAACAGTGCCTCTGATCATCTACTTTGAAATTTTAGAGCGCAGAGACAATGAAAATTAAATAGTGAACATCACAAACTATATCTTGTTGAACAACAAAATATCACTGCCAATATGAACATGTCAGTATGCTAATACTAGTAAAGCACATCTTCACATGGCCTTATTCACTGGACTTTATTGCTCTATTGGAGGTAGGAGGTAACACATGCACTGGTCAATTACACTTGTCGTAGAGCTTATGTCGGTAAAATTACAATTTCTGCACTTTTTTATATTTATGTAAATTTCTATTTTCAGTGTTACTAGTTGCAACCTAAAGGTGTTTCTAAGAGTAGTCAGGTAAATGTTTCTTGTTCAAGTTAAGTAGAGGTTCTAATATGGAGTATTTATTACATACTCTAATATGTACATACATACACAGATACATTTAAATATTAAACTGTACATATAAATATACTAAGCAGAAGCACAGTGGGTCAATCCAGAAGTCTTTAACCCAGCTCTACTCTGTTAATTCCCCTTTAGCCTTTATTCTAGTCTATTCATGTAAGTAAAACATATGTACATCTTCACTTACATTTCTCAGCCAGCCCCAAGTACCCAGACCTGCACTGACCTTTCTTCTTAAAAAAATACACAATGCTTCTGTGCATATAGGCAGAAAAAGTGGAGGGCGAGAATAACAGTGCAAAGGACACTGAGGTGGGTGGGTTGCTGGGTGAATGAGGGGAAGAGAGCTACTTTAACGGTTTGGAATTAGAAATAAAAGATATTCCTCTTAAAAAGCACAATACGGAATAAAGCCCATGCATTTGCAGATGGGAACTCTACAAGCCCCCACACAGGCAGCATGAAATATGCATCAGGCTAAGATATGGCTTTCTCTCAGAATAATAATCAATGCCGTGGACAGCACTGAACAGTAAAGACAAAATCAAATCCCCCAGCCACCCACAGGCACAAAGTAAGCCTGGTCGCTTTGCAACCGCTACCATCACCTTCCCGTGGGGAATCTAAATTATGTTAAAGGGGCAAAAGGTTCATGCAGGCTTGACAAAGTTGTCACTTGCACGCCAACTGTGTCTGTGAATCCTTAGTGGCTTTGTGCTAGTGTTGCTGTCTGAATCTTTGTGTTTATGCATAGAGAGCACTATGACAAATGTTTTGCAAATGATTTACTGACAAATGTCAAAGGTTTTATTATGTTTGTCACTATCTGTTGCTGGGCCTACATATGTATTTTACACATCATTGTGTGCATTTTTATGACTAGAAAATATTGCCATCTTGTGATGGAATACGTAACATTTTCCAGGTATTTGCATATTCCCCATTACTTTTCAACGGTGGTTTACCAGCCACCACTCACAAGGTCATGTTGAGTAGGAAACACCATCAGATATTCACACCTGGCACCACATCAACATTCTAATACAGCATGAAAATTGCTTTCTATTTCTTTTCAGGAAACGTTAACAGGCACTAAGTGAATGTACAAATGACTAAATACTGAAGAATTCCAGTTTAAATTAGGAACACTGCCAAATTTGACCACAGTCTATGATCAGCTTTCATTGATAAGTGACTGTTTAGTGAAGATACAGCAAAGTAGTGCAAATGGAAAGTCGTTGAATAAATTTAAACAGAGTGGGGAAAAAAAGACCCATTTAGGAATTTATTGAAACTAATATTGACTCAAACGACTCTGGATAAAGTGATCGTTAGTAGAAACGTTGACCCCACCGTGAACCAAAACCCCTGAAAACTATCACAGAATGCGATTATGAATTCTGATTCTGAATTTCCTTTTGTGCCATCTTGAGATTATCATCTGTAGTTTTAGGTGAAATATCTTGAGAACTGTTGATTACCATGCTATTTGACGAATAACCTAGTAATAGTCATAACAGACAATAATAGACACAGGACATTGTCTGTGTCTGAGCTCTTATAAGTCATATTTTAACTTGTATAATGTGTAGTTTTATGATCTGATATTTGGTTATAAACCTGGGTTGTTAGTCATAAAAGTATATTGGTTTAGGTTACTGGATAATGTGGTACTTACAACCAGGCATGCTTCAAGCTAACAGTGACAGATAATTTAACATCCACTGAATTTGCAAACAAATAACACTGCAAACATGTAGATAAATCGTATACGACTCAGCACTGCTTGCTGGGTCTGCACTCACCCTCTTTCTGTTACCAGCCGTAGCTCCGGGCGCACACTGCCTCTGTCAGCAGCACCTGAAGAGACTGCATTACTTTATAACCTAGATTATCCTGCAATACCTAATATAAATTATTTCACATGTATTTATGTGTTACACTGAACAAGGTTCTTGTCTGGGGAGGATAGTTAGGGGGGAAAAGGTTTTGTTCAATATTTTAAATTAACCACAATACCAAGGGGCTCAGGAGGTAGAGCAGTCGCAAGATCTGTGGTTCGATTCCCAATGTCTAAGAGTCCTTGGGCATAACAATGAACCCCAAGTTGCCCCTGGTGTGTCAGGTCAGCTGCATAGCAGCTCTGCCATCAGTATGTGAAGGCGTAAATGAGAAGCTGTGTAAAGCATTTTGAGTACCAGTCTAGGTAGAAAAGCGCTATATACGTAAGTACAGACCATTTACTATTTACCAGTTTTAAATGCTCGAGGTCGGTCTAACTAAATTTGACCTTTTCTAAAATACTTACAATTATTCAATTCTGACAGCCTGCTGGAAATTGCAAAAACAGCAGTCAGCAGATGCTTAAGTCATTTTATTGATTGAGCAATTTAGAATATTATAACAATGCTACACTTCTCTGATATTACAAGAAAGATGGTGGTGCAGACAGATGCGACGGCCCAGCTCGCACTTTCGTTTTGTTTGTTTGTTTTTGTTTTGTTTTTTCTGGTCTAAGTGACTGTCGCACATGTTCAGTACAGTCGGAACGAAACTAGGAACGAACATTTGGACTATAACAATTATTGCACAAACAGTAATCATCACTGAGTCCACATTCCGGCAGAGGTGTGGAGGCACACGTTCTCTGCAGGCTTTGTCCCCACGTCAAAGTGGCAAAAACAACGGAAGCACAGGAAGCAGATTACCAAACGCTGTTTGGATTACTGTAAGATGGTTATAAGAGAGACTTTTCTGGACTCATTTACCCCACGCGCTGCGGTTGAGCTAACAGCCCACGCCATCTTCAGAGCAGACAGGACCATTGAGTCCGGTAAGAATGTCTGTGTGTTATGTTAACAACAGTTGGTGCACTAACACCACAGTTAAAAACTTTCACCAAGACAAAGTATTGGACAGTACATTGCAGACCTTTCTACTTGCTGAGAGAATTTATGTTAATTGTTATAACTGCAGTCTACGTATCACCACAAACTAATGCTAAGTTAGCCATGGAGGTGTTACAGTGCTTGAATAATAAACAGCCAACAGCACACCCCGACTGGCGACTGTTACCATGTAAATCTTAAGTCCATCCTGCCTAAATCCCATAAAAACTTGAATTTCACAGCAAGGGAAAACAACATCATAGAACAGGTCTACAGTCATATCCCAGATGCCTTTAAAGCCACCCCCAGCCACATCTCGTTTTTTCAGATCATCTCTCCTTGTTTCTAATCCCTGCCTATAAACCTGTAATCTGCACACAGGGACCCACATTAAAGAAGGTTCAAGTGTGGAATGATGGGGCAACTGCAGCCATGCAGGACTGATATGACACTACAGACTTGGGAGTATTTGCTGAGGACACAGACCTGGAGGGTGACACATCTGCTGTACTCTCCTATATCAACTTTTGCTGATATAGAAGCACAAGAAGAAAAGATCGATAAAGTGTACCCAAACTTAAAGTCGTGGTCCAACAATGAATGATGCCTCGAAATCAAGTGACCAGCAAGCTTACAAAAAATCATCGCAGTCCTTGATGAGAGGCATCAGAAAGGCCAAGCGCAGACACAAACAGTGCATCGTGGAGCAGTTTAGCACGTCAAGGCCGCAACCCCTGATTTAGGATGCCATAATTACAGCTCTACACTCACCCGGACAACAGTAACACCTGAAGCTGTGCAAATTGAGCCTCAAAAGCTCATTGTGTAGCTGAGTACTGGACTTTCTCAGCAAGAGACCACGGAACGGAGGATGGGCAGCCACATCTCCTCAACCGTCACCCTGAACAAAAGCATTGTCAAGTTCGCTGACGATACCACCATCGAAGGTTTGTTTAGAGACAATGACGAGGGGCAGTACAGGGAAGAGGTCCAGCGTCTGACAATGGTGTGACAACTACAACTCGGCCCTAAACACTACTTTTACTTTACTTTGCTTGGCAAAGCGACTTACAAGGAGCTAGCGCTGGGTGTCTGCTCAGAGACACACCTGATAGGGAATGAGATTCCCTGGGGTTCATATAATGGCTGACCTTTCCTGGTCCACTAACATCTCACACCAGGTGGGGAAGGCAATAGAGTGTCAGGTCAATCTCCAGAGACAGTGGCAGAACAACTTCTACCGCTCCACCATCGAGAGCCTCCAGACCTACTGCTGTACAATGTGATTCAGCTGCTGTACAGCAGAGGACAGGAAGAGTCGAGACCAAAATGGGATCGGGACTAAAATGCCCCCCTCAGAGAGATCTATACCAGCACACTCCAGCAGAGAGCAGTTACCATTTAAAGTGACCCCTCTCACCCCGGGTCACTCCCTTTTCTACCCTTTGGCAAAAGCTACAGGTCACTTCAAAAAAAATCCAACAGGCTCTTAAAAAAGTTTTTAACCACAGGCCATTAAATCTGTTCTTCCCCAACTCCCCTGAATTTTGCTCTGCATCCCTTCGATCCAGTATATATATATATAGGACATAACCAGAATCTTTAAAATCGTTTGGCCCCCTACTGCTCACAAATCACTTAAAGACGCCTTAAAAATGACCAGCAAGAAAAAGTGGCATATGTACTCAAAGAATGCTAGTAAAAAGGAATAATCTACAGTTATATTTCATAAAGACATCATCTAGACTGAATTGACCATGGTCCGTTCTATGTCAAAAATGCAATCAAAGTACAGTGAATCATACAATCCTCTTGCTTGGAATTTAATTGTTTAAAACATTTCAGTGGCTTCACTGGTCACTGACGAAGTTAACAGCATCAAGAACTTGTGTCTTCACATCATTACAATAGAGGTGATATGATAATGAATGTTGACACGCGTTTGCACAACAGCAGTTATTTATCTGATCTTTTTGCTCTACCTTCCTGTTGACAGGAATGAGACATGGCTACATGTCTCATTCCTGTCAATGTGTTTGTATGTGTTTACTTCTTGGCGTTTCAGGTTTTAGAAGGCTGACAGCTCCCTCCGGGCGCAGATTTGAGGCATCTTGATATACAGATGATGCTACATGTCTTTGATAATGTTTTTGTTGGTGTTTAACTGGCATGCTGAATGCTTCATGTTTTGTGTTGAATGTCACTTCACTTCCATCAAAATACAGGATGTCTGCAGTGGTACTGGCTAATGCTCCAGTGTTCACTGCTCTAATGCTATTTGGACAGTGACACTTCTTTAAAGCTTTTGCTGTTATTGTTTGACTGTCAAATCACACTGGAGATTTGAGGTTAATGTACCGAAAGCTTTGCTTAGTAAAGTATTTTACCTCCCATCTTCATGAGATTAATACTTTACGACATGACAGCACTGAAATTACCAGGTCCTGCTTTCCCTTTTCTGATATACTTAATAGTGTTTAATAAAAGTTTAGCTTGACTTTCAGGAACCTTTGCCAACAACCCATAAACAACTTTCCACTGTACAGATGACTAAAAAGCTAATATTAAGAAGAGGGAAAGATCTGCCATCTATTTTTATGCTTATAGTATGATCACCTTCACCAATACTTTTATTTTTTAGTATTCCCAATTTTAAGTAGTTTAAGTATTATTCTACAACCTGCTGCTGTGAACATCTAAGTTGAGATGTTGCTCTCATCCAAAATAAGATGACGAATCAAAGTCAGTCCTTCGTTCAAAAAAATGTCCTGTCTTTGTTTAATCACAGAAAAAAGTGAAACACACTTATTGAATATTTTGCTAGTTCAGATAAAACAGCTGGGTTTTCTCTGCACACAACATCTAAACATCAACTTCTCTATATTTCACCAACAATATTGGTCCATAAACTAGAAAGTATAAAAAACATTTTTGCACTGAATGCTGCCTGAATACCTATAAAACGTGCACGCTCTATTAATTATTCATGATAAATAAATATAATTAAATGTTCTGGGCAACAGGGTACTGAATAACGAGGGAGGCTAAGCCCCAAGGTAGGATGGAATTAGCACATATATAACACTTTTGCTAAGCCTAAATAGGTTGTATTAGTGTATTATTATTTGTATTTATTATTTATTAACTTTTATTTGTCCAGGTAACATGCGGTAAGTTGTTTCTGCCTTGCATTGATATGTCTATAAAGCTGAAGACAGTCAATAACGGCGCAATGCAATTATAAGTTTATTGATTATAACAAAAGCATTTTGTTTCTCTGACACTCAAAATATCCAATAACATCATTACCCTTTATTTTAAGGCTTTTCTTAAGGCTGGGGTGTCTAAACTTTTGTAACAGAGTTGGTTGCATGAAGAGTCCCAGACATTTTCTCAGCCCTTTGTTTACAATGTTTCTTGACTGTTTTATTTTCATTGTGCTCATTAGTTCAGTTAGTACTCCACAAGTCCATCTATCTGTGTCAGTGTCATGTCTCCTCCAGCCCTCATGTGTCTTTTGTTCCTTCCTCACCTTAACCACTCCCCTCTCTCTCCACTTTCACTCCCTCATTATTTCCACGTGTGCCTCATTATCAATCAGTCTCCTCTCCATTTAAGCCTCTGCACTTCATCCTTTCCTTTGTCAGTTCATACTCAACTCTTCATGCCGCCAGTCACTACGCTCCTCTTCTATGTAAGTTGGTTTTTGGGTTCAGTTTCTACTTTCTCCCTTCTTTCTTTCATTCTCGCTTTTCTCTTGGTCCTTCTGTGTCTGTTCAGTCCCCCTGTCTGTTGGTATTTTCTGGATAGCCATTTAGCCTCTTTTTAAGAGTGATTTTCAGTACCATCCTGTGTTCCTTGTTACTTTATAATAAACTTCCTTTGTTTGAACCCTCTCTTGTCTCTGGTCTGCATTTGGGTCCTCCATTTCGAGCATGTTACTGACAATCTGTTAGTAGGGATCAGTAGGAAATGTAATGTAATGGCAGTTACAAGTGAGCAATTAGCATTTAGCAGCGCGCAATCACTGATGAGAAGCAGCAGGGTCCATCCTTGATGCAAAACCTCTCGCGCCCTCTCTTCTCGCAGCATCCATACGGCTTCTAAACACATGAAACCATTCAGCTACAATACCAAACACTATTTTATGACGTTAGTATGTTGAACTGGTGATCACAATGCTAAAACAAACAGCATGGTATTCCAGTAACTAACGTGGCATACTACGCTAATTAGCAGGCTGCTAAATATCATCCATACATCACGTCTTTTATCACTACAACAATTAGTTATAGCAAAAAATTTAATTGAATCAAAATGCCTTTACCACTTGTCCCGCCCAATGATAACACCTAAATAACATGACATTAAATCGGCAAACTAATTTGATTACATACACCAAAACACTGCTCCTCTTCAACGCGCTAATGAATAAACAAGTAAGGCTTTTATTAATTGAATACTTTTAACTGTAAATATATAACCTTTTTTAAGCTATACATTATATTTACCTTTTATCATTCACATTCTTTGATCATTTTTAACACATTGAACTTTTTTTTTTTTTGAATTGTAATACTTTCAGCCAGGGCTACATACATGTACTGTATGTATATATAATTATAAAATATCCTAACTATCTATAATTTTAAATAGTCATTGGAACATTTTAGGGGGGCTACAGCTCTTCTAAAATAGATCTAACAACATCCACGCTGGTCAGAATGTAATGGCTAATGATACTGTGTACTTTTCTACATCCTGCACTGCTTTGAAAAATAAAGTAATTAAGTAATAGTCAGATTTGTCTGCGTTAGAAGAGTTATTTTTCTTCCGTTTTTCTACTTTTATTTTTAGGGGAACATCTTTTAGTGTGTTTGTGTGTACTTACTACAGAATGGTGAATGGCAAAAGGTCACCTGATGAGGATCAGAGGAGCTCCAGAAGCAAACCAGAGGGGGCAAGCATACTCGACCGGACCGGGATTCCAGCACGGTCTATGACCAGACCCGGGAAGAAATGATTGAGACACGGAGCACAGCTTACAGACACAAGCAGAGGAACCCAGACAGAGTGCATTTCAGAGCACAACACCAGATTGAGTTGGCAGGGCGGAGAGAAAGTTCTCAATGATGGGGAACGTGAGTTGATCACACTCTTCAGTTAAGTCCAGCAGAAATTCTGCGGGGCACTGTAGCTCACATTAGATTTAGCTTCCATTAGCTCTGCTGCAATGCAGAACGCTGACTAAGGATATTTTCTTTATAAAATATTTTCCATCCTGTCAGATCCTTTTTACCATCGGTAGCTCCAGCTGGATCCATGAGTTCACAGCAATTACAGACCACAGATCAAATTATGCTGTGTTGAAGTTTATTAAACAACTGATTAAGTCCAGTCTCAGCTGTAATGATCAGCCCTAACAAAACCCTAGGATGCTACTCTCTCAGGTCACACTAAACAGAAAGTTTCACTTTAAGTGACAGATCATCTACTCATTGCTGTGGAAAATGGACTGAGCATCATCTGCAGCCACCTAAAACCTTTCAAATATCTGCTAAGCTATTTTCTTGGATTGCTTTTTACACTGAAATACAGGCAGCACCTTAAAATGCATTATATCCTCTTTAGGAGGACACCACTTTACCCACATAGTCATTCCGGTCCTACTTTTTTGCATGTACGAAACATGCATAGGCTGAAATATGCAAGAAAGTATCCAGTGTCACACTCCGCTAGCTTCTCTATGCAGGTTATAACAGGTAGAGAGTGCATAACCTATATATTAAGCACAGAACACAGTGACTGTGATAAACAAAGTCCAAAATATGAAGACTTTGTGCTTGTGCGTTCATGTATAACAGGAAAGTTGTCAAAAACGTCCAACCAACCATTTCTTACAGTAGCTTCCAAAGACTTGTCTGAAATAAAGCTGCAACTCGGTGCTCGTAAAGCTCTTTACAGATTTGTTTTTATAACCAGCACCAAAATATATTTTCTTCCCTCAAGTTATTACAATATGAAGAGTTTATGTTTTCAAGGTTTTCAAGGTTCTCTCACAAATAATTAACACAGGTATCTAAATGACGTTTAAATATCATTTGTTATCAAGCAGTTTTTTTCTATTGTGTATGCCTCACAATATTACAACCAGACAGACTGGTAATGTGAAAGGTACTTATTATGCAGACTGTGAGTACTGTATCTAATCTTCATTCAAGTGTAGTTTAAAAATGTTCTCTCAAACATTTACTGTGACTTACTCGCTCCAGTACAAAGTATAGGAGAACCTTGGGGCAAAAAATTGCATCCTGCGGTGTTTGTTTTTGTTTACATTCAGAGGAACAGTTTTTTGTCAAGGAGAAAGCTAATTCAGAAGCTAAATACTGAACCGTTTCACAAAGACCTCCACTGTAACAGATTAAAGATTCTGCTGATTCAGCTGAGGGAGAACTGAGAAATTGACAATAAGGAGTTTATGCAGGTTTATTGTGTTTTTTCTTATGCTTGGCTTGAGACATGGTGAAATATTTCAATTACGGCATAACACTAAATTTCAGTGTTATCAGTAGATGGCGCTCATGGGTGAGTGAGATAAAGAAGTCCCCGTGTGAGCGTTATCCAGGGGTTTTCGCTGCCTGTTGCAGTTCTTTAATGATTCAACCCCATAAACAAAAAACAGAATGATGAAATATGTGCACATCTGCGTCTAACAGTCAGTTTCTCAGTTCTCTCCCAGCGATCACTTAAGAACGTAAAACTACAGTATCTCGTAAGAACATGAAATGTATTTGGTTATAATTAGACAAGTATCACGTTAAGATTTGATGTAGAATGTGAAGCAGCATCACTGCACTGGGGCTTTAACTTTGTTAACATCAGTAAACAAAATGATACATCCACATGAACAGCATGACGCTTGATGGTTTAGAAGCGTGGATAACATCTCAGTAAAATGTAAGGGCCTATGACCGGTTAATATATGATAAATTCAGTTAGGCTTGTTAATTTATTACAGCTACAGCAGTTCCACGACTTTAAAACATCTTTGGAACGTTCTTCACACACAGCAAAAGTAGAAAAAAGATTAACAGGTGACAGGTGAGGTTTGTTCAGATAAAGCAGTGAAAAGCGAGCTCATGGTGCTGCTGATCTGTGCAGACTGTTACTGAAGCAAGGTTACTTGTTGGCAGTAAGAAAAAGAACAGCAGCTGCAAAGAAATAGAAAAATGGACTAAAGTAGCCCAAATAAACAACACTCGGGAATCAATAGATCAGGGGGTCCTCAACGAAAAGTCTAAGAGGTCCTGTAACTACAAGTCCTCCACAAGAGACATCCTGGGTGTGTTAGATTTTTGCAGAGATGTGAGAGACGGCGATTTAACTTTTGCAGCAACCATCGTTTAACAAGTATAGTGGTCTTATTGCATTTATTGTTGAGTAAAGGAATGGGTGATTGTATCGCTGCTTCCCAGAAAACAGCTCTTTATTGATTTTTGAACAATGCACCTGTTTCTCTCACTCACTATGTGGCTTTTTGTGTTTAGCATAATCATTCCCATGCAGCACAAATGCTGCTCTGGTTAGTCTGCTAACGTTAATGTTACACTGTGTAGATAAAGCACGACAGCTGATTTGTATGTAAGTGAAGTCTGATAGATTCCCGTAGATATACCTTTCCCCCTGCTTTAATCTGAATGTACGCAGTTACCTCTGCCTATGGCCGAATGTCGAGATGTAACATCTATCCTCTCTATGTCTGCGTTCATGTGATAGGATAAAACACAGCAACCCCAATAATCCTTACACCTCTGCCCTAGTTGCCCAGGCTATGTTTAAAAAAATGATTTAAAATACTGTTTATTACTTGATGCATGTCTATGTGATCCATATAGGCGCCTCTTTAGGTTTGAATTATGACCGGAGTTCAGTTGAAGCTGCACGCATATGTGATTTATCAATAGGTACTTACTGGGAGGGGAGAAGCAATGCACTATTCCAAGCTGTCTGGATGTCATGCAGCAAACAGAATGCAGAATGCTTATTACAACAATGTGAGACCTAACGTGGGCTCGCACAAAAATGACTTATGCATACTTCTGTTGAGACCAAATACTGAAGTGCATATTGAGTGTAGACACCAAAAACACAATCTAATATTTAGATGTAAAGATAAAGGTGCCCAAAATGAATTCCTGTAACATCAATGTTACCTGTCTGGAATTCATTCAAATATATAGTTGCTCCAACCATCCACTTGTAGGCCCAGCTAATATGGTGCTAAAATCTGATTTAGACTTAAATTGCAATACATTCTGACGAGAATGCCCTTTTAACTGAGAATTGGTTTCTAACACCAGGCTTTTCAACCAGCAGGACAACTTGGACCTTGGATGATATTTATCTCCTCCTTTGTGCCGGGAGGCCGCATAAGCCAGTATCCAAGTGTGCAAGAGGAAAGTGAAAAATATAAGTAATGCGATGGCAGATGTCAAGAAAGAAAGGAGCCAGGTTGTACTCACCCATCAACTTCTGAAAATCTATGGATTGTAAGGACTTTGTGTGTAAGTGAAAGACAAAATACTGTAAGGAATTTGCTCTTTGCATCTGGCTGCTATGGTGTGAAAATGGCCTTGTAGCATCAAATAAATAGCCAGCAGCAAGGAAATGAGTAGTAAAAGCTGAACAGGGCTTGTTCTCACTCAGTGCTACACGATCATCAATATTAATGCTTTCAGGTAAGAAGGTGAGGTTACTTTTTTATTAGGAAATTTAATGGCCTCCCAGATTTATCTGGGTCAGAATTTAAGTTGTTAATTAAGTCCAGATTGGTCGTCTCACAGCATTTATTCCTTAAATGACTGAAAGCTGACCATTGGGTTATGTTCATTACTCATGCAGTTTTTCTCTTCTTTAAATGTGATCCAAGCCCAATCTATTTTGTATTGTGAACTTTATTTATAAGATTATGTCTTAAATATGTTGAAAAATTACTAAGATGAAGAATCCCTCAACCACATCACATTTCATTATCAAGGCGCTGATGAAGTCAGTATCCACCACTTGTACAAATGTATTTGCAGAAATGCCAAATACTTGTCTAAATATATTCCAGTACAAGTACCGCTTCAGTTTCTTCTCACAGTTCAAGTACTACCAAGTAGACGCACCAAAAATTACACACAGTACAAAAGGTAGAAGAACTCTTCTTCAAATATATTTTAACATATTGTACTGTTTCAAACAGTACTGGGCTTGATGCTGTTGATATTCTAGTCTAGATTAGTTTGACACATTTTAAAAAGTGAAAAATATGGGAATGAATATGTGTAGTATTGAATAGAGAATGTACCTGTTATATTTGTGTTGTGAAGCAAAAACAGCAGTTGCTGATAAACCATACTGTAGTAGAGCGATGGTCAACCCTTGATCACGTGTGACCAGTCTATCACAAGCTGTAAGTGTAAGGATGGTTGGGAAAACGAGCAGTTTGTCTCTGTTACATTTGTCATGTTTTAGTTTAATTTCTGCAACCAGACTTGAGGCTCTGGTATGTAAAATTCTTTTTTTTTACTATTGTTTAACATTTTTTGTGAACGCTAATTTGCCACAAATGAAGCAGAACAGGTAGACCTGCGTGGCGATATTGTAGGAGCACTGCCGATGATAATGATTGAATCTCACAGAGGCACAGTTCCTCGTAATCAGATGGTATTCATCAGTCTGAAACGAGCAAGTTAAGACAAGTTTGTGCAGTTATGAGATTTGGATGACTTAAAGTGTTCAAACGAGCAAGACTCAGAGGAAAATGAGCAGAAATAGAATAGAAAAATATTCTTGTTACCACATAGACTGAATGCTGTGTATTGTGCAGAACTGAGGATGTAATTATCAGGCATGCATACATAGTTTTCGTCTGAAAAAGTTAAAAATGACAAAAAGTCACACTCTATGTTTCTGCAAAGCAGACCTTATATCATCATGGAGAGGCTCAATAGCTTACATCAAACCACTGCAGCCTTATTGCTCTAGCTGTCGATCATAAGACATTTCTTTAGCCAGCCTACACCAACACAAAAAGCATCCACAACTATCATCAATCATGACGGCTACAGTATGAATAGATGTTGGCACCTGATCACACAATGGCCTGTATTTTAATGCATGGTTCGAATGTTATCTCACACCTGAGATCTCAAACATCACAGCTGGTGCGCATGTTCAACACATGACAGGTAACAATTACAGTCCTACAATTAAAATCTCTGAAATAGGCTTTAGGAGGTCCCCACATTTAACAAAGTCAACAGCACTGTTCAGGTCCTGATGTGTGGTTCTCTACAGACGAGTCTTTCTTGTCTCATGCTGCTCTTTAAACTCTTTATCCACATGAGTTACAGCTTCGCGCATGGAGTTAGATGAACATGTTTCCAGGCGCACGTCCACACGGCTGATGTTAACATTTGATGAAGTTTGGCAGTTTACTCGTGCGGTTCACTTTTTCCTTCCTATTGTTAGCACTGCTTATTTGTTTGGGCAAAACAATACTTGTGTAGCTAACTATTTTTGTCAACAACAACAAAAACATTAGCTTTTTGCTGAAAAAAATGCTAAGAAAAAAAGTAAGCGTGTTACATGCGTGTAAGTTATCGCACCTTATAACAAGAAAGCCATTTTTTATTTTATTTTATTTTACTTTATTATAACACAAAGTGTGAGCAGACAGGGCAGAGAAGTAAAAGACATATCCAGAATAATGTAATGGTAAAACACCGGTAGGATATTGGTTTGAACTAGAAACTTTGTAATCCACAGTTTGTCTATGAAATTAAACTCTACTATCCTCATGAGATGTGAGGAAAGTGGCGTATAGACTGAACATTTCAAGGTACTGTATCTTGAGAACTAAGACAATAATGCACAAACTCAGTAGAGCAGAAGATGGATTTTAGGCAGTGATGCAGATGAACCAAAAATGTTGATATATAGTCATAAGTAGCAATACAGCCCTGCAGCCAAATTAAAACATGTTTATACTATATTCAAAAAGCTACTGAGCCATTTAAAAGAAAAGTCTATTCCAGGTAATGAAACAACACACTCCCAAGTCAATCAACTGAATAAACATAACTGTCAGAAGAAATGTATGGTCCTCTGTAAGCTCAGCAGCAATCAGCAGCACATTACACTGACCTGCTTCAGTCAGCGGTGACAATGAACAACTCTGATCGTTCGCCGTCAGGAAGAGGTTGCTGTCACAAACGACACATGATGCAATAATCTGCATGAACGTGCACTGAAACAGGTCAAAGGCCTCAGAATCACCCCAGGTTAAGTTGTGGGTCATGCTGTTTTTTCATTTCCATAGAATTTATGCGGGGTTAACTCTTACATTTAGTACTGTAATTTCAAATGTCTGCCAAACGGAGTCAAAGGGGAAAAAAATGTTCCCACGTGTGCGAATCGTACACGCGTTGCAATGCGTCTACCTGTGCTGCAATCAGCCCCTGTAATTACTTTGTCATCGTTGGAACCAAAGCTTTCATCAGAGCCTAAAATATCACTGTCTGTGCACAGTGAAAGAAATCAAGGGAAATATATAAGAATAAAAAAGAGAGAAAGGGTTGGTGTTAAATATGTTTTAGTTAAATCAGCTGTCAAGTACACATATACTGTCGAACATAGGAGTTCAGAAATCTCAGTTTAGATCAAAAAGACATGCAATAGATCTTCAATATAACCAACCACAAATATTACAAGTAATATACAAAGAAATGAAACTGCTGCAGTATACAAAAACTCAGGAATCTATCCCAGATAGATTTGGCTGAGCAGATATGATAACACTACCCCATGCTTGATATGTGTAATAAATCGCTGAATATGTGGACATGAATTTTTTAATATAATTTGTATGCCTGCAATTTGCATCTCTGCACATCAGTAAATCTGTCATCTATGTAAATCAGTTGAATGTGTTAGCATGCAGTAACTATTAGAAACTGAACATCACTTGCAAACTGGTTTGCATAGATTTTACAGAAGAGAGAGTTAGTTGATGTTTCTCAGTTCTTAGAAAAGCATCTCTTTACCCTAGACTGTGTGATAGTTGTGATATGGCTGTGAAACACTGCACGCTGGAGGTTTAGAAGTACACTACACCCTAGATTAGTGGGAGTAATGGCTTTTATTTTGTTTGGCCCTGTAACATAAAGCAATATCTTCTTGTTTTTTATAAGCTGCATATCTATTCATTGTAAGTAGCTGGATCAAGGGCTTATTTCATATTCTGTGATTTCTGAGTTCGTTTTCAGTTCTGACTCACAGCCAGTTTGAATCATTTTGCCTAAAATTACAATCATCCATAATCAGAGCGGGTGCTAAAGATGACTAGCTGTCTGTCTCAGCTGTCACTGGCCAAGAGATACAAAGTCCACACTGACAAGCACACAACACACCCGTGGATGTGTCCTTCTTGCTGTGAGGCAACAGCGCTAACCCCTACACCACGTGCTGCCCAGCTTAAAATTACTGTATACTGTTATATAAAATCAACTGTGGGAAAAGGCTTAGAAAATTAAAAAACTAATAATTAATATAATCAATATCAACCATCCATGTCTGCTGATTATTTTTAATTAGTTTTATCTTTTTAGTCGCAGCTGTGCTGATCCTCACAAACCCTGAGCACTGAAAAGGTACAAATGAGACCACCATGTTAGAGATTTAAAAGCTGTATACCTTATTTAAAGTATTTAGTTTAATTAGTTCGTTCAATTAAATCAACGCCTCTATATTTAAGTGCTGCGTATCGCGCTGTAGTGAGGTCTAATCCTTTTCCTTGTTTTGAGGCAGGAGGCCGCGGTGTTCTGCATTCTGCTGACTTGCTGAGAGTGCAGTACTGTGGTAGCCTCTAGGCAGTGTTCAGAGGCTGGCCCGGGGGTTGTTACTTTGCTTTTCATCATTCCCAGCCTTTAGAACGTGCCCATAGGAGGTGACAATACGTTGGATGGGAACTGGTTGTGTTGTTGTTGTTCATCTCTGCTGCTCTTTGTTCGTGTCCTGGCAGCTTATTGTTGTTCTGCTCTAATGAGATCACACAAAAAATGGCATAGAAAAAGGATTCACGCCAAGAGACACGTCTGGGGCTTGGTTTTGAGGTCGAGGAAACACATATATACACGCATGTACATTCGTACATATTACATCACACTACTGTGTCAAGTCTGGTGACAAAACATGAACGATAAGAGTTTTTGGCTCAGTAAGCAACATTTTTTTGGGTGGGTGATAGATTGAGTGGTGCATTGCTGCCTGATGAAAAAAGGGAGAAACAACAAAAAGTTTGATCAAGCCATCACAAACTAATATCCTTCTCTTACATCAGTCTGCACTGCGAGTCAGACAAAATGAACTTCTTTGCAGTAGTAATATAAACAACATTGCTATGGGTGCTGTGGACCTGTTTTGAAAAATAATAGTACTTTTAGGGGTAATTTATTACCGCTTAGACGAAAACATTTAAGTTGAGGTGTAGGGTCTATTATTGTTTATGTATAGCTAACATAATTGTTGTATTATATACTATTTTTTTTAGTTAAGTTTAATTGCAAGTTTTTAAGAAACCAGAGCCCAGTGCATTGCAGCAGTGACTGGGAAGCACAGAAAGAGCCATCCTACTAATAACAGAAGGCACAGTGACGCCACGCACCATTCATTAACGTCCTCTGAAAACAGATTACCTTCTTCTGACTTGCATAATAGGTATGTATATATTTATATCTGTTCAGACTGGGAAGAAAGATGGAAATCATTGCTCACGAAACGGCAAGATTGCACTTGCATGATCAATATTGGATGCACATTCTTTGGTCAGATGAAACCATGTTTGGATCAGGTGGGGTCTGGCTCGTTTAGAATAGACCTAGCCAGTACTACAGTACAGAAACTGTATAGCAGCAATCATGAAACATGGAGGTGGAGGTCCATTAATTTTATTAACTCCTTGTCTGCATAAGGGTTGCAGGGGTGCTGAAGCCTATCCCAGTTGTCATCAGGTCAAGAGGTGAGGTGACAAACAACCATTCACACCTACAGTTAATCTAACATGCACGTCTTTGGATGTTGACCAGAGAAAACGCCACAACCATGAAAGTAAGAGGATCAACAATTCTTCCTGTAGTTCCACATATTGTCCCATCTTAAGCTAAAGCATTAGATACATTTTTGAAAAGGGGCACGAAAATGGCAAATCAATAATATGCTATGAAAGGCTAAAAATGAAGAAGGGTCAAGCTGCACTCTGCAGTCAACATCTCAGCAACTCAAACAGACCACTGAAAAGCTCCAGTACCCTTGAAAATAAGTACAAGGTTTGGTAGCCGACTATATTCTTATAAGTCCTGTCTATTATGATTATGTGTTATGAACCAGTTATAAACATGGACAAATGAACTTGTGTGAGCTGTAATCAGTCTTTGATCCTCACATTGTGCCATCATTTACATGAGCTTTTTGAAATCGCATTTCAGTGGTTGGTCATTTATTGAACGACATTTTGCAGAGGGTAACTTTTATAACTTTCTTTTCCCAGCACATTTATTGTTATTCCACTCTTGGGTCTGATACACAGTGTTACACCGGCAGTCCACTCGCTGTGTTGATTTTCACCACTAATTTGCAATCCACATACCCCAGGCTTCCATCCTGACACACCCAAATTTGTGTCAACCTGCTTTTTATTATTCCAGCGCCACTTTGTTCACCCCTAATGTGGCTCTGTGATATAGCAAGACCTACACCACCGCCTTCATTTTCTCTGGTTATTTTTCTCTGGCAGGCTTGTTTGTTGTGTCTGTCCTTGTGCTTGTTTCCTGCCAGCTGAGCAGCTGAGTTTGAGGGAACAGAGAAACAGCGAGGAGAAATGGGCTTCTTGTGCACTCATAGTTTGACATCATTTCCATGTGGACATCTGGGGCCAATCAAGAAGCTGAATTGAAACAGGGGAAGCTCAGGTGCCTGATAGGCTTTCATAATAAAGACAAGAAACTGGCGCTCCGGCAATATGAGATAGAAAAATAGACAAGAATGCAGAGATGGAAGTGCGAGCACACACGTTAATGACTTGCGGAAGTCTTGCCAACCCTCTTCTCATGTTGCACCTCTCTGTGGCGTTCCCTCTTATGTTCTCCTCCTCTTTTAGTCACAAACCTACAGTGAAATGCTTCCTGACCCAGAAGTGCCAAGCAATGAACTGCATTTAGCTGCTGTGGTGTATAATGCACTTTGATCACGTCTGATCAGAATTTGTGACACATCCAAGCTCTTTCTCTTTTTGCCTGCTGGTGATTTGAATAATCAAGTAACAATCTCTTAAAGGTGCTTTTAGTTTCTCCATTTCCTCTATTTCCCATTTCAGTTAGAGGAACACCACTGTCTGATGATGAGGCTTAAGATGTTTACCAATATGGACAAGTCTTTCAAAGTGAGGTTACTGTGTGTCAGAATGTGAGGCTTAATCTTTGGCCTGTGCTGTACAGAGTAAATAAATCTTTGTCTCTCGTGTCCTCCTTTGATTTCAAACAACCGCATCAGCAAATGAGCTGTGCACATGTGAAGACTGAAAAGATGATGCTCCTTTTAAATTTCTAATGAGAAAAAAAAACTTTTACAAGAAGGCGACATAAAGACAGTTCAGCCTATCTTTACCTCTGTGCTCTCACTTACTTTTTGGAATGTTTTCCCGTCTCTCTTAAGGAAACAGCAACTGGAAAAAAAGGTAATTGTCATTTTTTTCACACGTCATGCATTTCATACCTCGTGTTACACTTTAAAACGTAGACAAGCACAAGTAGAATAAAAGCAGTTAAATCTCAGGATACTCATTATGTACTTTAGCTTACTTTAGTACTTGTTACAGCTCAGCTCTACATCCCTCTGTCCCTATAATTATGGTGTGGCGGGGGCGCAGTCACGCCAAATCGTTCCTCTGGTCATTTAGTCTCTGAGAGGGAGGGTGGGAGTGAGAGAGAGCGAGAAAGAGAGTTTTGTCATAAATGCAGCCTCGTTAAATTCTTGTCTTTGTTTTGTAGAACAGGGAAAGGTCGAGTCAAGGCATATCGAACCTTCATGGCTGAAATGCCAGAGTGCTACTTTCTTCTTACTTTTACCCTTTGTCTTAAGGAGAGACTAACAATGTGTTTTAAAGCTAATTTCCACCTGTACCAAATGGCTCGAACGGAAATGTCAATGAAATGAAGAAAGATAATTTTCAAAATGAAGCGTTTTCTAGTTGCTTTTTTTTGCAAGGTGTGAAATTAGGAAAGGTTACTCTTCTCAGTAATAATAATATCTGATGTTATGGAGTTATGTTGGGAGATTATAATGACGCGTAAGACATGAAGAACACACACACACTGAAACAACGAGACATTTACTTCAATACCCACTGCAAAACAAACACTGGCTGTGTCACAACAACCATTTTTAGGTGAGTGTTTGTTTCATATTTGATTAGACACTAACCAAACTCCATTGGGGCTCACATGCTGATGTACAGTGTGAGCTGATTGACCCATACAACAGGAGCAAAGATGCTAATGGTTTTGGCTGAACGGCAAAGCCTATTAAAATGTCACATCGTGCACGGTCAACAAAAGTAAGAGGTGGAAATCTCATCAAAATAGTACACAAATCTTCCTCGCTGTAGTTTACGAGAGTTTTTGGTGGATCTGGTGCTGGTACAGTTATATGCTGTATATGGAAGGTGTGTCCCATGCTCCTCAGTGTGGTCTCAGTTTGGACAGGATGGTCTACGGTTAAAGGAAACTCTTGCATTTGTATATTTTTTTGGGGGAGTTGTTTTAGATGTGGTGGATTTACAGTAGTCCATTTGAAGGTTCTCGAAGGGCTCTTCTTCTTTCTACCTCTGATTGACATTTTAAAGGTTAAGCATTGTTTGTGGTCATTATGTGAATAGGTTTAGGATTTAAAGGGAACCTAAAATGACAGTGATATGAGTTTTAACATTCGAAGTAATGTCATTGTGTTCAAGAACAACCACACACACATGCACACACCTGTCGTTACGCAGCAGTTTATGCAAACTATCAAAGAACCAGGTCTGTGTATACAGTCACACACACACACACACACACACACACACACACACTGCTCAATTAAAGACAACCCTGGCCTAATCTTTACCCCTCTAATTAAGCCCTGGTGAATAGTGTTTCCAATCTGCCAAGGGTTTCCACGCTGACAATACCACTGTTGCTTAGAGACAGCTAGCTCCCCAAAGATGCCTAGATACTTAGTGTCATTATCACCTAGATTTTTCTTCCTTTACCTGAAACCTCATTTTAGTTCACTTTCATAATGCTCAAACTCTCCAGTGGTCATAATTTTGAATCAGAATAACGAATCTCACCACGAAAAAAGCCACAGATCAAAGAGGAGAAAAAGAAAGAGAATATTACATTGTAGTTTTTTTTCTTTTGATGGGGTTCAACATTAAACATACGCTGCAAAAGAACCAGCCCTGAATGTCTCCTCCGCTTCTAAAATCAAAGAGTAAAGCACCGCATAAACCTAAAATGTTTATCTTAAGTGGTTAATTTACCTCTTCAGTCCAGCACAGTTGTTTCCTGAGTGCCAGACAATTGTCCACAAGAAGTTGTCGCTGACTTACTGCTCAGAAATTTTAGACCTGGAAGAGAGTTCCAGTTCTTTAAGGTTGGTGTCATTTGCATCCGAAGATGGTGCTTGGTGTGAATTGTAAGTGGATTATCAGTTTTCAGGCATCACATTTTCACAGCCAAAGGTAAATTGCAGTTTTTTAGATAATTGTTGAGCTGTATAATGATATAAATTACTCCCTTTACCAACGCTGTCATTGTCATGTCTGACCAACCATTTTAATTAAGAAAAGATCTCATCTCTTTTTTCCTCATTCATTCTCATTCACACAGTTTTTTTTTCTGTCAAATCCAACACCAGGAAACAGGTTAGGTAATTTAGTAGCCCACAAAGCCAGTGCTTCTATATAGATCAGTACTTATGTTAGCAGAGATAATGTTTACCACATTAAACTCCTTCTCTTATTTAGCCTAAAGCATTTAGAGCTTCAATACTGATGCAACAGCACCTTTCTTTGCCACATGACAGAAGTAATTTTATATTATTGATTTTATGCTGAATCAATTGTGATGTCTGAGGAAATCTGAACTCTCTCTTCTGTTTCCATGTAAAAAACATCTATCATAGATGTTGGGTGATTAAGTTAGAAAGTACTCTCAACTTTCCAGGACCAAGCAACTGTAGCACATGCAGTTTTCTGGAGAATGACACTGACCCCCTCCCCTCTGTAAGAAAAACTGAGAAGAATTTGACCTCTGGCTAAAAACAGCCCTGTGAGCTTGATATAAGTTTTTGCTGACTGCTCAGAGTGCAGATCCATAAGTTCTTTCCTCAGACTGAGAGACAGCGCAAAACCAGTGGAGTAAGAGTAAAGGATTATAGACAAAGCGAACTGAGCTTCACAAGCTGAGTACAGTCGATTCAGTCACTTAGGGTATTATTTTGCCTTATCAGGACAATAAAGCTCCTGCACCTTTTCGATCAAAGCCTACATACATAAGATCACTTGGTAATTTACAAATATTTATACATTAGCTGTGGAATGAAAATATGACACATGCACAAATCTTTTCCACCATTTAGGAAGAGTTATTTTCTTTTCTTAAATTAGTGTTTCTACATAGCATTTCACAGAAAGTGTCGAGGACCTGGCACACCTCTGTTTTTTCAGGAGCATAAAAAGACAATTGCTTAAGGAAGTCATTCATTTTTTATCCTCAAAGAGCGAATACAGGACATTAAATTAAGAATACAGACTCACACATTACATGTACATCACACGGACATGGAGCTGCACACAGATCAGGCACCGCAGGAAAAGCTAATAGGCATTGTTCACATGTGTCTCCTTTATGTAATCCAACAACAGTGATGTGTATGTTTTCTAATGGGTCAATCAAAGTGATGACCCCACCTTAGATGTTCAACAATACAGTGCAAGTATGCACATACACTACATCAAACAGACCAATGTGATGTTGACTCATCCGTTAGCTGGCCCTATTAACTTATTGTAATTTGCCTCCTGTGATATACACATACAGAAATATCCTGAGTATTTGCTCAACTGTGTAGATGCAAACACCCACACAGATAGTTGCAGGCGGATTTTTCCTTTCCGTCAGTGTCTATATATATATGAGATGTCTCTGCTTGTGTGAAATCCTCTACACGCTACAGGAATAGGAACATTTGTAGCTGTGCAGCAACCTTTTCCATTTTAGGAAAACAAAACTCTTCAGCTAAGTCACCGTTTGTAGACAGAAAAGCGCTAAACGAAAAGGAACCAGAATAGAAAACGACTTTGAGTTCTAAGATTGTCATAATGTAGACACGTTAAAGGACATCCACATAATTGTTAGACTTTTATGGGTAATTTGTGAATGATGCACTATTTGTAGTAATTACAAACTAATACAGAGAATCTTCAGATATAAACAGTGATGTAGAGCCTCTGCAGTGTCATGCTGCTACACTCTGCAGTGTCATGCTGCTACACTCTGCAGTGTCATGCTGCTACATGAGAACATGAAAGAATTAAAAATTTATCACACCGCATTGATCGTTACATACTGTAACCCTGGTTACTGGTTTAAACCTATTGATCACCAGCATTGGTTTCCTAACAGACCTTTATTTGTTTCCAGTAATTTGATGTGGCACCTCTCCTCCGGAGTTTACATTTTTTCCTGCTGAGCTCCTTGTGCAGCTTCATTCTGTCGATGAATATTGACACAATGAGCTTAGTCTTTCCACCAAGACTTTGAGGCAATCCAACAACAGGCGGTGCCTCTCTCTAGGCTGGTGTTGGAATCATAACAAGATAGCAAGTACTACCAAAGCCTGGATAATGTTTTGTGTATGTGATTCATATACAGAAAACAATAGGATAACAATGTGATGCTTTGACATATGGCAGAAGAGTGCCAGCTACACACAGAAGTGCAGGACAAGCTTGGTGAGAGCAAAAAGTTTTAAAATATATTTCTGAAAAGACTGAGCTGATTAATCAAACTTCTTTCATGATTGAATTATTAATTTGATAATAAAAGGTTTCTTTCAAGCTGAATTGAAAAGAACACAACGTTTCAAGCAACAATTTGAATACCACGGCCACGGGAATGGCCTTAATTAGGTAGGCAGCTGATTTGTATTAAAAGTTTTTGATGCAAGGTGTAAGGCAAAAGTATAAAAAAAAATAGTAGATTGTCTATTTTTATTTCTATTCTGTCAAAACATTTTCATTTAAACATTATTCCAAATTAATAGCTAGTGCAGAATCAAAGACAAACACATTCACACCAATATTCTACATGTATTTAAAGGAAAGTTAACCACTATTTTTAATGGAGTGAGTGTTTGTTCTTAAGACAGGTTCAGGGTGAAATGTAGTTAAAACATGCAAATAAAGTCTGTGTCTGCTTATTGCACACCCCGGTACCAGTTGGCAATGACTGTATACCGGGTGATAAGCATATATCTTTTCAACACCTGTGTAGCAAATTAAATATCTAGGACAGGAATGCATTCACATATATACGTACACGTATCCAGCCGCTCACACCCACCTGTGTACACACACACACGTAAACCGCTATTCAATACATGATCTGAGAAATTCAGCACCATCTGCTGCACTATCCATGCGTCAAATTAACTATAGTGAATAAACTTAAAGGCTAAACCTGCCTTGTCAAACACTTTAATTTCTCCAGCAAATTTTCTCCATATGTCACGCAGTACAAATGGTACACAGCAGGGTTTTCAGCACCCTGACATTAATGTCACCGAGGGCTGTCACAGAAAGTGACAGTTCCATCAACACTTGTCATATGTGGGCTTACATTGTCATCATCAGCTTAATTAAGTCAGTCCCTTAAAGAATGTGGTTAGTTTCCAGATGTTGCTTTGATCGAAGTTTATACCGCTATTCATGAAACTTTTTATGTCATACATTCATGAAACCTTCATTGAATGTCAAGAGGTTGACTAAATTCATCTTAAAATAAAAGATTTATTTTCAATCTGTAGTCAATAATAACGTGAAACGTATAGATGATGGTACTAGGTTTTTGTCTTCATTATGTCACTTTTACTTTTTTGTAAGTGCCTGATTTTTAAATGGTTGGACTTCTGCACTCCTACTACGTAAGTCATCACCAATTTTTTATCTTTAAATCACCAGCTCACAAAGAGCAACACAACATGTTTGACAATGTGATAATTAGATTCACTCGGAGAAAGGTTAAATCCAGGTTAAGTTATGACTAAGCAGACTGAACAGTCAGTATTAACTTTGGGAATCTAAAGTAAGCATGTCAACACCTTGTCATGGCCCTGTGAATACATCTTCTCAGCCTAATAACTACAGAAGCTGTGAATATAAAATTGGATGCACTCACTTCAGTGTCACCCAATATGGCAATAACATAACAATGTAAATGTCTACTTAACTGGACAGCAAGTTCTGTTTCTTATTTTTCTGCATTATGCAGATGACAAGCAATAACTGACAGTTCCTTTCATTATCCTGGGGGTTTCTCTGAGGCTATTACAGTCTTTGATTTTAGTTGTGACCTTTGTTGGTTGACAAGCACTGGGAAGGATAACTTTGGTTGATTGTTCTTCATTTGGACACAGTTGCTGTGAATAGCTCAGTTCTACAGACCTGTGTTGTCAAGATCAGACTTTGATATTGAAGACCCAGATTAGTATTCTAAGGCAGGTTATTCCAAAAAACACCAAATGGTGAACCCATTGATTGAGACACCTGACTATAATTTTCCTTTCTAATGAAATAACTGCTTGTCTTCTTAAGGATCACAGAGGTGCCGGAGCCTATCCCAGCTATCATTGGGTGAGAAGGAGGGCACACCCTGGATTGGTCACCAGTCTATCACAGGGCTGACATGCAGAAAACCACCCACTTACACCTATAGGCAATTTAGTTAGCTTAACATGTGCAGTGTGTATTTGAAATACCTGGGGAAAACCAGAGTACTTCAAGAGAACTGGTAGAGTGTGCAAACCCCACACAGTGGCCTGGTAGCTCAATGGGTTAGGTGTCAGACTGGAGTGTAGAAGGTCGCAGGTTCGAATCCTGTCTGACTCCTAAT
>JAUMHF010000003.1:11220440-11231214 GCA_032359275.1 Microctenopoma steveboyesi | reverse complement strand
TAATCCATCCCCTACCAGGTGTGTCCTTGAGCCAGACACCCAGCGCTAGCTCCCTGTAAGTCGCTTTGGATAAAAGCCAAGCACAGTAAAGTAAAGTAAATTCAGAAAGGCACCCAGCCACCATAAACCCAAACTGACCTCCTGCGTGTTTTGAGGCAACGGTGGTAACCACTACACAACTGGCTCATTTTCAACAATAAGTATTTGTTGAATTGGATTCCCTTTATCTAGTTCTAAGACTTGTGTCTTGGACCAGATCATGCATAGGGTCATATTTATGCTAAAATACAGAATATCTCAAATTATATCTTAATGTCTTTTGTTTGTGTGTGTGTGTGCGCGCGTGTGTGTGTGTGAAAAAGGTCTATTATACCTATATGTGTTATATTGTAAGTACTGAGAAAATGTCAACACAGTTATGGGTAACAATAAGCAGTAGCCAGGATAAGACTATATATCAGATAATAATAATAAAATCAGAAAGGTATTGCTCCTGAATATAAAATTTATTTATATAATCTAAAATTACTAGCACTAGTATTTTAGAACCACAGTGACACCTTTATTACATGTCTAATTTTCAGATAAATTCTTTTACTGATACTACAATGTATCAGTGGAAAGCTTTGGTTTACATTATTGACAAGCTATTAGCAAATTACATAGACCTGTTGATGACCATAAACTTGAGCTGTAAAGTGTTGTAACTGACCATAGTTTTTAGAGATAAATAATTTTACTAATGTGGTTCGTGAAATGCCGCCATTGAGCCCCTAATATTTGATAAAGTAATATTAACTGTAGCTGGGATGGGCTCCGGCACCCACAGCCATCCAACCGCAGATAAGCGGAAATAATGGATGGCTGGAAATTAACTGTTTAGAACTTGACCAGCACGAGTTTCCCATCAGTTCTGAAACTGGACATTTAAGAAGAGATGGGCAACAAAGTTTCTTTTTTAACTTTAGAGGCTTCTTCCTAGAAAGTGTTCAATTAATGTATTTTTCTTTTTACTGAAGCAGCAGGGGCATTCTTTCCAGAAATGCATAAGAGCCCTGCAATTCTGTAGATGTTACATTTGGTTTGGCTTTTGCCTGATTTGTCATCTTCTCTGTGTTTCTTATGGGTATTTTTTAAAGGGCATCTACTTTTAGGTTGAGTTGCAGTCATGCTGAATGTTCTCATTTGTAAATTATTTGCCTCAAAGAAGACGGATGGAGCTTAAATCGTCTGGAGATGATTTTATGGCTTTTCCTAGACTGATATGCTCTCACTGCCCTCTCCCTTATTTCCTCTGAGATTTCCTTTCCTCTTGGCACCTGCATGGGCACATTTTGGTGAGACTAAACTGACCTGGTTTCTTCTACAGTATTTTAATCAGTGGTGCCCTAATTCCGTCCTAAAGATCTCTTCAAATGCTAACCGCTCACACGTTTCCTTTTACACGTGTAAATTAAAAAGATCCTGGTATTACATTCCAAAAGCAACACTGTGTACAGGCACAAATATATGCAAACAACATTTTCACACAAGGCTGTGCGTGTGTAACTTACAGTTTTTGACAGATACTATATGATGCAGAGATGACTATCTCTAATGACGTCTGTGAAGGAGCATATTGTTATTAATGTTTGCCTGATCGCAGGGACATACCAAGAGATGGATGATAAAAATGCAATGCTGCCTTAGTGGTGAAACTCTCATACATGAATAAATAAAACACATCAGCAAAAAGTAGAAATAATATACTTGTTTTTTCTTCATTGCTGTAATGTATTCACTCACATTCGCATGCTCAAGTGCCATGTCTTTCCAACTCGGCTTGACTACCATTTTTCTGAGAAGTGCTTTATTATCATATTAGTCTACTTAATGATGAAAGAGTGTGTGTGCATATTGCAGAATGTGTGCCTTGCTTGCTGCAGACTGCCTGCTGCAATCTCATCATAATACAGGAAATGCATGCTGCCTCACACCCTGATAAATCGCACAAAAAACACACGTATAGGCATCTGCCAAGCACCTGTAGAGGTTTTTGAGGTTTGCCAGCTGTCCAGCCAGCCCTAGCTCACAGTACCAGTGCCTGTCATAATCTGCGGCGCCACCTTACAGAGACACATTTAAACCTATTCTAATGCACGTTTGTATTTATGGTTAAACACTTGTCCTCTGAAAAAAATCCTGTTCATTATGTACCTGTCTTTTACGGTGTGTGTGTGTGTGTGGGGGGGGGGGGTTGCATATTGTTTCCCAGGAGCTAAGAATAAACACACTTAGCAAGCATGAAGACAACTCTTGATTGTTCATTCTCTTGCTATTACTTGTACACTCTCACTATAGCTTGATTTTTCTCTCTTATCAGAAAGACACAGAGAGACAGGTGATGGGATCCTGCTGGTCTTCTTAATCCTTTGGGATTATGTCCTCTGCTCATTTCATTCCACTTCACTTTTTTTCCAGTTTAGGATTTATTTATATTACATAATATAAGTAAAAAAGTCCTATTAGCTTGTTAAAGTCTAATTGGAAATATGGAAAACAAAACATAGTCATAATTTCATTAGGGCTGAATTTCTAATCACGCCAACACTTTCTATTTGCCTCAAAGCTATTTAGAAACAAATTTCAGATTTAATCCTCTGATTTTTAATCTACTTTACAATATAAAATTCAGAGAAATTATATTACTAAATAAATTATATATATCCTATCTCACTCTTTTGGCAGCAAAGGCAACTAAAAGGAAAAGAAAAACATTTTGAGAAAAGTCTGAGAAGTGAAATAATTATCAAAAGCTAAAGCAACAATATAAAATGTAAGGGAGAAAGGTTTAAAATAAATAAATAATAATTACATTTTCATGACAACCGTGATTCTCTTGGTTGGTTCACTGTTGAGCCATAAAATAAGCAATGTATAAGCTGTGTGTAAAATGTGACATGTAGTAGGTACAGGGTTTATATACAAATAAAAGATTTTAATTAAAAAGATTAACTTACTCATATCTTGACTCTCATTCTGCCCTTCGAAAACATTTGCTATATTAATCAAATCAAAGTTTATTTATATAGCACCTGTGAAACAACACCTAGTTAAGCAAAGTGCTTAACAGGTACATAAAAACAAAAACATCAATAAAACAATGAAAACAATGACAACAAGGATAAAAGAAAGTAAAAAAAGATAAAAACAACACCAAGGGATAGAAGAAACAAATAATAATGCAATGTCCACTGAATATTAAGAGCTAATAAATACAAATAGGTTTTAAACTGAGATGCAGATCTGATGTTTAGGGTTTCAGAGATTGGGAGCAGCTACAGCAAAAGCCCGGTCTCCCCAGCGTTTATATTTTGTTTTAAGGACAGTCAGCTGACAATGAGGGGACGATCTGTGAGGTCTAGCTGGACTGTACCACTGCAGTAGGTTACTTAGGTAGAGGCTCAAACTGGGGTTATGTGGTCTGTTTTCATTGTGCGTGTAAGAAGGCGGGCTGCAGCATCCTAAACTAGCTGCAAGCGCGAAAGAGATGACTGATTAAACCCCAAAAACAAGGCATTACAATAATCAAGTCTAGGGCTAATAAGAGAATGAATTGTAGTCTCAAGCTCCTGTGGGGGAAGAAATGCCTTGATTTTGCTGATTATTGTCAGCTGGAAAAAGCTAGACTTCACAACTGAGTTAATTTGCAAATCGAATTTAGAGTGGGGTCCATTAATACTCCCAGATTTTTTACCTTTTGCTATAAATGAGGAGCCAGAGGACCTAGGGCCTGGTCATAAGAAGCTATAGGGGATAAGTCACTAAATAGCATATACTCAGTTTTACTTTCCTTAAGATATAACAAAAATTTGGTTTATTACAAGTATAAACAAATATAAAAACATTAGCCATTAAAGGCACAGACCAAATGGAGCTGTCAACACTGTAGATTTGAGACCTAAATTTAGCTTCAGACTTAACAGCCTTAAATCCTAGCATTCCTAATTGACAGGTACGGCTTAAATTACACTAAGAAGAAGATGTATCTCACCACTGAATTACCACTGTACTGAACTCGTTCCTAACATAGCCCAGGGTTGTCTTTGCAGTGTTAAGTCTGTAAATGATATAACACCATCAGTTTCATGTCTTCTGCCAATTTAAGTTGACAAGAGATCGTCACCCTGCGAGAGAAAACACCACACTGTTTTTTTAATGCAGCAAAAGATAAGTCTCTCTTCATATTTAAGTAATACAGTTTGTGCTCCGTGTATCAGTCACCTTGCTATGGCCAATGGTGAGGTTTAATTAATTTGCTGGTAAAAGAGGCTGTCAGTCTTTCTCTCACTAACCGTCTCTCTTCTTTATACCTTTCCTCTCCTTCTCTTTCCACTGTATCCCGTAGCAAACCCACAATCATGACTGGCCGTGCTCTTGCTGCCAATGGCTCTGGTTCAAGAACTCTCACCTACCAGCACGTTTTCCCTATGATAAATATATTTATTTCTCCCCTACCCTCCTGCCTTTCCTCATCACTCATCTATTATTTCCTTACCACCCCCTACCCATTCCCCACCTCCTCATCTCTCCTCTTGACCCCTCCATCCACCACTGCGTCACCATGCTGTGTAGCGAAGCAAGTTTCCAGCAGAGCAGGCCTCATGACTGGGGGCAGCGAGCTAGCCAAGAGCACTGGCCCGGAACCAGAGCAGAGATCCTGGGCGGCCCATGCCCAGATTAGCCCCTCCTCAGAGTGACACTGGAGCTCCCCTGTTCCCTGGGCTCCAGCTGGAGGAGAGAAGATTAGAGTGAGAGGGAGGAGCAGATTGAGACACTAGAGATTCCAAGAGCCGGTTTTATACTGCCTGTAAAATTGGATAACAGATTACTCTCAAATGTCCTCCTAACACTTTATATTAAGTAGAACTAATAACATTAATCTAACAAATTTCCAAATACTTCAGTGGTGCTTCGAAGGGAGTGCAGGAAACTGGGTGTGTTTCTCTTGTCACTTGAACACATGTACATTTGAGGTTATTTCTGTCAGGCTTAAAGCTGCACTAATGTTAACAATGGAAGAGTGTCACGTCACTCACAGTAAGAGTTTTGCAGGTTTATCACACTACTTTACAGACACCCTCTTTTCTCAGCCCATTCCAGGGTAAGTAAAATGGTTTTGTCACCCTCAGTCAATACTCATTAACCCCCTTTGTGCAGATGGAAGGCAGTTGTTTTTGTTTGGCAGGTTCTGATAGACCAACTACACAGTGCAGCTTTAAAGTCCAGTTATCAATCAGGAAAATTATAATTTAGGGAAAACAGCAAGACTATTGCATAGAGTTATTGTGTTCTCAGATAAAGTCACATACTGTTACACTAAAACATAGACAAGCATTCTCTGGATTACAACACATTTTAAACTGTTCCTCCAGGATAACCTAAGCATATACATGTACTGAAAATGTTACATTTGATTTATGTTAACCATATTCTGAGATGCTATATTAGATAATAAATAAAATAATAATGATAAAACATACATACAACAAGATGGAAATTAAGTAAAAAAGCAGCAGCAGAAAGGTAGGACTAAACACAGTAATAATCTACTGTCACAACACCTATATGTAAAGATTTTGGACCAGTTAGAATCTCGGATCACTTCAGAATTTAATCTGCATAGTACAGTATTAAAAGCATTAGGCCAAAAACTCCCACTGCACTCAAATATATCAAGCTCTCATTCAGACATGTTGTGTTACTGGTGATAGGCTGCACAAAAAGCAAGAGCTGCTAACACGAGATATCATGCATTTGGGGGTTTCTATTTATTTTTTATTTCATTTTTAAAATCTTGTCACAGTTTCACAGTGAAATACAAGTTGCATCAGTCCATGAAACGTAAGACTGACACCCATCAGCTCAGGCAACCACTCACACTGTCAGTCTTATGTCAGCCTAAAACACATGCTTGCACCACCCACAGAAGAAGCATCATCTAAGCCACAGTCTTCTTGCCTTCCACAAAAACTAATAGGTGTCAGAGGAGCCTCCTCATTATGCTATAAAACTGCATTCTGCTTGGGTCTCTGTGTTTGTGATGCACCCCAGCTCTGTCTAGTGAAAACTCCCTGGTTCCAGGAGGTCCAGAGGACAAATCAATTTGCATTCTATACTTAGGTGAGTCAATATGAAGAAGCAAAGGTTAACCTGCCTCAGACTGTGTGATGGTTCCCTGCATGTATACAGTACCCCTTAACCTTTAACATGGCATCATTCAGTAGAGCTTATGGTGATATAGCCCAGTTTAGCCAATCACTTCTCCCATGAGGTGCGTCTATCCCAGCAAGCATTTAATATCTGTGACATTACGGTCTCATTCACAGTCTGAGACACAGTTAATCATTCTTATTTCTTAATTTGGCACCATTTCTCACGAATGTTTTATCATTATTACATTGACAGAGTTATGTAGCTCTAATGCTGATTGCTGTTAATATTGGGGATGTAGGAATTAAACTGCTACAGTAGTTCACCCATGAAAAGAGCCGCAGATAAATGACTAAAATGTGACATTTTAAAGGCTAAATCTACTTGATTAGAATTTCATAATGTGAAAAATTATTTCACACAATCCATCACAAGTTGTACAAATACTTTTATTTAAAAAGAATAAAATTAGTATTTAAACTAATGACATATACACAGAGAAGATACAGAATAATACAGAATGTGACATTTCTTGTCCTGTCAACCTTTGGATGTTTGATTTGACCCGATGAACAATACAGCCAAATGACCACAGAAATTTTAATTTCAGTTCAAATTCAGAGTGGATGACAACAAACGTGTGGATTGGCCCAATAAACACATTCTTTGTGTTACACTCAATCAGGTTTCATGTGCCAGAATGACTTTTTTCTAATATACAGTATAATGCTGTACTTGGTGACAGATTTGAGTGTCTGGTAATAAATCAAGTTAAAGTTAATTTATGACTAACAGTGATATTGTTTTATTATATTTTATTTTATATTTTATTTATATACCAGCAGTCACATCTTACTTAAATAAAATATCATTAATTAAAAGCTAATAGACATGTAGAACAACATTACTATATTACTTTACTACTCATATCTGCATATCTGTGCAGCCAAACTTGTGGCTATCAGCCACAGCAAATGACATGCACACACACACACACACACACACGCAAAAACACTAAATGAGCACATTTTTACCCTTTAAAAAGTTTGTGCCCTGCATCCTCTGGAATTGAATGGAATATATTCATACATGACAAATGCCAGAACAAATCAGATCACAGAAAGTCTTCAGCTGTTCATTACAGATTAATGTTTTGCTCATCTTTAATGTGTTTGTCACACACTGCACCCTCTTTGATTGCCGTTGAAGTGTCTATAGACCTAGCATTTCCGTCAATGTTCTTGGATTCACTTGAGTTGTATTTGATGAAACTCAAGGTTCCTCTGTTTGTCTTCAAATATTTGACTTGTAAGTTTGCCAAAGACCATAGAAAAATAACAGACAGAAGTAGTGGAATATGATGTCTTGATCATGGGATGCTAGAAAAGAACATTTGCTTAAATATTACGCTACTATTTAATGAAGAAAAGAACAAAGACAATACCCATTTTATTGTTTGTGTGATAGAAATGGCTGTCAAGGTCAGAAGAAGAAAGAACCAAGCCGTTTAAGTGTGCTGTGCATGTTCACATGTTAGTAGGCTTTAAAAAGATAATTTAAGCACTAACACAAAACCATCACTTGACTTTTAACAGCCGATCATTTAAAGGCATGTATGTTTGTTTGCCTCTGTGTCTCTGTGTCAAGGGCTGGGAGTGGTGGGTGCAAAAGAGTCTCCAGCCATGCAATTCCAAAAAATGACAAGACATTTTAAACTCACTTTCTTACATATAGCAATACTCTAAATTACCAATCCAATCATCCATGACTGCTCCTTCCAGGCAGGCGACAAATACAAGCAAAGGAGACAAACCCTCTCAGCATGACCTATTTGTAAAATCGCATATTTCAGGGTAAAACGCCATATGTGACCTTGGGGTGCGCTCATTACATGAGAGGTGAAATTAAATCAATGGGCTGCCCACTAATGGAGCCAGTAGGAAGAGTCCAGAGAAGCAGTTGGCCTTTCAATTGACAGCTTTTATCTCCAGTAGTACTATGCTTTTATTAATCAAGTTTCCTAAAATAAATAAAACTATATCAAGTTCTGCATTGGAAATGTGAGTGTGGACAAAAACATCCAGGTTTCCCCAAACCAGAAACCCTGGATGACCAGCCAGGTACTCTATACTCTATACTCCTACAAGGAGTATAGAGTCAAGGAGTATAAAGTATAGTCACAATACTCAAGAAGATGTGGCAGGGAATACAAAACATCACAAACCTTTAGAGGCTGTGATGCAACAACAGGAGATCCGAGTGGTCACTAGCAGAGAAACTAAAATGCTTCTTTTCTCACTTTGACGGGTTTTCCTAGCAGTTACCCCCATAAAGAATGCAGGCCCAGAAGGAGTACCTGGTAGGGTGCAGGGTAGCTCACCATCATCTTCACCACAGTCTTCAAACTCTCCTTAGCCAAGGCAGTCATACCGTCCTGCATGAAATCAGACACAATTATACCGGCACCAAAGAAGTTTCCCATCAACAGTAATTATAGTTATCACCCTGTGGTCCTCAACCCATTAAGTGAAGTGATTTGAGAAACTAGTTCTCCTACACAAGAAAGACTATGTCCCCAGGACCTTAATCCCTACCAGTTTGCATATCTTTTAAACAGATCCATAGATGCCATCTCCGTAGCTCTCCACTTTGTGCTGAAAGCAGCAGCTTTTGATACAATCATTTTTGACGTTCTCGTCACCAAAGTGGTCACTATCGGACTCCTCCTCTCACATGTGACTGGATAAAGCACTTTTTTACCAACTGCCTCCAGACTGCGAGACTGGGCATCCACCTCTCCTTCATTCACACACTGAATGCCGGTTCCCCGCAATGCTGTGTGTTGAGTCCCCTCCTGTATTCTCTACACCCACGACTGCAGTTTGCTGACGACACCACAGGAGTTTGGCCTCATCTCAAAGGGAGACAAGGCAGATTACAGAGAGGAGGTCCTGAAGTTGTCAGCCTGATGCTCAAAGAACAATCTGACTCTGAACTCCAAGAAAACCAAAGAGATCATTGTCAACTTCAGTAGACACAGTACACAGTTAGCATGCTTTCACATCAATGGGTAATGTGTGGAGAGGGTCCATACATTCTGGTTTTTGGCGTCCTCATCTCCGCTGACATGTCCTGGACAGACAAAATCACAGTTGACATCAGAGGGTCCTCAGGAAGCACAACCTGGACTCCAACCTGTTACTGACCTTCTACCACTCGTCACTGTATAGTGAAAACATGTTTTTTTTTTATTGAAAAGAACAAGTCTGGTTGCTACTAGCTAAGACACATGACACACAACCTCATCAAACCTTTGTTGCATATATTTCTCCTCATTTGTCCATCTCTCTTTCTTAACGATGCGTCAATTGGAATATCCAAGTGAGAGTCACGCTTTGCACCATTCTTGGTCTCTCTTGGCCTACTGGATTGAATCATCCCTTGTGACACGTAAGAGACTTTAAAATGTTGGGACAAGGCGACTGCGTCAATAATTAATGCATGTGTCCATTTGTTACCATCTGTCTAGTTTTCACTCTTCACCTCTCTCTCATGCTGCTTTTCTTTAAATTACAGAGGATGGATTTTGTTAGAAGACATAGCTGAAAGCAAAGGAAGCTTGACTATGCCCGAAAGCAACAAGCGACTGACAGTAAGACTCAATATTTAACACCTCACCAGTCAACTGAGGGGTGGATCACATCAAGCTGAAATGGGAGATAGAGCAGGAGAGCAACACAAAAAGAAATAAGCAAAAGAACAAAGCCAGGGGAAACTGACAAAGCTGGAACTGGAATTTTGAAACCAGAGCTGCTAATGAACACAGTCAAAACACAGCCAAGATGAGAGAACAGACATGAAGGCATGGGATGGGGTATGAAGGTAATGCAACCAGGTGAGAGCCTGCAAAAGTTGACAGTGACACACTGCTGTCTGTGTCCACCGCTGTGTTCATACGACCACACTGTGATATACCTGATGTATGTGAGAGACGTAGAGCCGTGATGAAGCCAGCCATGAAATTGATTTGAACAGAAAGGCCTTAAGAGCTTTTACAGACATAGCGACGGCTTGTGCATGCACGTACTCACACAATTCCAGCCAGGGACATGAAAATGCCTTAGAAGATGAAAAGAAGACCTGAGGATATTAGCAAAGCAATGAAAGCTGACCTTCCACGCTCAGTAACGCAATATTCAACTGACATAACGGAATGTAAATCTGCAGCCTGTGTAATAAATAAGCATGTGCGATTTAGCTTACATGCACCTTCCCATGTTATCAAGCATCTATTACATGTGTGATTTGTCTGTACTTTACAGCTGTCTACATGCAGCTGATGACTGCCAGACAAATTTAGAAGCCAATGAAACTGAAATAACCCCAATTCCACATGTGTGTGTATGGTTTTGCAGAGGTTTTTTTGCCTGCCTGATATTATGCTTCTGAAGATAAAGACTAAAAATGGAATGCAAAAGATGATTTTACTTGATGCAAAATTTGCTTTCATCTGAAAAAAGTACTTTGGACCACTGAGCAACAGTCCAGTGCTGCTTCTCTGTAGCCCAGGTCAGGCGCTTCT
>JAUMHF010000003.1:11188353-11220340 GCA_032359275.1 Microctenopoma steveboyesi | reverse complement strand
CTGTATGCCACAATCATCAATATTAAAACAATGAAAGGCCCTGAACTACTTCAGCTGTGTGTAATGAATCTAAAATAATGAACTTTATCACAATATGCTAATTTTTTGAGAAGGACCTGTATCTTCACTCGTCCTTGGAGACCAAATGCATTTACCGAATCAAAATTTTCGATTGATCAGAATCACCAACAAAACATTTCAGGCATTACAGTCAATTAATGCTGAGTACATAGCACGCAGCAATAAAAATATCGTAGCATGTAGCAGTAACAGGTTTAGTTCTGTGTTTTTGTATGTGAATACATTTGGCTTATTGTGTGTGTGTGTGTGTGTGTGTGTGTGTGCACGCGCACTTGTATTAGATATTCATAGGTGTATATTTCGATCTTATTGCCCTCAGTTGATCAGTATTCTTCCCTTCTTCTCGTCCACAGCAGTGCTCGTCCAAGCCTCCTCACTCAGAAAAACATGGCAAATTTTGAAAAATACATTATTAATTTCTCGTCAGAAATGGCAGCCACCTTTTATGACAAGTGCTCTTTCCATTCCATTCTTCTTCCTTTTCATTTTCATTTTTCATTTCCTGTAGTGCACCTGGGACACAAATACTCGCTCACTGCTCCCCTTCTGTGCTCCTGATCCTCTTCCCTCCCACCTACATGGTCGCACCGACATGTCAACTACACACATACAGTACACTCACAGTTTGTGTGCAGAGTCACATACACACGCACACAGATTCAACATCACAACCGATCATACTCTAGTTACTAAATATAATACCATATGAATATATACAAAAGCTGAAACCTGCATGATAGCACAAAAATAAAGAAACTAAAGTATTGCAACATACTGTTTAAAAAAGTGTTGGTCAACTTACCTGCAGATTGCAAAAAGTGAAAAAAAATAAAAATCTCTGTTTTCTCTCCTCTGTGTAATCCTGAACCCCCGTCGCCTTGAGCGCTTTATCTGAGAGGCTGTTTTTTAGGTCTGCTCCATCCAGGTACACACACACTTTGTTAGAGGTAACAGTGACAGAGCTCTCCAAACATCCCCAGTGCCAGAAAAACTCAGTCTACTACAACAGTTTCTACTTTATTGTTGGAACCAGCATCTCACATGGACTGAGCAAGTTTTCACTTTTTCCCTGTTGCACAGCTGGACTAATGACCCAAGAAATTTGTGGTTCACCTGTCAATGTACAAGGGGTGCTGGGGTCGACCAAAGTTGTAGAACAAGCTTAATAAGCAAGTTTGTCAAGCTCAGCATTGATAGCAAGGTCAAATTCTTCTTCTCAGGGTTCAGCATGTCTAATAAAGTCAAGAGACTGTCTGTTCTTTGGTATTGCTCAGGGTTACTGTTTAGAAAGTCGTTGAAGCAGTAGACTGGCTTAATGGGAGGTTCGTGTTCTGCACGGTTTTATCACGAGAGACAATGGCAAAGTAAATTCATACAAGTAAATACCACTACATGTGTCGTCTACATTGATCACTTTACCTGGTACTACTACATATAACATGAATTCAAAACAAAGACACAGGCCAGGTACACTCAGGGCTTAGTGAAATTCTGTAGATAAGGAGGTTACAGTGACAAAAATGTCAGCATTTCTTGACCCAGTCCTTACTATCTACCTTACTGACATGTTAAGTTAGAGGTGTTTAATTACTCTCAAAAGAATTGTGGGAAGCAAATAGAAAAGATGGAGTTCGAAATTCAGGTTCTGACTACCGACCTCTCTAAGGGTAGCTGGTGGGATGTGGAGAGGATATAGAGGTGAGAATGGTACAGACCCACATCAACTCTTACACTTCTGTAAAGGTGTTCGGGGGTAATTCATAATGAATGGTTGTCGGATTGACGTTGGTCAGGGCGAGAACAAGAGAAGGTGACAATCATGACTCCAAGATGGCAGAGCGGCATGACGAAGGCCTTCAGTGTCCAGGTCTGCCGTGTGTGTGGTCACTAAGGTAGAAAGAGAAAAGAGCACAACCACACTAAACACTCCTATCTCTGGAGAACAGGAGTCCTTAATCCAGAAGTCACAAAAATTATTTTTCGGTAAATGCAGGCAATCACACATCCAAGTCTAATCCAGGTAACAGAATATCCTTTGCCCAGAGGGTTAGGAGATGACCAATAACAGTATCAGTAGAAAAGCAGGGGCCAGGTGCTGATAGAAGAGATCCCACAGGCAAAATAAAATGTACAGAGCTGAAGAATCCGAGTCAGACAACTGGTTGAATTGGCTTCAGAGACAGACAGGATTTAAACAGGGACATGACACAGGCGGCAAAGTTGCTACTAAAAATGGAAGCACACAATCTGACAGACGGAGAAACTGCTGGAAGTACTGCTTATAAAGACAGCTTATAAAGAGTCACAGGTGACAGCAATCACACAGATTACAGGTGTGAAGTGACTGCAGGTGAGGGGGGTGTGACGAGATTTCTAAAATAAAACCAGATTCTGCATGTGATTATGACAGTTTAATGCCTATCATTGAAAAGATTGTATGTAGACGGGTGGCAAATGGTTCAAGAAAAACAGGCATGTTGAAAGTAAAGTAAAGTTATATCGGCCCTGTGAAAGTTTCCAAAAGCATAGAAAAATTAATCTAATGTGCAAATTTGTCAAATTTGGGCTCGGAGTTGCTGGTACTTCTTCAGTGCACAAGCAAACAATGTGACATGACACCATTAGCTCTGAGCCCACAACTAAATTCCAAATAACATACAATTAAACTATGCGATACAGTGAGATTTGTGCTTGTGAATCGATGATTTACATGTACAACACATAACATATAAGGGCTTACACAAATTACACATACTCCTGCAGGATAATTAGTGGTTAATAAGTTGACTTATAATTCATGCATGGCTCTTAGCCCACCATTGCACCACATTACACTTGTGTGTCACAGGCTGAACGTACGTAGAAATTAGATTGACCTAGCTTGTTGCTTATTAACATTGTGGCTGTGCGGTGCGTGATTAATTAGGGGTGTCACTGGCTTTGAGTATAGTTGTGAAAACGTACAGTTCTGCAATCCTCTGAAAGATGTGTGATCGTTAAAATTAGCCGGGCTGGCTGCGGATCAGAAGCTGAAGCAGGTCGTGCACTGACCACACTGTGTCGGCAGTGCAATCTCCTCTATTTGCACATGTTAGCGTCCTTGAGCGAGACCCTGAACCCCACATTGCTGCTGGTGTATGTATGATCACTTGTAAGTTGCTTTGGATAAAAGTATGTGCCAAAAGTGTTAATGTAATTGCCATAACCCACACTTTCTCTTCAATCACATCAGTCCTATATAATAAGGATATTTTTAATGCATTTATATTTATTGCGGCCTTGTAGCTCAGTGGTTAGGGCAGAGGGCTGGGAAGAAGGAATCCCAGCTGAGTCACCTATCCCATTCCCTATACCAGTTGTGTCCCTGAGCGAGACACCCAGTGCTAGCTCCCCGAGCGCCGCCTGTTGACTGCTCACTGCCCCCCCCCCAAGGGGGGTGGGTCAAATGAGGAGAATACATTTCATTGTTACATGTGAAAAACTGTATCAATGACAATAAAACAGATTCTTCTTCTTCTTCTTCTTCTTCTTAATTCATTATTTCTATCTCATTCCATTACTCTCTCACTGGCCCCAGTGGCGTTGTTAAAGCAAATTAAAGGCAGTTTGAAAAAAGACACAAAGATACTTGAACAACAGTGACAGATCTTCATTAAAATAATAACAGACTGTTTATGCACAGACTCATTGACATGCACACATGCTCTGTTTATCAGAGGGTGTCTTTGGCAATAATGTGATTATTTGCAAGTGTAATGTAGTACAGAATAGGATGTGTTGAGGGAGGTGTACAAGGACAGGTTGGCGGGAGGGGATGTGAATGCTGTTGGAGAACGGATAAAAAGAAAGGACAAAAACAGAGACACAAGGGGTAAAGTGCTGATTTGATAATTGAGCATTTCTTCTTGGATCTACGCCATAACAATAACTGTTCAAAACACTGCGCAGGATTCAACCCTCCTGAGGGACAGGGTTGATTGTTTACGGACGATTAGGCAAATTACAAACTAAAAATATGTGTTTAGAAACAAACAAAAAGTGGAAGAGGACTAATGGGGTTGTTAGGGCACACTCTCCTATGGCAAGATCCCATTAATGATTGTAGGAGTATTAAATGACCTGCAGATAAATGTTTTAAACATAGCCATTCAGCCCACAACTCATCCACTTTCTTTCCAGAGTTTAGTTAATAATGAGGTTAACCTTATTTAAAGCTAAGTTCACTTTAGGCCATCTAGGAAAAGCTATTGGCTAAAGGACTACAAAGTGAATACCAAGCTGCACTGGCCAGGAATCACTTCAAAAGAGTCTTACTACACTGACAAGATCACCACATTCAGCACTGATTAAACCGTAGCGCATTAACTCTAGACAACTGTATCTCAGTCATGATTGAGTTCAAAACAATGTAGATTTATTGTGTTGTTTTTTTATGTCGGTAATATTTAATATATAACATATACACATATACATCTCTAAATCGAGAAGCAAGGCCTGTGGCACCATCACAGTGGTGTGAGACCTCATGTCACCTCTAATCCAAATATTTCATTCAAGTTTTGAGTGCAATAAAGCTGAAACTATACTTACAATGACCTAACAGAGCCACAAAGTGATACAATGGAATCTATGGTAAAGTTCTGACACAAAACTTAAGGGCAGTGAGCGCGTTTATCATGTAAGGTCATCAAGTTTGCACAGATTAATTCTTCACTTGGTAAATCTCTGCAGTCACCCTTTAGCATCTGTGTTTTTAGCCTGGAAGTCATGTTTGATTATACTTCAAACAAATGCCAGTGGAAAACACACCTCAAGCCTACAGATGATGTCTAGAAATAGTGCCTGTGATCACAGAAATCAAACAAAGGACATGCACAGGACTCAAGAATATGTAGAGGTAATCATTCAGATTTTTCAGCATTTTAAAAGAAATGGAGACGTCCACTGTGTTACCTTAGGCGCTAATCACAGGGTCTATTTTTCTCCTGCACAAATTCAGGGCGCAGCTGTGTGCAGCAGCAGCAGGAGCTCAAATGATGCAGAGTGTTACATTATTGAAGTTGCCATGAAACTATACATGTTAAATAACCTAGAAAAATGGAGAAAGGAAAGAGACACAGAGTAACTCAAGTTGAAGCTTATTTGAAGCCATTTTTTTTAAATGGACATTATTTCAAGAAAACACCTACTTCTTCTTTTCCTTGTGTCCTGGGTTCATCTAAAACGAAGCTAATTATTGGCTTTTCACTTCAAATCAATCCCCTCATCTAGCTTTGTGCAAGAAAGCAAAGTGTATTTTCTATTTTTTCCAGAATTTGACAAGAATGTGGTCAACTTCAAGATCCAGCTGCTGCTATTATTACATTTCAATGACACCCATTGTATGTGATATAGCCAGAGCTCAGAAAAGTCCAACTCAGAGTGTATGAAAGTACATAATAGCATAATAGACTAAAGGACACGCTGTGGTAGAGTGCAGAAACGATGCACTTGCCCCCAATTATTTATGACTGAAAGCTATACCGGAGAAATGGTGAGGTCACATTTAAAAGTGACACTTTTGTGATCATGGTCTGTCTCTTAAGGCTTGTGTTTGTAGGAGCTGCTTTAAGGACCAGCCTCTGTATTATCCAGAGCAGGAGCCTGGGGTAAGGTGGGATAACATTATAAAAATGCCATCCAATATTAATGGATGTGGGCAACAGTATTTGTTATATCTGGGGTGGCTGTAGATGGTCAGAGCAGTGTCTGAGTCTTCACGCAGTTTTTTGTGCCACTGGAGGAAGTACATTTTTACTACTAACTCTTCAAACAAGACTCGAGAGGCTTTGTGCGACTATGACATAGAAACATAAACATACAGTGCTTGAATATAAAAAACATGCACAAGGTAAGACAGCGGACAAAGCAGGAACATGCATGCACGCTAACAAATCCAACAGACTAATCCATGAGCAGTGGAGTCTTGACAGTAATGACGAGACACTCAGTTTGGATGAACACATTCCTATAGGCACACTCAATATTGTGGCATTTCGACAAACAGCCTGCCAGAACTTGTCTGTCCACAGAGGGGGACATGAGCCAGCAGAAAGTGCTCAGAGGCAGTGTTCTCCTCCTCTGGGGATGAAATCTGCTCAATGTCCTGGAAGGCTGCACTACTTCAAGGACAAGCCTCCATCTGAGCACAATGAGTACTCAGACGGCTCATGTCACGTCAACATTCAGCAGTGTTGTGGACAGATACATGACCCAAAATCAGAGATTTCAGTTGTGGAGAGGGCATAAGCTGATGAGGCAGTTATCAGAAAATAGGCTCAAATTAGGGGTTATCGTCTGAGCTGTAATTTTACATAAACTGCTAATCGAAATTCTGGGAAGGCTGCAGTGTGTTGTAGTTTCATCCAATTCTCTGATGAATGTACTGTGTATGTGTCGTCCTGTGTGTCACAGTGTCAATACATATTGATTTACCATTTTTGTTTCTTAATTGGGACAATGGAAGGGCATGCTGGTTGCCATGACTAAACAGAAGAAAAACACCATTTGTGTAAATTAAAAAAACAAAACATTGATCTAGGGCTAAACTGTTGGCTGAACTGCAGGATTTATAAAAAAAAACCAAAAAGGCTCTAAGTTGATATACATATGCACAGTCACAGGTCTGGCCCTGACCTTGTTGGCACCCTATAGGCAAAGTTTTGTGGTGTGGTCTGCCAAACCCTAACCTATAACAACAATCAGCAACCATTAGTTTTTCAAACCGATCACATGTTATATGTCAATAAATATAAAAAAGAGGCTACTAAAGACAGTTGTATCAAATCGAATTTAATTATGTGAGCTTTTTGTTTACATTGATTTCGTTTTGTTGTAATTTGGGTGAATTAGTCAACTCCAGCACTGTGAAGTCACAAAAATCAATACAAGAGGTTATCAGACCTCATAAAACGTTTGTATTGGTCATATGCACCAACCAATGCATAATTAAAAGATGATAATGTTCTGCCTTTCTAACCAAAAAAGAAACCCCCTGTGTGGTGCTCCTCTGATATTTGGTTTTCACAGCGTTTGTCTGTCATCTACAGTATACCATATTTACATCCAAGTATTCACTACTAAAGTTAGGTGAAAAGACTAGAAAGTTAGTAAAAAAGCAATCAAGATTTCCATGTTTTCAGTATTCAGCACAATATTTGAATATTCTTCACAGCTCTGAAAAAAAATATGAAAATTCATTTCATCAAACTTAGAATTAATCTAAATATCAAAACAGGATCTGATGAAATAGAAAAAAGTTGCTTTTGACAGTTTAAAAAAAAAAGGTAAACACATTTTTATCTCTTCTCACTTCCCGTCTCAGCCTTGTCGATGCAGATCATTCCTGCTGAGCGCAGATATTTGGGCTTGTTTGTTATGGTTGAAGTGTATCACTCACTGAGGCTCTGCCGGGCTGCATCGCATGAATTAATGATGGATGCAGGCAGATACAGAAGGTGGGGAAAGGGAAGGGAGAGACACAACAGAGGGATGGGCAGGAAAGAGAAACCGGAGCCTGAGATTAGTCAGAGATATCTAAAGAAGCTCATTCTGAGAGGTGAAATGAGAAAAAGGATTGGACAGAGATGAATACAGAGGAAAAGAGAGAACAAGAAGGACTGTGAGATAGCCACTCCACTCTGTAGATTAGCCACGTGGTTTTATCATCCCTGGTTGTTTTGTGGTGGAATAATCAGGAGCTCATTTGATTACAAGGGTCTCATTGAAAAACATGGGTTTTCATAAGTGTGCAACCAAATGCTTCAATCACACTCACATGACATTTTGTAACCGGGGTTTGTAATGGTGACTAACGTCACAGTTGGATGATTCACATCATCTGGCGTCCTCTTGGGCAGTCTGACGCGTTCTGGTGCTTCGTTTTTTAGAATCACTTCTAAGAAATGAATCAAACGTTGACGTGTCAGGAACTCTCTCAAGTCAAATGTGGTAGCACCACCATCAGGTTACTTTAAGTCACCCTCACTCCAACACTTAAGCCCACTTGCTTATTTTTAGAGCGTCCGGGTTTACTAGTTAGCGCTGTCGCCTCGCAGCAAGAAGGACCCAGGGTCAACTTGAATGGTGGACTGAGTGTCTTTCTGTGTGAGGTGTGTATGTTCTCTCAGTAAGACAATAAGGCAATTAAGTTAATTGGTGACCCTATGTGTGAATGTCTCATTATGTGATCCTTGTTGTAGACTGGTGACCTGTGCAGTGTGTACACCGTCTTTTTTGCCTAATGACATCTGGGAGGGTCCAGCACTCCTGTCACCCTTCGGCAGGATGAGTGGTTACGATAAGGAATGAATGATGGCATTGTTAAACACGGACACTTATGAACTGATAAATATGTGCAGGGGCGAATTCAAGGCATTTTGTTAGCTCCTCACATTCATGAGTGTGAAATCATTTTAGGGGTTAATTTAATAATACTGATCAGTGGAGGATGATTACTTCTGTCACTTTGTTTTCAGAGGTTATTTTCGCAGTGAGCATACCAAGTAACCAGCCAAACAACACGGTGAGCACAGCAGACTGTCTACAGTTCAATACCTATGTTGTCTTGTGTTTGATTTGCAGTTTATTAAAGCACAAAAAGGTTTGTCACAACACGACAAACATGTTAACCAGTGCAATTTCAGCCAAATCAAAATCTAAAACTCGATTCATTATCATCTTCTCAATCCATTACTGTGGCTGCTATAGAGATACGTACGTGACGGTTTTCTGTCTCAGGAAAAAAATCCTCTTCCACTTAGTGCCTGATCTTTCTTCCTGTTCAAGTACTATTGTCTTGATCAGCAATTTCCATCAATTTTCTCTCCTAATACTTAATTTTCCACATTAAGTTATCCACTTCTTCCTCGGAAATGATTCCACTGAAGTCTTTGACCTTATGTATTCATCAGGGACTAAACGCATTAATGTCATCTCTCTATGATGTAAATGTGCCAGATTTAGCCAAATGCTGTTACGGATCAGGTGATATGAGAGATTTAAAAAAGATGTTTGACTAAGACTCATAAAGATAGGACTCATAGTTATTCTTATCAGTTACCTGTAAAGCACTATGGAACAATGTTTTGAGGAACACAAACTATTTACTATGATCTTAGCAATATCCTAAAGTACGCTCTTGGAACTCTTGAGTGACATGGCATTTCCAGAATGTCATTGAGTGTAAATGTTTTAAACTCCACTTACAACACAGCTAATAAAATGGCACTCATAGGAAAGGTCACTTGTGGTAGTAATGCTGCAGAGGGTTGGGTTTAAGGATTACACATGCCACTAAATCTCTGCCCATAGATTTTCTAACAACAGATGGGATTGTAGCCAGAGTTTTGAGCTGACCACGCAAAGTGGTCAATTTGTTTTTTTACAAAATGGGTTTTGACAAAGTTGTTTACTACAGTACTCACGTACATTTAGAAGATTGAGAAAAAAACTTTAAAAACACTAGACTATAAATACTAAATGTTCAGGATTGAAGGTTACATTTTGACTGGGAATGTAAATTAACAAAATAAATATGACTGCAGGTTCTTTTTCTGTTTTTTTTATTAATGTATTTATTAAAAAATTGATTTTGCTTCAGAAGTCTTGGAAATAGCTCAGTTGTCAACAACCTGCTTTAATTCCCCATTGAAGACTGAATTTAAAGTCACAAAAAATCAGTTCAACCACCACCAATGTTAAAGCTTCGTCATTTCCAGTGGAATTTATCTCCTATTCATCCCTGCTTTATTTAAAATACTTTTGTCTTTGCAGTTTTTGAGCAGGATTGTTCATGAAATGAAGAGCTTTGCCTGATGGACTTGGATAGATCAATCAACAGCATACCCACAACAACAACAGAGGATCCACAAAAATCACATTATCTTTTAAGTCTCAAAAGAGGTGAGCTGCCTAGAGTGAAAGTGTCTGCGGTTTCTTAAAATATGTTTTCATAGTTGGGGCTCTAGGTTTATGCATTGGTGTGTGTGTGTGTGAATTAATGTGAATATTGCCACAAGGCCTGGTCATTTCTACTAATCATTGCAGCAGGGATCTATTACCACAAAGTCTGCTAGGAAAAACATTCAGCTCAAGACACACTGCTCATCTGCCAGCATATTTTATTCTCTCCCTCTAGAGATGTCTCATAAGATGAAAATGAAATATGAGCATAATCAATATGAAAGTGTTTTTTTTCTGTCTCGTGAAGAGTAATTACCACAGGCACATCTAGAGGAGTTGTTAATGTCTCTATTCACTGTCAAACGTACCTATAAAACCGGGTTTATATATCAACAGTGGAGAAAATGAAAGGGTGCTTGTATGTTTATTTGTTCTCAGCTTATTATGTGTGTTTGTTATTGTACATTCCCCTAAAGGCTCTGTGTGCTTAGACTTATTACAAGGTATTAAATCAGACATACATCCAAGATGCTTGCCGTCCCAAGTCTCAAGACAAGATTTGCCTTTCCAGGATGTTTTTCCTCCAAGGAAAGCAACAATCATATTAAAAAACGCTCTAAATTTCAGTACCTGCTGTAAGTCTTTCTCCTGATGTACAAAAATAAACATTTAAATGCAGAGTTTTAGTGACTAAAACAAAGCAATCAACATATTTGATACCTAAATTATAATCACTTTACAGCTGAAAACTGTTATTTTAAACTATTATTATATTTCCATTTTTCCACTGAAAAAAAAGGGAACAGCTGGTTTTATGTCAGAGTTAACTGCATACCGTTATGTATAAAAAAGACATAAGGAGTAATGTTTGGTTTATACTGAGGCATTATGTATATGGCGTATATCCAGTGATTCAATACCAAAATGTCACTCCATGATATTTGATACTCAATATTATGATAGAGTCACTCGATATATGGAGAGTACATAGTAATAAAAGTTGTGTTTCTGAACTTGTAAGATGCCAGGTCTTTCTTTAGCGGTGGCTCAGTATTATTCCCGCTGAGCACATTTCAACAGTGACCTTCCCCACCAGCTTCATTCCACAGCATTGCCTTGTTACTCTCTAACAAAGCGTGTACTAACTTTCATTTGGATGTCTAGCCGTCTAGCGTCTACAGAAGCAATTCTTTTAAAAGCCTGTATCAGAACTTTATACAGCCAATGGAGCAGGGATGATTAAACACTGTCTGTCTGTGAGCCCATGTTCTCCTCATATCCTCATCCTGAACATTAAAGCCTCCCTCTCCTCCACAGGACAACACAGAGGTCTTCTCTCTATCTCTTCTCTACATCTTTTAAGAATGTAATACATATAAGAGCAATGTCACAATGATGAGACAATGACAATGAGTGGGAACACACAACACGCTAACTAGAGTGCTAGTGAAAATACTCATTAGGCTTCATGCAACGTTAGGAGACGCCAACATAATCAAAAATGCAGCATCATGGGAGTTTGATCATAACCGCAGAGGCATTATGCATACAGGATTTACAGGTGTACAAAATGCATTCAAGTATAATAAATACATGCAGGCCACTTGTATGTACTCTAGAGACACGCGGTTAAAAAAGGTGTTAATTCTAAAATATATTCTGTCTCTGGCACTCTGTGTGTACAACGCCGCCCACCGAAACCAAAAAACCAAATACGAGGATGGCAGGAAACACTGTAGGCGCATTAGGCAACATCTAGGCAACATTTTTACAGTGCGTCTCTCATCTCGTCATCTCCTCTTCTTCTAATCAAAATATGTCAAACTTTTCTCTCCACGCTCCGCTGCGGAGAAGCCTGGAGTTGTGTTCTTCCTGCTGAAAAACACAAACAAAAATCCTACGATGCTTCCCCCCTGCATGCCATCATGCTTTTGTAGCCCTAAAAATAACACTGATGGTAAAGCACATTGTCTCCCACATCTACCACCAGGAAGATAACCTAAAAACAAAAGGTAATGTGGCAATACATCACCATTACAGAATCCATGGGGGGAGAAAAAAAAAAGCTTGAATAATGAAACTTCTTTTTTGCACTTTGCACTATTATGAATCACAACAAACTCGTCACAAGATCACTCATCTCTCTCCCCACTCTAATTCTTCGCTTCTCTCATGAGAGTGAATAAAAAGCAATACATATGAAATCCAATAGATGCCAAAGGTGTTGTTTTGACAGTGTGAGGGAAAGTACGATGGGGAGAAGAAAAAAAAAAGGAAACTCCTGACATGAGAAGATAAATGTATGGCAGAGGTGGAAATGGCTTTCGCCTGATTTGATATGGAACGCTCTGCCTGTCCCTCTTAATCTCACAGGCTCGGTAACATATTCATTGGCACTGTCAGACACACTGCTTTATGGGCTAAAGGTGGGGAGTGTTGCCACATGTGCTTATCTGAATAAACCCATGTGCAACTTTTGGCATTTTGTTACACCACACACACACAGTCTTGTATATGATGTTTAAATACGGGGCTTTTAGGTCACAGAGAAGTTCATACGTCATTTGTGTGTTCGAACAATATCGACATTCTGGGAGCTGATTGAGACGCTTGTTTAAAGTTAGCACCAAGTGAAGGCATCAACATATTCTTATAAGACTATCTCTGTCTTCCTATCTGCAGTAAATCTCTGTGTGTCTATATTTTTCTGACACGTAACCAAATTTGTTGCCTCTGCATAGAGGGCTGGGTAAGCTGCTGCTGGTGATATAAAGAGGCTGCAGAGGCCCCGGCTGACCTGGGCTCTGCTGTGCTATGAATCTTTTATCACATCACCTCTGCAACGGTTGCACTCTGCTCCCCGCCTTTCCAGATTCTGCCCCCCCCTCTCTTCATCATTGCAACGCTAAAAAAAAAAAACATTAAAAAAAATACGCTGCTAGATCAGAAAACATTTTATTGATAAATTATTTCCATATTAATGATGAAGCATTAGTGTCATTTCCATAAACAACTGACACCATTGCCTAGAAGACCATCAACCCTTTATCAGCCTTTTGAACTCTTTGATTTAGCGCCCGCACTGCCATGATTCTGCCTGCATCGTGATAAGATCTCCATATGCTAATGTCTTTTTAAAGCCGCAGCTACTACTTCTAGCGTTTCTCGGGCGGCTTGACTTAATAGGATGAAGTGACCTTTCAGCGTGGTGGGTGGACTTTTCCTCCTAAGATGTGTTCACGCATTACACATTGCATTAACACCTGGCTGAGATGTGGTCTCACTGCAAGCCAGGAAACCTCCACTTGCGGATTGGCCATTGAAAAGGCTCCATAACTTATATTAGTATTTGTTTTTCATTATCCAAGCTCAGTACGAAGCTACAGGAATGTATGGGGTCAAATGACAGATGCCAATTTAGGATATTGCAGATGAAATTCTTTTTCTATGCAAAACAAATGCATATAGAAAGCAACAACAAATGTCAAAACAATGTAATATTCCTCACATATATACCTTTAAATAGCACAATCAGAGAAACTGATCATTTTGCAGTGGTCTTTTTCCAGAGCTGTAGCTATTTGATTGAATTGAATCCAATATATTTATTTATATTTTTTCTGATTATAATTGTTGCTTGTTTTCAGTCATGATACAGCTGCACTGAGCACACTTATTGGATGTCGACATGGGATGATTTTCAGCTGCAATTGTCAGTCATCCGTGTCATGCGTTTCTGATAAAACACAGTCTCTTACTTTAATCAGTGCAGTCTTTTGTGCAGTCTTGTATTGATTCTGTCTTCACCGAAAACGCAAAGGCTCACTTTTCACTGACATGTATTGTGCATATTAAGAAAAAAAATTCCACCAAACATCCTTTAACAAAGTGTCTTTTCTTCTTGTCTTGTCTTCTGCATTATGCATGTGTGTTTGGTATGGATTGAACAGCCAAAACACTTCTGAGTTTGGAGTGTGGAGCAACTTTCACTACACATCCTGTACAGTAGTCAGTCAAACTGAAAGCATGTGTCAAAGTTAGTAAGGAAAGAGGAAATAGAAAGTCTGAACACTGACACAATACTTAATGATTGTCAATGAGCTCTTTCATGTACATAGACAATAAAAACATGCTCTTTTGAAATGTGTATTAATGGATGGACACAGAAGGTTTCTAATTGTATATATTGTACAATGAAATCATCAGATACAGCACATAACTGTTATAAATAATAGCAATAACAATAACTGACACAAACAAAGATGCAGCTCCAATGACAGAGGATGTCGTTGTGAAGTATTAAGAGGTATTGACCATAAAAAGAAAAATGGGAAATTACCTCACCGTGTGAAATTATAAATAGAGGGTCCCCCACTTAATTTGGGTTTTTCCTGTTAGCATGGGGTTCATGGTAGTAGGTAGGGAGGAGGAAGATGAGGGGCTGAAAGAGAGAGAGAGACAGAGTGAGAGAAAATGACAAGAAGGATAAAGAGTCACCCCAAGCTCATCCACAACCGTGTAAACACTTCAGCAACAGCGACACATTTCACAACCTGTATTCAAATTCAAATACCTCTTCGTAGCCTCCAGTCATTCTTGACACTCCTGTCACTCTGTCCTGTGACAGTCCAGAGACACGGTGTAGTGTTCAATTACCCCCCTCTTTACAGGACAAGTGCAGCAACCTTGGCCACCCCAGCTTAACTTTAAATGAATAACAGGAGGCTTTTATGTGAAATGTGAAACAGTACAGCACATGACAAGCAATTACTCTTGGTGATGTCAGTCTGTCAAAAGGTCACTCCCTCCGCCATTGTTGTTATGCACTGCTCCTCCTGTTGACCCGACTTTTGACAGACATTTCTTTAGAGTTTAGGCCGAGCATTGCTGATGGTTTGTGGCCGTGTCTGGACAGAAACTCAATATGAGTCAGTGCTAGTATGGATGAACTTGAAGAAAGAGACAGAGGGAGGAGAAAAGGAGTACAAAGGAGTGTGAGAGAGTGAGACAACAGCTTTAGAAGTGACACAAAGGGGGAGACAGATTTTAAAATGTCTTCCCAAGACACGGCATAATTTTAGTTCCGGGGTTGTAGTGAATTGAGCAATTCAATGGTTTATTCATGCCAGTGTCTTTTAATTTCTATTTACATGCATAACATATTATTCCACAGTTAGTAACGTCCAATTCCTCCCAGACATCTCAGACTGCATGATGAAATCTTGAGTGACAGTGGAACACTATGGTTGATTTCAAATGCGCTGCATCATTTAGGGAGAGACGGAAAAGCCACACTGTTTTATAAATACAAACACAAGCAGGCATCTTAGAGACGCAAGCAGCAGTGTCCTTTTTTTGGATTTTTGTCAAGATAACTGCATCAAATTTCCCAATTGGGCATCGAATAGCAGCTCATCTCTTCCATAAAGAGCAGAGAGAAATCACAGAAAAAACGGAGAATATATTTTCCCCTGGGCCCCAATTAAAACTTCCTTCAGCAAAGTGGCAGCTTTTTTCCCCTTGATTTTTCCCGATGTTTCTTCGCCACATCTCCTAGCGCAGGAGCGAAGAGCGGGCTATTAGAAAGTGGGAGCAAAGTGATGGAGAAAAGAGGGGGCCATAGGCTAGAAGACGGAAAGAGCAGGAAAGCTATTAGTCATGCATTAGTCACAAATTATGGAATAATTTCAAATGTTAAAACTTTCTATCTGGTATTCAGAGTTTTCATTAAACAGTTTGCTAGGAACTTGGGAAGTAAGTGGACTGCTTGTGCAGAACGATAGTTTTAGGAGTTCTTAATGCGATGACACCAAAACGCAGATGCATCTTTCAAGTTTAGTTAGGATAGCGTTCTGTAGGTATACAGAGTCTGAATCGAGCAGTGATTTTGAGCACATCGGCAGTTTGTCATTTTTCAATCACAGTGAAGATTTTGATCCAGTTGTAAGCTCACCGCTGATCCTGACAGATAGCCCAGATGTTTATGTTCACAGCATGACACTCAAACTCTGGAGATTTTAGTTGATTGATTTAGTGCAAGTATATATAGTGTCGGTCTATATTTGGGCATGCACATTTCTGCTCGCACGTCTCGCAGAGTAACACTTCAAGTACAGTCGACTTAAAAATCCCTACATGTTTCTGCTGCTTTGATGAAAGGCAGCAAGCTGTGCAATGATTAGTTATGCTTTTGGGGTTGGGATGGCTGGCTAGATGTCTGTGCTTTCTCTTCGCTATCTCGGTAAGCCAACAGCTCAGCTTGTTGTTTCTCAGAATACAAAGTTTCCATCTGGACCAGACCATCAGATTCAATTACTGGCACAAAGCCCATAACAGCACAAAGCACACAGCATTCAATAACAGATGGAAATAAATAATGTGAGTTAACTTAAAAAGAAAAGGGAGTTCTAAGATAGTGGAATAGGCTCCCGGGGTATTTTGATTAAAAAATATCAGCTGATTGTTTATTTGTTTGATTATGATTTCCAGCAGTCTGAAAACCTATAAAGAAAAGAGATTGTCTCTTTCTCACTCTAACTCCAGAGCCAAACATGATTTTGCCCCTGTGAACCTGTGGAATTGGACATACAGTAGCTTCAATCAAGGAAATTAAAAATTGGGTTGAAAAGCATGTGAAAAAGCTGTCGCCCGTGTTGTCTGTTGCTGCTTCATTGTGATAGTACAACAAAACCAAAGTAAGATTTTTTTTTAAAGTGCCACATTTTCAGGTAGATGTGCTCTTAGTGAGTCATACTTTTGCACATTTGTAAAATACTGGAATATCTTTAGAAGAACAGACTGTATCACACTAAAATTTCAAAGACAAAGTGACAACATACTATCAGTGCCCTCATTGGTGCCACTATCTATTATTTTAAATGTTGCCCGCTGTGCAGGAGAGAGACATAAAGGATTGTTAATTGTTGATTATTTATTCTATGTGAGATCTGCACATGAAGGGTTAGGGGTAGGCTTAGGGTTAGTAGCTTACATGTGGGTGCTACACAAGGATAAACAAACTCATGGTAGTGCAGATGCTGAAAGCCAGGCAGCAGGGCCATTGAATTAGGTGTCACACATTCCAGAGGAGTGCTGAGTGCTGAGTACAGTCAAACTAAAGTTAATTCCAATGCTCAAACTTTCCCCAGACTTCAGCACTGTAAAGGACAATATGCAACTTTTGGAAATCAAGCTAGCGGTAAGATGAAACTCTAAATCAGTTCACTCTTTTCTCCTCAGACTTTTTCCTTGCTACACTACACAATGTCAGTCTTTGTGAAATTTCAATAAATAAAAGTGCTACAAAACTTTACAGCCACACAGACATAATGCCAAGCTGGAAATTCCTGTTCTCTCCCAACTCATTCTGCTTAAAGCTGCAATTATATAATTTCTTGATCTAAACTAAACTGTGGGGTTTGTTTCACACTTAAGTCTTTGTCTTTTATTATTTCTTTCTTTTTCTTCCCTGATTGGTTGTAAGAGCGAGCCTTATGCAAAATGCTGCCAGACTACAGGCAGAGGTGGCTGGCTCCAGTGTAAGTGCAGTCCAGAGACAATATAAGCAATACAAACACGCCGATGATGTAGTCTAGGTACTACTGGAACCTTGGTATCGACCTGGTATCAATTTAAGAACTGTCCTTGTTTTCCGTGCCAGTGAATAACTGTTTATTCTTTAAAAGGCAGCAACTGACATCAAGAAGTCACAACTTTAAATTGAATGAGAACGAGAGTCAAAATGAAATTCATAGTTAACATACAAACACCACAAAACACCCACAATCATGCTCGCATTCATCTAAACTGTCCTGCAGCACCACAGCTTTCAAATTCTCCATTGTGGCTCTCTACAGCATGTAAACTCTCCATCAGTTGGAAACTGACGTATTAACGACATTGATCCACAGCTATTTCACTCCAGCACTGATAAGAGAGCCACCATTGCGCCATATAAATGAAATCAGGGACCATATCTCACACTAGTACAGGACGCATTATGAAATATAGAGGCAACCATGCAAGCTACTGTGTTAGTACTGAAATGTGTGTGTTGCACAGGATGTGACAGCAGGGATCAGATAACAGTGAATTCATCCCAGACTGGATTTAGAGTCTGACTGATATAAGGGTGGAAGGCGGAGATTGTCTCAGATATTTATTGACTGCAGCGCTTATGGAATCAGCGGTGGTGATGCCAGCAGCAAAGGAAACTTTTGTGCATTGTGATTCCACAATTCCAAACTTGTACTGGATAGGACTTCTTACACACAGCTTGATGAAACAAAGATTGCCTTCGTGTGATTTCCCACAACACAACACTCGCCCTGTGTTGAATTGCCTTGCAAAAGATGTAATCATATTCTGCGCTTGAATTGAACATTCTACTCAAAAGTCTGTCCCTTAAAGCCACTGATTTGCAGCTTGTGAGCAGATAATTACAGTTGTCAGAGCCGCACTCGATCAAGTCAACAGCCACACTATGCCACCCCTTTGTGAAGGTTCTGCGGAGGGTATCTCGGGATGTGAGGTCTCTGAATACTGTCATTTAAGATTAAACCATTGCCACTCTAGCTTTAGTAGTGATGGGGACAGGAGGATAGACTGCAGGGAGGAAAGATGTCTTTGTGAGACGAGTTAAGAATGCAGTGACAGTACGTAACAAAAGGTAGCATGATGAGAAAGAAAAAGTTCACTGGTTCTGTCGCCTTTTATGCATGACTGGATGTACTGCGTGCAAACATTGCACAAACCTCCATATGCAGTTGCCTAGGGAAACAACACAATTTGTCACCAGGAGTTTATGTTCTAGCAAGTCTTTGTCTGTAGTCACACTGATGTAAAAGTCTTGCATGGACATGTGGCCTAAAGAGCAAGTCTGATTAACTACAAGAAGCCAAGCTCTCGCCCCACCTTGCCCAAGACCTTTTCCTGTCTCCCCACTCTCGCTACTGGAGACAGTTAAAGACAAAACCTTAGGTGCCTGGCCGTGAATGTAGAACAGTCATCTAACAGTAAACACTGTGGGACCATGGAGCTGTATTTATCAAGGGCACCGAATCCCATTTTTTCATATATGCAGTAAGTAGGCATACGAACAGCCCCACAGGCATGCTGCTGATTTGCCAGCCCTCTTCAGTTTATTTCTACATCCTGCTGTTTGTTTATTTGTTAGGAAAATTGCCTCCAAGACTAGCATGGCCTGTGCATATTACCATCAAGGTGGTGCTGCACAAACACATTTGAGGAAACACACACCATGCAGTACACTGGTGTATTTGCATGAAGCCAAGTTCATTAGTTTCTCAACCTCTTGTCACCTGCTGATTTCCTCCCCGGCCTCTCCTATTACCTCCACCAACAGGAAACCTGTCATACAGCTTGACAGTGGTGTGCGTTTGCCAGCGCAGCAAAAGGTTGGAATACTAAACAGGTTTATATGATGCTTCTATACGCGCTGTGCTGCAGAAACAAGGATAAATTATACATATATTTGGAGATCCCTGTGAACATTCGAAGGGTGAGGAGGAGAAAAACAAAGCAGAGAAGGTTGGACGTTCATCAATTTAGGTGGGCTCATGTTAACCCATTTCTTTTCCTGTCTCCGATGCCTTCTGTCGACTGCACTTGTTGAATTCTGATGCATCATTGTTTGTTCCCTCCCACCGTCTCGCTTAGTCAGTCTGACTCTGATTGCAATCGGAGTTCCAGTTTTCCAGCATTAGGTATGCAAGTCCTGCTGCATGTGGTGCAGTCACTATCAGCAATCAGCAAATGCCACCATCTTTTGCCTTTTTCCTGCAGACGTGGTATAAAAAAACCCAACACGTGCAAACAGGCTGAACACAGACAGGTGAGAAACATAGAAAGCAAAGATGCACTCAGGGAGACTATTACATGCAGACTTGCATTGCAGGACTGAACCACTGAATGTTTCAGTTTGCTAAACCAGGCTTGCAGTTTTCCCAAATTATGAACATATAGACATAAACGTGCCTAATTGATAAAAATGTAGCTGCTCTGTGAACATCTCTGAATTACTTTTCAAAGCTAGTTTCTTAGGTTGACAAGATTTATGTTTAAATTTCATTTAGGGAAGCTTAATGCAACCAAAAGAAAGATACTTTAGTGGTTTCGCAGAGATTAAAGGCTTTTTCTTTCCCTGACAGATGCATGTTTTCTGTCGCTTAATGAAAACATTAGCACTTGTACTTTTATCTTTTGAAAAAGGCAGACATCACTAAAGATCACAGCTATCACAAGGAGCTCCTACAGATTTCTCAATCTCACACACTGATGAGCGCTACGTGTGCCTCCAACTGTGCCAGCTACATTCAAGCTCGAATTTAAATAACTCTGCTTCCAAGTTGCACAGTTGAGTAGGTTAGTGTACTTTGTTCTTTGAGTGATTCATTCATTTCATGTGTATCTATCAGAAAGAAAAAAAAACACATGAAAAAATAAATAGCTCAGTACCTTGACTTTTAACAGTTAAACAAGTAGTTTCTGTATGTTTTAGAATCACACATAAAAATTATTGGTGGTGCCTGTGTGTGACTTTGAAGAGATACTGTGTGTTGTTCAAATTCAATATAGCAATAATAACATTTCACTGGTTGTCTCACAGCCTGATTAGCTCTTTTAAACATCAGTGTGAACCAGCTAGCTTTCATCTTATATTTGAGTATACTTGTCCACAGCAATGAGACATGCACATATCCAGAAACCATACAGAAATACTTTGATCTGCCCACAACAGGAGAGTGGCTTAGGGATAATGGCAAGATCGCCTCTCCAACCCCCTCTAATCCACTCCCTGGAATATCACTCTGACAGTAGTCAACGAGCAAAGCGTTGTATCAAGAGTCAATAGTGGAAAAGGGCAGCTCTGAAAAGAGAGAATTACTGAGTCAATGATTTGGCCATTACTGTGAGATTAGCATTAGTTGAATTGGTTGAAGTGGTTCAATGCAGACTCAAAACAAGGACGATCCCAGAGAAATGCTCTTGTGAGACAAGGTTGTAGGTCAGCGGGTGGAGCATTTGTTGTATGCTGCAAAAGAATAGCTAAAGCTTTTGTTTTGATTAGCAGTTTGACCCCAGAGATGGACTTGGCTCACGCATCATCAGCGAGAGACTTGAGGGAAGCGCTGGCATTCAGACCAGAATCCTTGGCAGCCATTTCACTCAGCAGGGATCAGCTGTCTGCCAGAACAGATTACACTGAGGATACTGACGCCGTCTCAGAAGAACGTTTTGACAGATGACCTCAGAAAGGTGATCTCTCATGGAAGGACGTTTGCCATAGAGGTGGACTTAATATGAATTCCTATTTAATACAGTATATTAGGTTTTACATTGGTTGGGTGTACTGTAATGTATTCTGATCGAGTTGAGTCTGAAATCCATACACCTGAGCAGTACAAATAATTTGTCTTTCAAGCAAATGAAATCCTAGATAAATAAACTGCAGATGCATCTGGACATTATTTTGATAATTAAGTAGTCATTGCAATTATTTAAAGCACAAATAGCAAAAGCTGGCTGGTTCTGCATTTACAAATATAAAAAAAAAATATATATATATATATATATATACTGCCTCAATGTATTACTTTTAAATAATATGTGTACTGTTCTACTAATGTGTGGATGTAAGCACATGCATATTTCAAAAGGGCAGGTTATTCCTTCACAGGTGGTGAAGAAATGAGGAATGGCTGCTAATTAGAAAGCACATGCAATATGCTTACTGAGTATGTGTGGCCACGAGACACTTTGTCCACATGGTTAACTTCCAGTGCTTAATCACATACAGTGCCCACTGAAGTGAGGAGTATCCTCTGGTGGCACAGGACACATCCTGCTAATCACAGCAGAGGGACAGAGCTACAGTCGGTGAGGGAAGAAGACACAGGGAGATTTCAGGAAGAGATTTAAAACAAAAGAAACACCCGTTCACCTGCCTACTAGAGTAGCATGACCCTAAGTGCTAATGAATAGCAAGCTCAAACACAGCCAATTAGTAGCAGTGCTTGTTAAAGCAGACACTTAAAGCACGCTGTGCCAGGAAACATCGGCCTTTCACGGCTGCTTTGGGGCTATTGATATGGCTGTTGGGAAAAAAAATGCTTTGTGTCTAATAAAGCCCCCTCCTCTACTGTGATATTCTGTTCTGGAAAACTGTTTCATTTTCGGCAAGCAACTAAATGAAGTTCAGCCAGACGAACAGATATCACACAGCACTCATCTGCCGTCTACCTGCCACTTGAGCTTTTGTCTCTTACCAGCTTTGAGATAAAGGGGATGAGCAGAGAACGGAAGACGGCGGGTGGAGATGAAGCTTAAAGGGTCGAAATGCAACGGTAAATGAAAGATGGGAAGGGGGCTGGAGGGTGAAGCTGCGAGGAAAGACAGAGCCGAAGATGAGAGCAGGGCAGATAAGCAAACAGGTGAGCACATGTGGAAGAGGAAGAAGGCAGGAGAGGAGAGAGTGACTAGTGTAGACAAACTATCAGGGAGTAGCAGGGTTGGGCAGGGAAGACTTGGCACAGTAGAGGCAGCACCATGGTGAGATACCTCATGGGAGGGTGACACATATCTAATACCCCGGGGAGAGAAGGAGTGGGGCCACACAACCTCGCTGATTGACTGGCAGTGTCTCGGCCTGTCATTCACCATCCACTCGCACTCATCAACACTGGCTGGGCTCCCAGCAATGAACCAAGGGCAGAAAGCAGCAGTGCACAATAAGATTCACCCACATAAAGCCGTCCTATGCCAAACGACGGTGCCGCATAAAGGAAGCTTTTAAAATATGCGATTCCCCTGTCCTCAGCTCTTTTTCAATAAGCATCCATGTTATTCTGGCAAGACATCTGAGAGCTCACTGATATAAACAAACAATATTTAATTTGGCGTCATCTGCAGGGAATGAGTTTGCTGGAAATTTGCAGTTTATAACTTGTAAAAAAATAAATACTTCCACGTGCCAAGTCAACCAGCACTCTGCTTCTATGGGTACGAAGAGAAGCGCGTTTTTCCATGTTTCGGTCCGCGCTCGGAGTTAAGTTAGGGTGAGTCAGAGAGAAGTTAAACACGTCCCATCTCCTCCTTTTCTTGATCCACAAATAATAAATATATGGTGATTAATTATTAAACAGCTTCTGCTGCTCAATCCAAACATCCTGAATACAGTGGCAGCATGACTCACTGGGCTGGAGCTGTCCAAGGTGCTGCCACAGAGAATATATCACACTTCTCAGCCCTGCAGTCCACCAGTGGCATGTGAGGGCCTGGTGTGATAATACTGCGCTCTACTGGTCAAAGCATGTGTTACTGTGCCGTTCATGAAGGTTTCCATCACCATCTAGTGGGAATAATACATAATACATCACGACTAGGAACTCAGATGATGCTTGCATGTGTACACAGACTTCTAAGTACTGCAATGCTGTTCTCTGGAACACAGGATTATTATGGAACAACAGGGAATCCTAATGATCCTATTAGGAAACTACGAAAGACTTGTGATGACAAAATCATTTCACCAATACCGCTGAAGCCTTTCATTGACTTCAGATAAATGTCCAAGTACATTTTTCTATAACTGCCGACAGTGCATTTGTAACTTATGAGCACATTATGATTACAGAAAGCCAAACATGTTTGTTTTTTTATGTTGACATCATGAGTCTTAAGTCATTAACCTTCCAACTCAGAAATCTTTTTTTATTCGTGGTACAAACTGATTAGTTCTATTTTTCTCCACTGTATCTGAACCCTGTTTCTGAGAATCCTCTACACTCTCAGAAAAACGGAATCTTTTTATTCTTCTCGCAATTACCCTATAATAACTCAGCATGTGTTGGCTTTTTTTGTTTTATTGAGGCACTTAATCCCGCTCTAGTTGCTCACCCCAAATTCCCTGACTTCAGTAACCTCAATTGTTGCAACCGTCTTTGTGTAGACCTCACAGCTACTGTCACAGCTACTATCTCCAAAGCCACATTCATGGATTTCACATCCCTATTCATTTATCCTTGAAGCAACACATTCTAATGTGACAAACATCCCTTTTAATAAATCTGCCTCATTCCTGAGTGAAAATTGATAATTTCTTTGAGTGTGCATAGTCTTAAAAGATGCTAAATCCCATTTTGAAAATTAAATGGTTTTGCTCTGAAGCACCAGAGAATGATATGCACCAGTGTAGCCTGTGGGGAGTTACTGTGCGGAAATACTCGCTCTGCATTAGACGGAGACAATTGATCAAAACAGACTAATTAATGTATGTGTTTTACATATATTCATTTCCGTATCAAATATTAATGAAAATAAATGTATTTGTTTTTCAAATGAGCACAAGGCTATCAAATATTTCAGACACACCTCATTAAAGATACAAAGCCAAGAGCGAACATGCATTTTTAAAGGGCCACGATTCACAATGGCACATTGCAGGGTTGTCTGCTTAGTAGTGTGGCCCAGATCAGCCATGCAGAGGGCTGCGTGTTCGAGGAGATCAAGGCTCTTGTAGAAGAATCTGAACCTCTTTATAGCAGACATAAAAGTATTTCTTAGCCTCTCGATGTCATGTAGGTTTTTAAGAGATTTAACAGACACTATACTCAAAATGAGCACGATTACACTGAAACATTTAGTCAGGTCAGGCATATATATGTGAATCTCTTCCTTTTTCACAGGTACAGAGAGTAGGAAGTATTGCAAACAGCCAGTCTGATGCTTAGTTCTGTTCTCCTTTCAGTGATTCTTTTTGTATCTGTGGCGTTAACAACAAAGCACATTACAGCTGCAGACTGACTGTGACTCTAAACTTGGCACCTTGCTTCGTGAAGGTTATATCGCTCAGTTTGTATTGGTCTACACCGTTCTTTGTATAAGGCAGTTCAGCAGCACCACAAACCACAACACTTACGTTTTGACAAAGTTGCAACAGCATCAAAATCGACAACTGAAAGTTTAAGAGTTGAAAGTCACTCATAAACGAATGAAATTGCTTATGCTAATATTGCATCAAAGCACAGTTGTTTTCAGCTACAACCATGTACAACATTAACAATGTCTACACTGCATTTCTGCTTTTTTACACAAACAAGGACATGTAATTAATCACACTCAGACAGAAACATAGGCCTACATAAATGTGTCAGGCTTAACATATACAGGCTATAACATATATGAAAATAATAACAACAATAATAATGATGACTGTGGATGACACAGGATGACGGCATTGATCATGACACTGGTTAAGTGGCCCATGCATTTTGTAATCTGTGACAAATAAAACAGTTCACTCTTTGTCAATCACTGATTGTGTAAAATAATAAGACAATCACCATAAATAACATAAAACCACAGTTGATAATGGTGCTGCCTTGGTGTGTGTAACCTAAAAGCTGCTTATGAAAACATACATACAAATGAAACAGACATATGAAAGTATAGGCTGTAATTGACCAGTTTAGGAGGTGTTAGACCTCCATTCACATTAATATGCAGTTCCTCCTATGACACTTCATCTTGTTGACACTTATTAGATGGCAACAAACAAAAGATGGATGCTGCAACATGCAGACATCATTCAAATATCTAGTTCTAATAACATTAAAATAATAGTTTTCATTCACATAGAAGTTGCAAGTATGGATTTTTTTTGGTCAAATCGTCGACATGAGTGTGGAGATTATTGCACTGTGGTAGCCATCTTGTCAGCCCTCTGGTCAAAAGGCTTCTTTGTATTTAACGGTGAACTTCAGGGCAGGAAGTAATCATTGGTTATAAACTGTTAATTCTGTCTGAGAATATATGACAGAAACGTGCCAATAACTATTCTCAGCTTATGTGGCCCACTGTCTATTTTTTCAGACCACTCAAGAAGGTTTCAGCAATGCCTACTGTTATGTGCATCAGCAGATAGATTTACTCGTCATAACAAATACGGCTTTGTCCTGCTTAACTAACCCTTCTTTGCACTTTCAGGATTCACAAGAGCCAGACTGAAGGTGTAGGTTACAGATACGTATGACAGAGAAAGTGTCCACACAGTAAACAGAGACAAGTTAGTACTGTGGCTACTCTGTAGATGTGGGCCAGCTGGCGCTAAAGCAAAAAGGTAGAATGCCCAGAGGTTTTTTTTAAACGTGTTTTATTGTTAATTTAAACATTGACCTGTTAAACCAGCACTGTGAATATTTAACACGTGTATAACATAACAAAAGAACATACACACTTTTTGTTCCCACAATACAAAACAGGTTTATGCAACAGGAAAACCAGCAGCTGTGTCTCGCTACCAATTCATTAGGAACAGCTTTGTGGCTTCAATGACAGTGACAGCTTACGGAGTCATTTATCTTCTAAGCTACATCAATTACAGCACCATTAAGAACCTGTTAGCTCTTAGTGACCCCTATTGATGGGGAGCACGGCGCACAGCGGCAGCCTGGAATGTACTATAAAGTGCACCTGATGCGTCTGTAAACCCTGAACTAAACATGTCTCTATCCAAACCACTGAGAACCCTGTTGTCTACTTCCAGTTACCAATGGGATAATCAGGGAAATAATAATAGTTAAAAATACACGCTGCTTCCAATATCCATACACAAAGTCTGCTTTGTGGTTACGCTGTAACTGGAACACTGGACTTTAAATTTTTATGGATCATAATCAAATCAGCCGATGCAGCGCTGAACACAAGCTCATTTGTTTGTTGTTGTAGACAGTGACAATAACTGATGAACTGAATCAGTGTCAGTGATTATTCAGTCTAAACTTCATTGTCATGTTAATGTATTAGATTTTTCTCCCACTGATTTAAATGTCAGAAGAAGTGTTGCGTAGGGACAAAATAAAGTTTGACTGCAAAGACTTCCTGGTGCAACCTCAGCTCATCAGGTTTGTGTTGCTACATTAGGACTTGTTCATTTCTTTGTACCTTGCTTTCATCATGACACTGTTTAGACAGCAGAGGGGGCACTTTGACTTGGTTCATGTTACGGCTGCAGTCGTGATCACCAGTTGTGGTTGTGAGTCATTTCTCAATACCATGGTGTCCTGTGCCTGCCACGTGGTGCTGAGTCACTATCCGCCAGGAGAAGAGACATGTAGGCCAGGGTTTGACAGACAGGCCTAATGAGAACAGTGTTTATCGCCAACTGCAATTGTAGCTCATGTTCAAGAATAGGATGAAAGACATTTAGCTACGATGACTATTGAAGACCTTAAAAAAGGTAGACCGCCAGAAACGGAGCACCTGCTAATGTAGACAAGGTTTATCCAACCGAGACAGAAAAAAAGAGACATTTATGCTTTGTATTTCAATTTATTTATCTTTAAAGGACCAATACGAATTGGGGATGTTTTCAAAATGGGTACAATGATAAAAAAACTGACCATTTTCATTCCTCTCCACCTTGTCTTTTAGATTGGATCTTAGGCTCTGGGTGTATAAATGTGTGCATATAAAGGGAAATCCTATTATATCCCCGTTAGGGAGAATGAATAAAAGCAGGAGAAGTACCTGTTGTAGATGTTAACTTAGTCCCCCGGTTTACCTGTTGGGCTGAATATATGTGTGCGTGTATGTGTGTATGACGTTCAGCAGGGTTTGATGGGCTTATCTGAGGTGGACTGATTATTGCACTCCAACAAGATAAAAAAAAAAACAGAACAAAAAAAAAAAACATGGCTCTCAGAGGATAACAAAGTGTCCTTGCCCCTGCCTGACTCTTAACTGCCACACATAGCATATCTTGTCAATAAATATTGCAGACATCTTCAAACTCTGAACCCCTAAACTGAAAGTGACCATAAGCAAGTGAATGGTAAACGGAAAACATTACTGCATTTTCAGGTGAATCTTTTAAGTTTCTGTGCAAAAGCAAAGGGAAATAAAAACCCAGAACAAAACACCCTGATGACAAAATGGACAGTAACAATATGCATTTGAAGTCTAAAAATGTTTTTTTTTTAAAGTTACATTATTCTGGCCTAATCATAACAACAATTAATAGAGATAAAAAATGAAATATCATTTAACAATGCATTGTTTCATGTTTGTGTAAAAATAAAAATAAATCACAAAATGGAAAGTGTTATCCCATGATTACAAGCAAAACAAAAAAGAAAGTAGAACAAGATGGACAAGTTGAAAAATCTGGCCCGTGGTTGTACAGTATAACGGGGAGGCGGGCCTATCTGTGTGCTTTGACCTTCCATTCATTAGTTCGGCTGGTGGATCCCCAGATCTGGATTCATTCACTCGATCGATCGCTTGCTCTCTGATCAATTAACCATGACTCAGTGTTAACAAATCATCACAATAATTACTGATAGCACTCTCTCTTTTTTTTTTTATCTCCCCTTGTTGGAAGATTCCCCACATGATGTGCATTAGAAAGATGCACCGACAGGCAGCCTACTGCACACAGCAGTTGTGGCCGTTGGTATCCTTGAACCGCAGACGCATTTTGGGTCTGTATTTCTCGAGGTAAAGAAGCTGTTTGGAGTTAAAGGCTCCACGTCTCTTCCTGTGAATAGCAGAAATAAAAATGGAGGGTAGAAAATGAAATAATAATATGCACAATATAGAACATCACACTAGTGTAAAGATAAAATAAATAATAGTCATTATTATGCTTTGAAATGCATTCAATTCACATTCTAGTACTTTCTAGGTAACGGAGTGTATCAATTACCACTCTGTTGATTATAGGGAACAGTTAGCTAAGAGCAAAGCTGGCAACAATACAGAACAGCTGACTTGGATCTGTCCAAAGACGACAAAATCTGCCTGCTAGAACAAATATAGCGTTGCGGAAGATTTCAAACTGATCAAATTATTACAGTTTGGATAATAACTATCCCTTTTTGCATGCACTTGGTTTACATTGGTTTACACCGATCACACCTTCATTAAAACCTTAACACAGAAGTAGCAAGGCTACTTACTGCCTTATGAACTGCACAGCATCCTCGTACTTCATCCCACATTCAATGAGGGCTAAGGCCACCAAGACTGGAGCTCTGAGAGGTGAAGAAATCCGGTGGACCGGTTCAAGGAGACAGTGAGTCGGAGATGGGAGAAAAGAAGAAGAGAAGATTAAATGCCAAGGTCCACATGGTTCCATGGTAATATGGCAGGAGAGAGGAAGGAGGGGGTTTGAACCTGGGAAACTGGCCTGGGAAATCAACAGGGGTGCACAAGTTCACTGTTGCCCTGCTGGGGCAGTGTGCTCACAACCTGAGCCTCGAGCACTCACTCACACACACACACTGCGTGTGAGAGCGCGTGTGTGTGAAAACTTACAGTAAGACAAACCTCTCCTTTATCACAAGAGGAGAGAGAAATGAGAAAAAATAAATAAATATACATTTCTTTCTAGATCATTTGGTAGGTCAAATCTCAGTGCTGACACAGAATTTGCTTGGTGGGTCGTTTCTCAGCAACACTTTTACAGTAAAGTATGTGGGGAAGAAATGAAAGAAAAAAGAAAAACAAAAAAACAAAAAGCGTGAAAGACTGGGTGAGATTATTGTAAAAGAAAGTACCAAAAACAACATCACACATAGCTGCAGCCTCCCACACTGAGGGCCTAACCAGAATGTTGTAAAGTACATCAGACTGTGAGGCTGTTAGAAAGCCCTGATGGCTGCAGTAAACAGAGATGAATTCAGAAAATGCCAGTCTAACCAATACTGGGAATTATACAACCTCTGGAATGCCGCAGCGAAGCTAAATGCTGGAAGCCATTGAAAACCGAATGGTTTATTGTGACTTTGTGGTCAGGAAAGACAGTTTCACACAAGCTTGCCAACGTCACGTCCTTCTGCCTCCTTTTTAACGCGCTAATGTTGTTTAACCAGCGACGACTCATTTGTAAATTGCCGTCACACGAGCGTGTGAAAATGACACTGCATATCTGCACATCAACCGTGCAGTGTCATGACCAACAGACAGAGCACATGCAAAGTGTGATCAGTCATGAAAGAGCAGGGACAGGAGCACAGGTACAGTGCAACACGTTTAGTCAAAATTAAACTGTGCAGTCAATAGTGAATAAGCTACGAGTGGTGAAAAAGGCAGGTGGGAGGATGAGGGGAGCATAGACAATTGGAAGATGGAGAAACAGACTTATTTACACACGAGAATAAAAAAAGAAGAAAGAAATGAGGTTGCAGACCACCTCCAACAGGCTGAGTGTTACAGGTGGTCTGCAACGTCACTTTGCTAAAGGGGAGATGAAACAGATTCTGACCTGATGATACTAACAGGAAGGGGAAGCAGAGGATGAGAGATTATGACACAGTGGTCCATTACACTGGAGAGAAGCTGATAGATTGTGTGGTGCTTCCTCAGAATTGATGTTAGAAGATGAGAAAAAGAGATAATATTTTGGGCGAGCCTGCAGCTACAGTGACTCAACATTGTTGTTAGTTGGGTAAATAGCGGAGGACAACAGTGGATTAGTCACACCTCTCGACAGAAACACAGCTAGCCACTCACCGGCCAAGCCCTGCCACACAGTGCACAGCAATGCAGCAGCCAGGCTCCTCTCGAAACTTGGTGTTCACCAGCTTGAGCCAGTCGTCCACAATCTGAGTGGGGGGAGGGGCACCATCATCGAAGGGCCAGTCCTACAGAGGAGGAAACAAGAAAGAGTTGTAGACTGGAAAGAACAAGAAAATCCTAAAAAAGGCTACAACAAAAGTGCACATGAGCATCGTCTCTTACCAGGACCTGTATCCCTTCCTTCTCTACTGGAGCCTTATCATAGGTGGCATCACACACTCTAACCAGCGTGTTCACCTCAAACTTTTTCAGCTCCTGGAAGACATCACGCGAGAGACAGTGTGAGGTAGAGGACATACAGAATGGACACACACGGATACAGAAATACACACGAGGACGTACCTCTGTGAACTTGTTAAGTGTGGCATTGGTGGGGTTGTGGGTGATGAGGAACCTCATGCACTCGTAGGCAATCTCGACTGCAGCGGGGCGGTTCATGTTGGCGAGACGGCTTAAAAAAACAATTACAATACAATACTCTTACAAAACAAAAGCAACTTTTGGCTCAGAAGTCAGCAAAGACTGCTAGGTGGCTTATGTATTCAGGAAAGGGCAGAATAAATAAAAATGACAACACGTGGAGGATGGGTCAAGAGGACAACAGTTGTTCATCTATGGGATGATGTACACAGAGAAGGGGAACAAAAAGTATAAACTAGTCCACAGTACTCTGCGATGTAAAAAGGGAATTAATATAAAACAAAAAGAAAAAATTGAAATAAAAAAAAATGAAATGATGAGACTATCCAGGAGTCATCCAATCAGTTTACCCCATTCAGGAGAGCTGTTTGTGATTGGCTGTTCGAGGAGAAAGTGGAAAGCAAAGATTTCTCGTATTGGTTGGGACAGGATAGGGCAGTCGGGCCGAGGACTACGCAGTATCCCAGTGGGCCTTCAGATAAGTCAGCAGTTCCTACTATGCTGGCAGTCAGGGGGGTTTCTGGGTGGCGTAGTCCCTTGGGGGGCGGCCGATTCACTTCTCCACAGAGGTGAGGTGCTGTGCCTGGCAAAATTCCCCGCTCACACACGCCATATAGGTACGGCTCAAGTCAACACAGAAACCCTGCCAAGAGTGAAGAAGGAGCACACGGTTATTGCATTGTTGATATGAACATAGCGATGTTAAAGAGTCCAACTTTCCAACCGTTAGAACCATTATTAATTAAGTACCAGGCATGCTTAAACAGGAACTGTCTGTTTGAGGATCATAAAAGACTGAATAATTCATAGCACACACATAAGAAGAGCAGCTTCACTCAGCTGCTGCTCCACCAATACAGGTCCTTCTCAAAAAATAGCATATTGTGATAAAGTTCATTATTTTCTGTAATTTACTGATAAACATTAGACTGTCATATATTTTAGA
>JAUMHF010000003.1:11099976-11188253 GCA_032359275.1 Microctenopoma steveboyesi | reverse complement strand
AATATTAAAACAATGAAAGGCCCTGAACTACTTCAGTTGTGTGTAATGAATCTAAAATATATGACAGTCTAATGTTTTTTAGTGAATTACAGAAAATAATGAACTTTATCATAATATGCTAATTTTTTGAGAAGGACCTGTATATCACCCAACCCAACAAGGTTAACTACCCAGTCCCGAATATAATGATGGTTCTTATATCTTGTTAGATAGACTCCAATACAACAGGCTTGTTTAACAGGTAATAGATTTGAGCTTTAATTGAAATAACCGGTAAAATGAATTGTTGGATAAAATCACAATTTATACATCATCAGCTCTGCTACTTTCACAGTCATTTTCTCAGCTTGTGCTCTCTCCAGTGGTCTTGGTTGGCTGAAATATAATCTGCACTGTGCTCAAAGCTGTGGTATTAATAGCAGCTGTATCTTAAACCTTTATGTTTAATTGCACCTCTATACTTCTAAAACATCACCTTTTTGCATCTGCACAACTACAACCAGAAACTTGCCATGTTAAGTTCCTAATTTTCAGTCTTAGTTATTAAGTACCTACAACTTCGGATTACGTCACAGTGAATTTGCCACCAGTCAGCACAGTGGAAAGAGTGGGAAGCATGCACACACAGACACGATTCAAAAAAGTGTCTTGCCAGCCAGGTAATGTCTCATTTGTGACGAGCCGGAGAGAAGTCAGACTGTGCCATGTCCATGACAGTCGAAACCCAGCACCCAAAATCTGTCTGGAACCATCTCAGAGCTACACAAAAGGGGAGGTAGGAAAGGAAAGAGGGGAAAAGGGGACTAGAGGGAAAGTGGATGACAAAAGCTGGCTATCACTATGCCAACTACGTATCCAAGTAGTGGGGGGGGGGGTGAACAGAAAGGGCTTGGACTTTAGCACAGTGTCACAGGCAGTAGTCACAAGGTGAGGATTACAGGGTGGGCAAAGCTTCAAACAGCATTTCAATCCCACGCACCCTCTTTTCATTTCCTTGAGACTGACAAGACTCTCTGTTCCTATTTCACCATATGACAATGTACTGAAGATATAAAACTATGATAGTGATGATAGTGTAAACCAACCCCACCTGCTTGGTTTCAAGTTGGACTAGAAAATAACGGTACAGACATCTACTTTTTGTAAGCGATGGCTACTCTACAATAGCCACACCAACCTATCCCCCAGAGTTAAAAGCCAACCACAGAGTCACTGTCCGAAATGTCTCAACCCACTCTTCTCACTAAATTTCTTTCCATCTTTCAGCAACAGCCACACGGGCACATAAGACAGTAGATTTTTTTTTCTCTAGTGCAAAGGCCAAGAGCCTAAGTGAAGCCTTTAATTACACAATGTGGCCTCATTGCATGCAGACTCCTAAAGCCTGAACAAAGGTAACCAGACTTTAAAAGGTTTGTTTTCATCAGTCTATAATCCAGGAGAAATTGAAAGAACAGACAACGGGTGAGAGGGGGGCAGGCGGTTACAATGTACTCAAAGGACAGTTAGGACAGACTGAAACATGGAAGAAACGCTGAAGAACAGAAGAGCCAGCAGACGCACCAAGGACACCACAATGACAGCTTACGCTAAAAGATGAAAGGTGGATTGTGGAAGGTTGCCCAGATGCACAAGTGACTTCATACAGTTTGCGTTTTAAAAGCAGCCAACACCAGACATTTAAAACCCACCGGCATTTTAAATTTAACACTAGCACACAAACTGAATGTCCAGCCTAGCTTGAAAGCACAAGCAGGGTACATCACTGTTACAGTCAGTCATCTCCTCCTTACTATGCTTAAGTGCAACATACTGCTGCTGCACCCATCTGACGGAGACAGTAGACACAATATGCATGCCTAGTTTACTAATCCACTGTACATGTAAGCAGACAGTCTGAGGTAATGTCATTTTGAAAAAATGAGTGCAGACCAGTGCAACTTAGGTCTCTGGTCTTGGTCTGGAAAGGTTACTGTGGTAACATCAAGTCTGCCACACTGGCTGCCAGCTTGGCATCACAGCGCTGTCGGGAAGACATGCAAATCATTCTGAAATTTGCACACTGGTTCTGCTGTTACACACATGCAGGAAGAAGAAAACAAACACACACACGCACACAAACATGCACACCAGGGCTGTCTGTAGAAACACATGTGTAACCACACAGGAAACGAGAAGCAGTGTGTAAAAAAAGCTTACAAGAAACGTTGACAAGTCAGCACCATTTAGAGTTAAACAAAAATAGGAAATGTGTCCTTTATTTAAGGCTTCATTTTAAATATGGTTATATATAGATTACAAATTGTATAATAATGTATGGCTGTAATCAAATATTTAGATCAAACTGCTGATTATTATTTCAATTAATAATTTTCTTTTAAACATTCAAATAACTGAGTGTCGCATACAATTTTTAACGCCCCACTCTACTAAAATGTTTTTTTGCGCAAGCAATGGATGAAAGTTATAATATACTCAGAGTAGTAGACTAGACTCAACCGTTAAATATTATAAAATACATTTCCATATACACAGTCTAGTGTAGTCTAGTGGTATTTCTGTTCTGATGCACGAATATCATCTTAAACTCAATTACCCATTGCACCTTAAGTAACAAATTTAGCCTTTGCATAAATAGAAATGTATACAAAGTTAAAGCCCATTTCACCATCACTAAAATCAAGCTAAAAGTATGTGTGAAAACCAAACCCTTAAACATTGTACAGCACTAAAACATCTTAGCATCATATTGTGGTTTAAATTAGCCAAGTAAACAGCAGCAGGTGCGAATAAACTTAACTTCTCCTGTTGTGCAAACTATCACCCAGCTGTGACAGACACATGGCATGTCTACAACAACACTTGTGTACTTCTGCTTGTATGGCGTATAAATTAAGAGCATTTAGTTTCCAACCTGACGTGTGTGCATCTGTGTCTTTACACAAGCATATGTACTAAACTGGGAGAAAGGTCACTGAGTAAAGAGAGGCCCACGCAGTGGCCCAGAGAACTCTCCCTTGGTACCCTGTTCCTCATCACGTGTTCTACTGCAAGACGATGGATGGAGGGAGGATGGTAGAGGGGGACTGACTCGAGTTGATAGGGAGAACTCGACTGGCTTCTTCCAGAAATCTTAGAGTGACTAAGGAGAAACAGAAGGGGAGTGAGCGAGATGAGACGTGTGAGAGAGCAGGGAGTAGCAGTACTAGCTGATAAGGTCCCTTGTATCTCAGAACAGAAAAGGACATGCAAACCAAAACAGGTGATAAAGCTGGAAAAAAGCCCAGAGTGTTCTGCAAGCTCATCATTTAAGGATGATACACTGATGCTAAAAAGTACTAAGCCATGTCAGAATTAATAAACGTAATGAAATACAGTGTCATAAGAGAAGGAAATGAGGCAGCTGTTCAGGCTTGCATGGTTGTACCTTGTATGACTAGATGAATATTTTCCACTGAAAAAGCTCATAATGGCAGCAATAGATTGGAACATGGTTAAAGGAGGTGTTGACATTATCATAACTGAAGTACTTGAAGAGAGAAAGGATTGCTGGAGATGTTGTTCTAATTGAAAACCTTTCACTTTTTTATTACTGCCATGGAAGTCCATAACTGTGTAGTCATGGGGAGCCTCTGTAGCCACTTAAACTTCTTTTGTATGATCTCCATTACTAGATGACTTTGTTAAACAGCATTACATTAGAGAAAATAAGGGTGGTAAGAGGTAGCCTAGGTTGAGACCTCTGATGACAGATTATGGTCGTTTTCACACAGTGTGTAGTTATGAGTTTGGAAACTTGTGGCATTTTCCCCGTGGTTCAGTTAAAATTGTTTATTACATTACATTGTGTAAAAATGTGTGCGCTGCACTGCATCTCCTCATGACTGTGCATTTTGTTTGTCCACGCTTCGTCCTGCAGCATATTTTAGGTGTTCAAATGACAGATTCCTCAGTTATGTGATTTGTAGTTTTTGGTCCTGTTTTGGTTCAGTGTTTTTTCATTTTTGATCCTATATGACACTTTATGATCAGTTTGAAACATCTCTAATAGATAATTATGATCTGTATTCAAAAAAAGCTGTTCTAAAATTAGAAAGAAAAACACACTGATGCAGAAGCAAATGTCTGGACACTGAATACACAGAATTGGTGGCAAAATGTCAAACCTTTACACAAAATTCGGAATGTCTGAGTCCATCTTCTTCCCCCCTTGTGAAAGATGTTAGTATTCCACGCAACCCTGTCTAGTGGTCTGAGGTTGTGCCTGAGTCTCACTGATGTTTTGTCTAGAGCCAGACTGGGCACGGCCATACTGTACTGCCTTGAAGCAGCTGGAGGGCTAATTTGCTGTGTGGGAGCCAAGTCAAGGAACAGAGGGAGCGTCTGTCATCCATGGCAGGATGGACAGTGAGAGGAGGTGGAAGGGCAAGAGGGAGGAAGCCCTATTCTCCTTGAAGTGAGAGCAGCATGGACTGCACAAGAAAGATAAAGGCACTGACATACTTGTCCAATGAACCACATACTTGCTACACCCAGTAGAAATATTTATCCTTACAGTTTCTGATTAACGCCATTTACTCATCTGTTCATAAAACAGATATACACCTTGTATAAATACAAGGTTCCAGGAGCATTTTCCCTTTAACTGTCTGAAGCCACTGACACTAGCAATCAAACTTAAAGGCACTATAAATCAGCGAGAATAGAAATTGGGCCAAGTGTCGCAGAAGCATGTCTTCATTCCTGTGGCCTCTGCAAGTGCCAAATAGGAGATAACCGACATGCTTGGAAATGTCAAGGAGGGCTGGGACAATGCAATAATAGCACAATAAAAGTCGGTAAGATGTAAAGAAAAACCACCAAGAAGACGTAACAATTGATACGTAACATTAAATAAAAGAGACAAAGCAAGACGGTGAAAGACAAGCAAATAAGTTAAGTCACAGAGTTTGTCTGTGACTATAGTTGAGATAACGCAGAAGATCACACCTGCCCAACGGCCCAGCTGGTTCCTTGCAATGACGTCAAAGTTGTTGATAGCCTTGGTGGGCAGATCTCAATTCAAATTGAAACTGTGCTCCACCTCACTGTGTGCTCACGCCAACAAGATATGAAGAAACCGCTATTTATTACATTATAAGCAAGTGGTGAGATATAAGGAAAAAAATGAAAACTCATGTTGGCTCTTGTTGACCCACAGACATGCCTACTTTAGAGTGCACTCTTAGACCCTAACTTTATAACATCCCAAATAGTGACGACCAAACTGTGTGGGCAATCTAGAAAATTGGATTTGTTTCCGATTTGTTTTAGCGCGTGACAGAGAAAAAGGGAAGAAACGCTTTATGGAAAGATGCCTCCTCTGACGCTCAATAAACCAGCAACAAGATAAGTCACGTTCGACCTTTACTCAGTGTGTTGGTAGATCGTATTAGGGGTTTATTGCGCACACATACATTTACATCCTCTCTTGCATTGAATTATACGTATTGTTCACTTTGAAATCAGATTCAGGGGAGAGATCATACAGGACTTTCTTTTGTAGTATGGCCCATAAATGCACTAACATTCCAAATAAATTAATACAAGTGATAAACACAGTTTTGGACGCATTCCTCCGTTTCTCCTTTGCATTCTACTTCTTTAAATAACAGCAAGTAGACTGCATCCGTCTTGCAAAAGTATTAAATGCACATGCAATTCTAACACCGGCCAAACGTTTTCATGCTGAATAAATCACTTTGCATATGTATTTGCATTTTCCCTCCCTGTATATTGCACATTTGGTCAAAAATGCATCATTTTGCATATTTATTAAGGCAAAAGTTCAGAATCCACAATGTGAAGGTTTTTGTTTTTGTATTTCAGAAACAGAATCCTCAGTACACTCCCTTAGTAGATCAGCTTGTGCCATTTTGTTTATTAAATGTTTTAGTACACATAAACCCTCAGCAGATTAGGGCCTCACGGCTTAAAAGTGCAGACCTAGGTGTATTTGTGTGAAATTTGGTTTCAACTTGAGTAACAAATAAACATCCCAAAAAGTGCTGTTCAGGGCAATTGCACTTGCTTTAAGTTTCTGAAGACATTTTCCTTCTGATCAAAAAGGCTTTATTCATTTTGAACTGTGAGTTGGAGGACTGAGAATCTTCGCAGACAAACCACTCTTAATGATATGAGTATTGAAATTATTTCAGTTTTACATTGTGAATCAATGTCTTCAGCGACAGAAAACAGAACCAAGCAAGTGGCAGTGAAAGCCTACACAGCTGTAAAAAAACAACAAATCAGCCAAGTGTGAAAGTGCAGCTGCATAACAAAATGACCCACACATCTGACATGACTAGTTTTTCTCTCTTTTTGCATGTTAATGGGAACCAAATGAGCGAATTAGAATATAAATGAGCTTTGATTTTAATGTTTACCAGCGTGGTGTTGTCGGCACACCTTCTTACCATTAATGCCTCAATAAAACCAAAGGTCCAGACTCGGGTATTGGCTTAAACTCAAGGTTTAGGGTCCGAGGACTAAGGAAATTTTTTTCAATATAATGTTCAAAGCCCTTAGTAGGGTGCCACAAAGAACAACTTAGCCTCTTAATAAAGACAAAAAACTATGTGCTACAGATTCCAGCGATATGGTCCAAGAGTGAAGGGGGACTAATAGGCTTTTTAAGACACGGAACACTAAAGCAAACAAAGCCAGCACACCTTGCTGCAGTTCTCTTTACACAGTAAGACAAGCTTGGTGTTTACTGTCCATGTAATGTAATAATGCAATATGAGGGGTGTATTGACGTGCCCGAAAAAAAGTCACTACAAGGAGCACTACACTGTGCAAGATTGAATAATGTCAGCTGAAGAAATCGGTTTGGTACTTTTGGTTAGCCTAGCCCAGCCAGTCATGTGTTATATGAAGCTTAACCTGATCCTTAACATTTCCTAAATAACCCCTGCACACTGCTGGGATTTGCAAACAAGAGTGTTAGGGCCAACTATTCCCAAGATGCATGTTCTGGTGATCCTTCGAGAGTTTCGTGGGAGAAACAACCACAGATGTGTTATTTCTGTGGGTAGCAACATCTCAAAACAACACACCCATTTGTGCCTAAGTTGCATCTCCACTTTTACATAAACATGGTAGCGTGCGCACACACGCACACACACACAGGAACTTTACTGAAACTTCAAGTTAGGAAGAAGAAGGGCCCTTTATAATGCCAACAGCAGGAAAACAATGGGCCTTTCTCATGTTAGTAACTTTTTATACCAACCGATAAGTGGGTTATGGAGATCATTTCTGTATTCAAAGCACATATAAAGGAAGTGGTGTGTAAAACCCTCTCAACATTAGTCATGTTTAAAAACACACAGACAACTACAATAAGCTACACCAATTAAGCGTAGACTTGTTTTCTGAGCCGCAACAGTTTAACTTATATTATATATATATATATATATATATATAAGAAACAACACATTAAATACCCTAGGCATGCCAGGACAGGACAGCATTGAGAGATGGAACTTGTATGCAAATTCAAACTCCAGCAGAGACCCCAAACTGTTGCTCTGCCTCCTGCACACAGCTGGGATTAGCAAACAGGAGCCTCAGGCTAAAAAAGATACTGGTGCTTTGTTGACTGAATTCTGATAACATGCCCACCTTTGGGTTTCTGGGAAAAAGTCATGGATGAGAGCACATTCATTCAAACCTTTTCTAAGAACAGCATCTTTACTTAACCTGCCATGAGGGTAGTGTCCTACTGTGTGTGGAACCACCCTTAGCAGCATCTTGATTCAAGATTTAAAACACTTAATTAATCCCAGAGGGAAATCAAGACCTCAAACTCCCAAATACTGCTTGCCACGTGAAAAACAGCATTTTGAGCTTTAAAAACACATATGTAAAAATAAAAGTACTTAAAGAAAAGAGTGGTTTATATTTAGATGTCCGTACCCTATCTACAGGACAGTCAACTACTGGTTACATATTCTTAAGCAGAAGTAGAACTCAAAATAAGCCTAATTACACCACACACAGTATTCTGACTGGAAATGTTGTACATTTTTAGGATAAGGCAGTTTTAGTATGTTTGTAAACTGGTGTACTGGTAAAAGGAAATAAGAATAAGTTATTGCACGCAGCCATAAAAGGCTACCTGTGCTGGATACCTAACACATGTCTGTGTTTACCTGCGTCAGGTAAAACCATGCACAGGCAGCCTGACTCAGGCGTGTGGTCCTCTCTATTTCAAATCCAATAAACTCCCCAGAGCAATAACTGCTGACCCCTAAAATTTACAGACTTTCCATTTTTGGCTGAAGTAAGTCTAAATAGCAACAGGTCAACAAACATTTAAGAGTGTGTTTGGGGAATACCTGTAATACAGTGTGAGCCAAAATGTTTAACAGCTATGATAGTAAGAGGTAGCAGAAGATCTTGCATTGCTAATAAAACCAAGCCAAAATGGCAACGGTAATAGTATATAAAAAATGTAGTATGGTCTTGCCCTTAGCACTTGCTTGAAAGGAAAGAAAATACGTAGATTATATTTAATGAAGTTGCTGGTAGAGAATGACCCTCTATAAATGCAACACGGGAAGCAAACAGATGCCCAGAAAACTCTCACAGAGAAAACAATAACTATTATCTGCCTAGTTCTATTCAACAGATTGAAGTGTTTGGGCTCTCCTATTGCCCAACAATTACAATGTTGCAACAAGCTCAGTGTTTCTTCTGAGGTAAAAGTCTTATCATCTACAATAAGGTTTTTTCTATAATTTGTCAGAACATGTCTACATAACACAAGATGTTAATAAATACTGCTGTAATGAGAGTTTATTTCTGCATCTACTTAATAAGGCCTACCTATCACCTACTGTATTCCAACTATGACAACACATGTTGCTGTATGTGGGTGTGGAAGGCATATTGTATTTGCTGCACTACTGTTTTTTAGCACTTGCGCTTGTTAAGACTATGTTTATTGTGTCATTATTCTTTTTGTCTTCCATGTTTACTGCCCCGCACCCAATGACAACTGGGCTTGGCTCTACCCCTTCCGATATGATAATGGATGGAGGGATGGAAAGTCCATTTTCAAATTGGGGCAAGGGAATTGTCCGCAATGTTTTTAAATTGTTCAACTTAATGTTCCTCCTGACAAATGAACATCCGCATCCCTAATTAGCAAAACAGGTTAACCTGATGCTGATGGAGGTGAAAGACTATGTAACCTTCCTAATTTTTATGAACAGCAGACAACTCCCTTGGCACGCACTTACACAAAGCAAAGCCCACTAATCGTTATACTACTCTGAAGCCTCTGAGTGAGCACAGATAAACAGCGTGACGATCAAAGGCCTCTGATAGTGCTCAGGGGGAAGGCCAATTGGGACAAGGACTGATCCATCTCTCGAAAAAACTGAAAGAGACCAGGGCTCAGTACCTTAGAAATGGGAATGAAAAGAGGAAAACATATCAAAACAAAGCATCATTCAATCCTTGCTGCAGTCTAGTTTCACTTTTAATCTCCCTTTACACAAAATCAAACCAGCATCATTTGAAAGGAAAGCAAATTCAGACATTACTGACATTTGACTATAATTTGAATATGGATTCAAAGTAAAAACAGAGGAAAATTGATTTGTTGATGACAAAGGAGCAAAACACACAAAACGCAAACCAGTGGTCCTGCCAAAGGTGCAGGAATCTCAAGCTTACTGTATAGGTTACTAAATATATTACTATTAATTGTACTACAAATATATTAATATACAGGCCCGCCGACAGGAGGGGACAAATGGGTCAGTCGTCTCAGGCTCACAGCAGTTTCATCAGTTTTGCCAGATATCTTTACCTGGGAGACAGTAAAGATCTGCACAGCTATAGAGCCAAAGAGGTAAATACAAAACAAGGTGTTCCTTCCACACTCCAGTCCACAATTGCTTCCACGGTGGTACAAAACTGACTCCCTGTGAAGACGCAAATTCATCTGTCCGGATTATAGGTTAACGTACTTGTTCAAATGTCATTAATATGTACTAGAGTCTCCAGGTAACCACAACTATGATCGGGTTGAAAAATACATCTAAAGTCTAAAATACATTTTAAATAAAGTCTCTGGACCAGTTGGTTGGCACTAAGCAACAGAGAGAACCCAACAAGATAATACGTGTTCCTATTTTTTTGCCAAGAGGTGCTGTATCCCACTGTGACATGAATTCTTCTGACATTTGAAAACTAAGTTGGCCCTGTGACAGCAGTATAATGGGATGCCTGTTGCCATATCAACAATTATCTCAGCGGTAGCAACAAGTGCTCCTGTGGGGACGTTCGGTGTCCCTCGTGATGAGATCAGAAAAAAGAGCAAAGGGGCTCTCTTTAAACATTCACAGAGCTAAGCTGAAGAAGCAGCAGGAGCAGCTTTGGCAAGAGCCAGTGTTCATAATAAATGGCTGCACATATACACTGATGAAATCCAGCTTCCTTACCAGAAGCATAAAATATACCCTGCATTCTCAGACAACTGGTAGCAAATTCATCTTTTATTACTACAATGAAGCCATTATTGTGAGGTCGTGTTGTAAACGGCTGTCAGACATTTGCGTAACAATTAATGTGTTTAATAAGGTGCTTAGCAAAATAAAAAAAAAGCCAATACCAGTGAGAAACAACAAAGTGCCCAGGCAATAGGGAAAAACAGCCACCTTGTTTGTGTGCAAAACCCCAGCATTTTCTACACTATAGTTCTTCAAATCCAGAACACTTTGTGAATCAGCAAAGGTGAGCTGTTATATATGCCTACAACAACAGCTCTAATAACAATAACAACACCCTTTACTATAGCTTGTTTTGGCAATGGACTGTGTTTTCCACAGCTAACTGCAGCTCTAGCAGCTGTAGTTGGACAGGGTAACTGTAAACACTATCAACAAAGAAAATCATATTCCTACCTGTTGCTACCGTTTCAGTAGGCCTCTTTGCAGCAGAATCTACAAGAGGTGCCACAATCTGTCAGACACTGCCAGTGCCAGTGCCTTTGCTTTATTCCAGCACTGTGGCAACAACAGTAAACGAACCCCATGTACACTGGCACATGATTCACTAAAGCAACACACAAAGCACAAGAAACACACAAAGCACAAGAAACACACAAGGTGCCCATAGCTACAAGTCATGAATATATACAGCTTTTCACTTACGAAATAATGCAAAGAGTGCAGAGATCTAATCCTAGCTTTCCACTCTAGGCTGACTTCAACACAACAATGATGCCTAAAAGCCAGGGATCTCAGAAAGCAAACACATAGTAAAACCAAAGTTTGCGTTCCATTTTTACCACAGCTAGACACCCAGGGGCACAATTGGATTTTAAAATTGGTTAAATCTGTTAAGCCAGTCACTGTAGAATGGTCCTCTTCAACTTTACCTTTCAACACTCAGTCAACCTGTGGTTAGATGGGCTGAATGCCAGCAGGCTACAACATAGGTATTCTTCTCCCACAGTAACTCTTCTTGGCATTGTGTTACTGTACACTTGATTCATCTTTCACAGTCATGGTAAACAAGGTGGAGAACACCCCTTATCTTGTTGCATCCCTATGCAACCTTTTATGTAGGAGAGGACCCCCTCCCTTATTTGGGTGTAAAAAAGCAAGTATGCATTTATCTATATTTACACCTATCATCCCACTTTCAACATATTCAATGCTTTCTTAGCAGAGCAAAATAATGAAAAGTTATATGTGGCTTTAAAAAACTACTGCTTGTTCCAAACACAAAGCATACATAGCCAAAATTACTATAAAGATAAATATTAGGTATAATTTTCATCATACCTAAAATATCACTAAATAGTGTAGGTTTGTGCATAGACAGTAATGAAGGATGAAACTTGCTGTTATAAGATTAAAACTCCTCATGAAGATTAGACCAGGTAGGAAGGGTTTTGAATTGGACTATGCCTACATGTGGTAGTCCCTAGTGTACAGGTTGCAGGGCCTGCTATGATAATAATGCCGGTGCTACTACTGGGTTTCTTATAGTGAGGAGGAACCAGGAATCTAACCACTCCCCTTGAGGGTTGGTAGACGACTGCTCCACCAACTGAAATACTGACACCCCAAAGTGGACTTTAGACTTGGTGGAGCTATGCTATTTCTGGACTGGACTGTGTGGGCAATCATGTGTCAATTAGCTATAATATAAAGCAGGTCACCAGTCTGAGTGACCCACTTCCACAATAAAAGCCTCAGACACTCATGAAGATTGTCCACATAAAAGAATTTTTAGCATCTTTAATGGGACTATTGTGTGTTATTTGCCTTAACCAAAGTGGTACAGCTATGCGATTTACATACAAAAATGATTACAACAACAATATCTTCCACATCTGCCATTTTACACTGCAAGGGCCTTTGTTTGTTTTGATGACTACATCTCATCCTCTGTACTCTCTACATGCGAGTTAGGTCACCTTGCAATGACTCATGTGCAGGAATGTATAATTACCTTACCCGTTACACCAGTTACTCATTGACTCATCCATTCACGTTAGTGGGACTGTTCAAAGCTCTTCATTTTAATTAGCTGGCTGCTAGAGTTTACTGTACACAGCAGACTAACGCTATTGGAGGATCATAAATTGAAAACCGACATGTATGGGAATGTGTTGCGGCCTTTACTGTCACAGCTGTTCTAATCAACTTCCTCCCAAAGTGCATTTCCTCATTTCATTTTAGCCCACATGGCTAAATGGTTCGATGCGTTCTGTTTTAGGAAACCACACAAGGCTAAATTATAGACATGTCTAATTCCAGCGTTAGCTATATTTCAACACGGAAGCCTGGAGGATGTACTGACCCCAACCGGGTTGTTAACAATGAAGGCACCAGGTTGACAATGCAATGGTGTACAGGACACTGCATAAAAAGCAATTTACTCCAAATATTGGGTTACTATCGATAAGGTTTTGCTGTTACAGTGGTATTACAGCATGAGTCATAAAAATGGGTCAACTATACTGTGGGAGAGAATTTCTCACAAAGGGCGGAAGGCACTTACCGCTAAGCTAGCTCAGTCGCCATCTAGCTAAGTTACCTCTAGCAAAGCCCTTCACTACTGCCGACGTCTGTCGAGACCACCGCCAAAGACCAAAATAGGTAGACAATACCAAAAAAATCACAGCTGTTAAATTAAATCGTAAAGGCATCCTAAGCATTTCAACAATGTCACGGAAGTGAATGTTAGCCAAGACGGTTGTTAAAACGTTACCCAAGCTTTCGTTGAGTTAAACATTGCCAAACAGAAATCCAGTCTTTGCCGATATGCGAATAGCTCGTTGCACAGCTAAGCTTAGCTTTTGCTAATGTAACTGCGGGCGATGCTCTGTTTGGACACTGTGTTATAAAACACCAAAACACTTGTATTTCAAATAAAATACAAATCGTGCGAAGCGTGCTGGTGTATGTCAATACTCGTAATCTCAATAGGAGACGCGCCTTTATTCTTCTAGGAAATAGCCGTAGCCATAACAAAGCTAACGTTGCTAGCCACATTAGCTAACGGGCTAGATTAGCTCCGTAGTTTGTTTCTACCAGGAACGTTGCAACGTTTAGTAACTAGTCCAGAATTACGCCAGTGCTCTTTACTTTATAGTTAACTACTATGGGGGTTGACGACACTGTATATCAAAACGAGAACTGACATTTATAATGGTTAACACAGCGTCGCTAATGTTAGTATCCAACGTTTTAACTGTCCAAGCGTTGCTCTATAACGTGGCTACATGGTGGTTGTTCTAGCCAGCCATCCACTCATGTAACTTACTTAAGCTCAAAAGTATTGTGCTAATCACCTAATAAGTTAATATCTAACCCAACTTTTACTCAGGATCGTGCGGATCTGTGGAGTTGTAATCGCCTGTAACCGTAGAGAAAAAGTTCCAAGATGTCACTTTTGAGTTCGTTAGATTAGGTTATTAACTACTTACAAAGAGCAGGATCAACATTGAAATCCCGTGACTACCCCAGAGAAAGTGGAGGGAGTGCAGAAACCGCTGTCAGGTCGCCTTTTCGTTCCTCTTCAATGTGGCAACCTGAATTTTTCGTCGGAGGTCGGGAACTGTTGTTGAGGAGGAGCCTCCTCGGCTACTCGGCACATTCAGGTACTGTCGGAAACATCCACCATATGCAAAGTTAACAAAGAAAATCTAATTTAAAACGCACAGCTAAGGCAACGCATACTATTAAGCTATAACCACACATAGTATATTTGCAAAACAACCAACAAATGTATATGGAGATTTTAACGACTACACTGTGCTGCCAAAAGTTGTGCATAAAGACTGTTAATAGCGTTTAGGGAATAAGAATTTATCAGAGTAATACAATATGATATTGTATTACTCTGACAGCAGTTTAGGTTGAGAGGAGCAAAAACAAATAAACAAAAACACAATAATCAAAATTACTTATTTTGCTTAAACCAACGGGTTTGATGCGCGTACCCTATAGTATAGGGTCTATACTATGACATACCGTGAATCACTCCCAGAGTACTAATGTATTACTGCCTGTAATTTGCATCGATGTACATATTAATACAGTATATATTACCTTTTCTCCTTCACAGTTGTTACACTAGTGTTTGAGTTACTGGGATCACTCGAATGCAGCATGGAAGGTCTGGCGTCAGAATGACGTAAGAAGAATCCGGGTGCACGATGACACTCACCATGGTGACGACAGTTCCAGAAAATAGGCGCACAATATTAGCCTTCAGTTCAGGGGTTGTTCTCTAACATGTGCTGTTTCTAATTTAATGTATTTATCAAATAAAAAATTAAGAAACTAAAGTCTTAGTTATAAGCAGTTATTTATATTATAGACCACAGGGAAGTCTACTGGGTTCACATCTGTTAGGTTTAATATAGTGGGTTGGGTGGGATATTTGTGACCTGTGATAGTCTGGCGACCTGTCCAGGCTGTACCCCACCTCTTGCCCAATGACAGCTGGGATCGGCTCCAGCACTTCCGGGGCCCTTAAGAGGATAAGCATCTAATATCATGGATGGATGTGTGTGTAGGCTAGTGCACTTAAACTATATTTATCTTTATATAATATAATACTCTATGGTTCACTAGAAAAAAGATAGACCTGTTAGCACCCTTATACAAACTAATAAAAACACCTAGCATGACAAAGTTGAGAACAATATACACCAAAAGTATTTTCAAATACTTTCTTTGAATAGCCTTTTACCAACATAAAACTGGCACAATATCAGACAAATATTGCTATTGTCTATATACCCAATCTTGTAATGTTATTTGCAATAAACTCAAGGTCCAAGTGACTGATTGATACATTTATTTGTTATCAAGCAAAAGCCTACTAATTAAGCTTTCAAATGTAAATCAAATGTCTGAGTCCTGAAATGCAGTTTTTACTGTAATTGCATATCTCCCTCTAGTGTCCACTACCTGATCTGCAACAGATGTCTTTACTACTTTACTTTACTTTACTTTGCTTGGCAGACGCTTTTATCAAAAGTGACTTACAAGGAGCTAGCGCTACCACACCTGGTAGGGGATGGACTAGGAGTCAGAAGGTTTCAAACCTGCAACCTCCTGCATTACAGGCTGACACTTAACCCATTGAGCTGCCAGGCGGCTTTACTATTGTGTATTGCAACCACTAATTTTACATTTTTATTATGATGTTTCCACATTATAAGGGAAACAAAAAGTGGAGCTTGACACCAACGTACAAGAAAGTCTTTATTGATGTGGTATCAATACAATCAAGTACTGTAGATTTTGCATAAGCAGACAAACATTTTCAATCAAAAAGAGTGCATTTTATACCCAAATTCTATTGCATGGAGTGCACGCAATAGCCTAGTATGACCAAAATCCTATATGCTGATACATATAAGTCCACAAATAATTCCTTACAAACAACACAAGAATGCTAACTACATGTTGTAAATGCTCTTAACTCATCAATGCTGTTAAATACCATTTATACGTTCTAGGCTTCGGTGGTCGGTTTTGGCATTCCTATTAAATTATCATAAATGTATAAATACATCTTCATTAATTTCATGTGCAAATGGGAATGGTCGTTTGTATTTATTGAAATTAAAACAAACAATTATCCCTTAAGAACCGAAGCAAGGTTTTTATGCTTTTTTTTTTAAAGACAAAGAGAAAACACTTGCTGTAAAAGCAGTTTGTGTTTGAGACAATACATGGATGTTACTGACACTTGATGATGATTTGCACATATGGCAAATTCCACAAGTAAGTAACATTGTCTATGAAAACATAAGGACAAAGAGTAATAGCCACATGTAACTCACATCACTGTTTCGTATGTCAAAAAAAGGCATAAAATAAGGCAACATACAGTACGTAACGAGCCTTGGACTGTCTTGCAGACTCACATAACAAAAATGATACATTGCAGTTGTAGGATGTTCATATGAGACATAATGGGCAGGAGCAAGTGCACTGTTGGTGTTACATTGATATGAAATACTGATTAGGCCTTGTCTTAGCACTGCTTTTTTAAAGCAACTTGAAAAATGTTTATTTATAATGACACAGCATGGTTAGTACACACTTTTGAAAATCAGACAGAGAGCATACATTCATTCTGACTACAAAACTTAATATTTGGCACAATCAATCTGTACATTGACATTCTTTGTTCAGGGTGGTCGTAATTCAGTGTAATGTGATAGTGTTTGACTGACATAAGTTATAATGGGGTTTTGTGTGAAGGCATGAAGAATGTAGTGTTAGCACCATTATTTTTTTTTTATTTTAAAGTTTTTCCCTAAGACTTATTACCTTTTCATGAATGTTTGTTTGTCACTTGGTACGACGCAGAATTATTGCAAACCATGCCACTAATCTGATCAAAATGCAAACAGCACACTCGAGTTTGCCAGAAATGTTATCTTGTTTGGTCTCCTATGTCATCACCTGTTTGATAACTTGTTCCCGTACTTTGCAAAGGCAATTTTAGTGTGTGGATTTTTTTAATCACAAAGGAGGATGAAACATGAAAGCTAGGTGTCTTTATGGAACATTGACAGCACTGTGATGTTTTTCCAATGTTGTGTAACTTCATGCAAGTATATAATTATCTTTACCAAAGTGTTCATGACCTGACTATCAGAAGGGTGGTGGGGGTGGGGGTGACATGTGTCACAACTAAATGCATATTGACACAGTGACAGAAAGATACGTCTAATACACAAGCACATGCATACACACAGCATTTATCTTTAATGCCTCATCCAACAGAAATTAGTAAATACACAGCTCTCACCTCTAGCACTCCACCTCTCCCAGAAATCTGGCAGAAATATGTTAAATGTTAAACAGTCTGTGTTTCATAAACAAGTCCCTTTACTTATTCCTAGAGTAAATACAGATTTATTCTCACTTACAGCCGTATACTTGTGCATTATTCATTTCTGAAGCATGCTCAAATTCTGTTCATTCAAAAGAAATGATTTGTAATTGTTCTAATTTGTCACACAGTCACACAGAAACTGGCACTGTAGGAAAAATGTAGATAAGTTCAATTATCATCTGTTTGTGTCTTTATTAGTATGTGCAGAAATGAGTTTACAACATTTTCACAGATTTTGTAATACATGGTCACAATAGGACTCATAGGATGGTAGCACACAACACTTGCGTGGAATGTTAACGTGATACTGATTTATTATTTGGTAGTATATCATTAGCAAGCAGTGATGTCAAGGTCAGAGAACGTGAAGGGCATGCCTGTGACATGCTCATGGGATTTGCAGTTAAAATGGGACATTTTTGATTGATAGAAGGAAACATGTTGTCGACATTAACTATATGTATACATTTTGTCTTCAGAGCTAGAAAATTGCCTAAAGTTTAAAAAAGGCAATCTCCTTGCATGATGTTGGTAACCTAATTCAAAAGGGTAATTTGAACTTTTGAAATTCTAATACTGCAATGTATTTATATTTATTGTATATTTATTCTTAGATTGTATTTCCTGGAATGCATTTCTGGACAGTTAAATAAATTAAGGCAGTAACCCATCATTTTAAATAGTTTGTTACTATATTCAAAAATATAAAGCCAAGAAAGCTCCCAATTTTATAAATAACTCAAAATTATTATTAAATTTAACATACCAGTTGTTTATTATACCAAATATGTGTCCATTATTCTAGCCACTTAAGGGTAGTGTGATTGCCGGCACCTGTCCCAGCCATCAGGTCACCAGTCTATCACAGGGCTGACATAGAGACATACCATTCATACTCACATTCACACGTATGGGCAATTTAAAGTCACCAATTAACTTAGTATGCATGTCCTTTATTAGTGTGAGGAAGCCAAAGTACCCAGGGAGAACCCACACAGACATGTCGAAAACATGTAACTAAACAGAGGCACCCAGCTGACCCATGGTTTTGGACCCCGGGCCTTCTTGCTGTGAGACCACAGTGCTAATCACTACACCTTATGGTGTCAGAGCATGTGGGCAGGATGTGCAGTCACATGGGAAGGTCTGTTACTAGCAAGACATTTAACAGTCTGAATCCAATAAACAGCAACAAAATGGATGACAAGGATCAAACAATAACAATAAAATTATGACAATATAATAATTAAAATAATATACGCTAAAAAACACCAACATAAAATACAACCCAAGAAACACATTTGAAGGACATTGAACAAAAAACACAGTATGAAATTCCTTCCCCTGCCTTTTTAAAATTTCCATATTTCATTTACAAAGTTTGTTTATTTATTTTGCTGATGTTGTTGAGAATGAGCCAGATAAAGATGATGGCAGAAATGTTGTGAATTTTATGGGTTTATGTTTCTATTATGGCTGAAGGTATTATAGGTTTAGGGTTGCTCTGAGGTTCCAATATGGGAACATGTTTGGAGGAATGTACAGGGTTATCTGGGACAGAGTAGGAATCCAGAGAAAGAGGAGTGGATGTACTCTGTAGAATAGAGGCCATTTGCCTGATCCGATGGCATCTGGACCCACACCTGATCACCTTCTTTCAACTCTAAGACAGCACTACCTGATGCCTGGTCCATGTAGCCTTTCTTGTATTCATCATAAGTGTATGTTGCTGGTACATTGTTCATGTACAGAGCCACCCACAAGCTAGTTCCCTTTACGTGCATGTGGTATGCAAAGTAGTAGATGCCAGATAGAGGAGCGGTAAACATACCAGTGGCAGAGCTGTAGGCATTTTGCCCATTGTACAGTGTCCTGTCAAATTTTATGGGCATTCCAGAGGGGGGAAAAGGTGTAGTGAGAATTGCTGTAAAGGCTGGAGCTACAGAGGCAGAGAGTGGAACTTGATTATACACAGGTCCCTTCCTGACCCCTTGTACCTCATCTCCTTCCAGCTCTGAATCTGTTGGCCCTGCAACAACAGTTTGGCCATTTCCTGGAAGGCCTGGGGGCCCTGGAGGCCCTGGGGGCCCAGGGTTACCATTAAGTCCAGCGGGACCTTGTTTTCCTGGAGGACCTTGTGGACCCATAACTCCCTTTTCTCCAAGCTTCCCGAGTCCAGGAGGCCCCGGAAGACCAGGTTCACCCCTCACACCAGGAATGCCCTGTGGCCCCATGGGACCCATGGGTCCCTGAAGACCAGGAATGCCTGACTGACCCCTTGGACCTGGCGTTCCTATAAACCCCGCCTCACCTTTAGGCCCTGGGGAACCTGTCAGCCCGGGATTACCAGGTAGGCCAATATGCCCCGCTTCACCTTTAGGTCCAGGTTTTCCAATAGGACCATTAAGCCCAGGGATTCCTTTTTCCCCAGATATGCCAGGTTTTCCAGAGACCCCACTAGGCCCTTGATCACCTCTGAGACCAGGCAATCCTGGAGGACCCTGGGGCCCATTTTCCCCTTTCAGTCCAGGAATTCCATGTTTCCCAGGGAGTCCCATTGGACCTTGAAGTCCTGGTGGGCCTGGTTGTCCATCAAGACCTGACTCCCCAATTGGACCAACCAATCCTTGTTCTCCTTTGTCCCCTGGGAGACCAGGCAACCCACCATGGCCTTTTTCTCCCTTAGGCCCATTTAGACCAGGTTTTCCGTAACCAGGAGCTCCGGGAAACCCAGGAGAACCCTTTGGTCCTGCCTCACCTTTTTGACCTAAGAGACCTGGTGCTCCTGGCAGTCCGTCTAGCCCAGGTTTTCCTAGCCCAACTGTCCCTGGTGGACCTTGTAGACCTGGAGCCCCATGCTCTCCCTGTTCCCCACGATCACCTGGGAGCCCTTGATCACCTTTAAGACCAGGAAGTCCAGGCAAACCTTTTGGTCCTGGTTTGCCTATACCTGGAAGACCAGGTGCTCCTGCACTACCTTTCAGCCCAGGAAGACCTCTTATACCTGGAGTCCCAGGCTTCCCATTTCCATTCTCACCCTTAAGCCCACGTTCACCAGGTTGGCCACCAATCCCTTTTATTCCTGGTTCTCCTCGAAGACCTGGGGGCCCTCTCATGCCTGGAAGCCCAGGTTTCCCATTCAGAGAAAGGCCAGCTGGGCCAGGGAGGCCAGGCTGCCCTGGAGGTCCTCTAAGACCTGGTTCACCACGAGGGCCTACCTCACCAGTAAGCCCTGGCATGCCATTTGGTCCAATCTTTCCTGGGAGACCTGGAGGTCCAGGCTTACCAATTCCTGAGAAACCAGGAGGCCCCTGAGGGCCTGGCTGGCCATTGAGACCTGGTTTCCCAACTCCAGGTTTTCCTGGAAGCCCTGGTTGCCCTGATGGCCCCCTTGGTCCAGGTTTCCCTTGCAGGCCGGGCTCCCCCTTTACTACCATCATGGGTGGCGCATCTATAAAAAGAAAAAATAAGCATGCTGTTTGTACAATTATGAATTTCCTAACAATAATAGAAGAATAAAAAGAAATAAATTCTTATTAAGAATTTTTTCTTATAAAATCTCATGAAAAACAACCCTCAGCTGCTATACCATTAGAGATCAATCCCCTGTTTTCTACAGAAGGCAACATGGTTTCTTCCTCGTGTAAAGATGTAGGATTGTTGGAATTTCAGGCTTTTCAGAGGTTCAAATTTCTTTAATTTACATTTTCTTATTGGGGATTAAAGTACATATTGTAAGAAGAATCTGTGACATATTGGTGTATACTATGGTACTACATATACACTACCTATCTATTTCACTTTTAAATGAAACCAGCAGAGAAATGTGTGTAATAATCAAAACATTCTGACATTCTGACTTTTTGTCCAAGAAAGTTTCTCAAATGATAAATGAATTTGTGGAAGTTATTTCTACATACTGTAAAATATTATTTAGCTGCTGATCCATATTAATGTTATATTGTACTATAAGGATCTAGTTTGTCAACGGATTAGCTTGGTATTTGTCAGCAGCTAGAAAGGTACTGTACACTGAATGAGCAGGGGTATAAAGGAAAGACATTAATTCCTATAAAATTATACCAAATATGTTTCTTAAAAAATGTGTTGGTATGTAATGAAGCAAATTAAGTAGAGTTTACTGTTCTGTTTCGTAATTAACACTTAATTTTATTTATTTATTTTTGTCTGTAAAAAATAAATACATACATACATACATGTATTTATTTTCTTTACAGAATATATATATATATATATATATATATATATATATCATTGTGTAACATAAAGAAAACTAACTAACTAAACTGGTCTGCAATAGTTACAGTGTCTCAAAAATTACAGTGTCTCAAGAAGACCAATTCACCCTTATGAAAGAATGACAGCTGTGTATCATTGTGTTGAGTTACATAATGAAACATAATGTTGCTCACTATGAAGACAACTTTAATCCATTAGCTGTGTGCAAAAAAAAGTCATAGCCAGAGAAATTGGTGCATGACCTTTCCAATTTGAAGCCTAGAACCTGCCAGTGCAACCTTACTATTGTACTAATCACAGAAATGTTGTCACGATCACCTTAACAGTAATTAGTAAGAGATCATGGAAAAATCTAACTTTTTTCCTTAATGTGCATCATGTTGTTTTCCCAGGCAATTCAAGTTGGAGTTTCCACTACAATCCCTAATAAAACCACAGGACACTGCTTCCCCCTAGTGGCAGTCAACGGGACATTGACTTTTTCAGAATCAGAATCAGCTTTATTGGCCAAGTATGTTACAAATACAAGCAATTTTCTTCTGGTCGTTTCTAGCTTCTCTAGGACAGTACAGACAGAAAACAAGTACATGAGAAACAATAACTTAAAGACTTTGTAACAAGACAAATTGTAACAAGACAGAAAGACAAGACAATGTGTGTGTGTGTGCAGTGTGTGCAGTGTGCTGAGTTGTGGGCAGTGTGTGTCTATAAAGCAACAGCAATTAGTTGTTCATAACAGATATTGCCTAAGGGAAGAAACTGTTCTTATGTCTGGTGGTTCTAGCAAACATAGCGCTGTAGTATGTAGGGTTTTAGTAGTATTAGTTACAGCAGCATGCTGAACAAAATGTCTCCAAAAATGCAATAATGCAATAACAATGCAGTGGGGTTTAATTAAAGCATGGATTGTATTATAGCAGATTTAATAAATGTAGCCCCACACAAAGTAAGCAAAAGTGACACCAACTCAAAGTAAAATTACAATTTTTACAATGTGGATCTTATTTTTGCTCTGTGGATACAGCAAAGTTTTAAAGGCCAGCAGCAGGAAAAACAGTCCAAAGTCCATGATTTTGCTTAAAAACCAACAGCTTTATATGGTAAGTTAATTTTAATTAGAGGACTAGAAAGGTGACAAAGGTTGTGTCTTTGACATGAATGCCGTCTTTGTTCATTGCTTTGATGCTTTCTGGGACTACAAGACTTTAATTGTACTTTTTATATATGTGCATTAAACAATTAACAAACTGAAACACCCAAGTATTGTTGATTTTAGATTTGACAAGAAATGTTATTTATAAACCCAAATAGGGACTAGAGTTGTTACCATGTTATCAACAGCATCAATGTTAAGTACTTAAGTAGTATGAACTTAGAACTGCAACCTGAGATAATCTGGCATGATATTTCTACTGAAGAGAACTTTCAGGAAAGTACTTGCACATATAGTTAAATATTGAGTTTGTGAACTTCTGGTGACTAAATTATAACTTGAAATGTAGCTGTGTTTTCGCACAGGAAATAAATAAAGACAAATAGGAAGACTGCTGCAAATTTGTAGGTGTGATTGTTTTAAAGTCTAGTCATATTTGTTCCTAATCATGTGTTTTTAGTTGTGTACAACTATAAAAACATGTATGGGGACATTCTCCTCACCAAAAGTCTACAGAGAAATAAAATAATTTTTGACACAAAGATTTTTTATCAACAGAATTGTTTGTACTAAAGTAATATCCTGGGTACTATTCTGTCAGCATAGTCTGTTTAAAATATATACAAACACTAAAGCTTTATATTTATTAGTTGTGTGTGATATTGATACTTCCAGTTACGAGCTACACTTATATACTGGTATACAAATGTACATTGCTATTTCATTTAGAATGTATTTTTTTATTGTTGCAGGTGGAGAGCTACTGCTGAAAGCACGCTCCAGCAAAAATATCCTATGTGACAGGTCTGTGAAGATTCTCATTCATACAGGTGAAGTTGTCAGAAGGTTTAGTCATGGCAACTGGACTTCTTTCTTTCGTTCTGTGGACTTTTTCAATATGTGACAGTATTGACATTTGACCACTAGGTGGAAGTAAACACATTCATGTGAGTCTGGGGCAACTGTGCTTTGCTCCAAAAGCTCCAAAACCTTGTTTCTGCCACTTTCTATGAAATACTATTTACAGAAAGCATCAACTTTAGAGTTGGGTAAATGTCTGTGGAAGACGATTTTCTGAGAGATTTAAAAGGAAAATGTTATCTGAATCTAACATCTGGAGTACTTTGTTGTCAAACATAATTTCCTTGTGTATCCCTCATTTTGCTTTGAAGAAGGGACCCCTGATAATACAGTGCACATGTCGTATCATGTAGAATTTTGTGGTAGAAAATTTCTATTTCGAGAGCGATGACAATGACAGCATGCACATTTTTACAGAATTATTGTTATCCTTTCCCTGAACTGTTTATATAATCTGTTTTTATTTCCTTCACACTCTATTCCCCGTGATACAGCTACAAAATTGTGGTAAACAGTGGTGTTTTCAGGAGTAACAGCATCCAGATGGCGGGGGAACAACAGGCCTTGTGGAGCTCAGCAAACAGTGGGCAATCAGGCCCAGTCATTAGTTCCCAACTGAGGACCTGCCAAATACTGGTAGACCCACAGGGAAAATAGACAGTGTGCCCTTTGCCTGAAAACAACCACTAAACATGTACCTTTAAGTCTGTTGTGGTTTCTGGAACGGTATTCATAGCTGCCTCTACTTAAACAGCAATGCTGGCGGTTTTGTTAATACTTTACGTCTCTGTTCTTTGTTGGTTTGCATACATTGTAAACATGGTTTAATGCATATTATGCTTAATTTGGTTCAAAGAGTCAAAAAATCTAATTCCCATGGTATTGTAAAGAAACATTCAGTCTGCAGAAAATAACTTTGACTCAAGACTTTTCTGCAGTTTTTGTGTGTACATGAATTATTTAAATTCTATTAAATCAGTTTTAAAGGCCCTACAGCATTAGTACTTCCACTGACCCAGCCTTCAGTATTATTTAAATTGAGCTTCTGCACAGCAGACTGAGTAAAAGTAATAGAGACAGACATACTACACCCCAGGGATTACTTACCAACATAATGTCCCTTGCCCTCTCGAAATGGGGGTCCAATAGGCCCTTTCATCATAGGTTGCATGTACTTCATTTGAGGCATGGGGGGGTAGCCTCCAGCAAGAGCACGGCCTCCTAGCATTAGTAGCACGCAGACAGGAGCCAACAACATGGTCATCAGCATCCAAGGCTTCACGATTCACACACAAACAACTGGGGGAAACAGAAAAAGGATTTTTGTTACTAGTTATTTCTTCTCCTTTAATTGCAGATTGAAGCAAGGTCACAGATAAGTAATATACAGTGTATTAATTAAAGCATGTGTTGATTTAACACCTACAGTAGTAATAATGTGTGGAACTATTCTGGTGTAAGCTTGAAATCTTCGTGTTTTATATTTAGTGCGACCTACTTAACACTTGAGATTTAGTTTCCATACAACATCAACCCTCTGTGTCTACACCCTTTCTGGCGGTTAAAACAAGTAAGGCCGAAGGATTTGCACAAAAAGATGAAAAGTGAATGATGTTATGAACAATAGGTTGGCTAACATTAACAAATGCACATATGACTGTATGTTGTGCTACAAACAAATGGGTTAAAAAAAAGACACTATTTTGAGCACTAGTGAGGGAAACATTTGGATGATTACTCAAGTATTAGATATGCACATATAACCAGCAAGTATATTATGTACAATATGTCTCCACTTTAACTGCTGCACAGGTACAGCATGTGTTAAATACCTGACGGGGGTGGTGATTAGAACAGTTTGTCTTCAGAAACAGGCCTTACAGGCAGATATCTTGACTTTAATTTTTGTCAGGAAAGAATTACCACATTAAACTCTACTAAATATTTTCATAATCATAGTCAGTTGTAGACAAGAAGCCACCAGAGGATAGGTAGTGTGTTTTTGTATCGTTAGTGAGCAACTGTCCGAAACTTGTGAAATGATGTGTGAAATGACATAGGCTGTTATCAGAAGCTGTCTTTGGACTGATGAGTGACAGGAGTTATTTTCTGATAATCTGATGTTACGCCTGCTCCCGTTTGAATGCTGAAAAGGGTCCTGTTATGAGGCAAAGGAAATTGTTCAAGAATGAGAGAAAATGGTGCATAGTCATGAACACACTGTATACTGCAAGTTTGAATCTGATTTAACTGACACAGAGTCTCATTGTACACTTAGAGGACTATAGAACAGTATGCTACAGATGTGTGCCTGGCTAGCTCAGTCAGGAGAGCATGAGACTCTTAATCTCAGGGTTGTGGGGTTAAGCCCTATGTTGGGCGTATCAACTTTTGCAGCCTAATAGCTCAATGGGACAAGCATCAGACTGGTATGATGGAAGGTTTAGTCATGGCAACTGGACTTATTTCTCTTGGTAGAGACGTTTTGTTCTGCATCCACAGAACGTTTTCAATCTGAGGTAAGTTGGTGAGTGGTCACAAATGTATCCTCCAGTTTAGTAGATAAAGTTGTAACATGTAAAATGTAATCAACGACAGTAAAGCTGATCCTTCTTCTTCTTCATCTAATTATAGTACATGTCATCCAGCCATATTGGCCAGGCCTTAATCATCTTTCATCTGTTTTCTTTCTCTCTCTTGCTCTCTCTCATTCTCTCTCTCTCTCACACACACACACACACACACACACACACTTTATATACTGTAACATGACCAGAGGCCCATTGTCTCATAATTAATTGAAGTGGGCATCAGACACAGTGCTGTGCTGTGATTTGACAGCTGTCTGGATGTGGGAGCAGTAAAGTGAGAACGCCATGATGGAATTGGTGGCCTGAAGGTCAGACTCTGCCTTACTTCCTTTATTAATGCTTCTTTTCAGTGCCGTTGTTACTTTGTGTGTTTTAAGATCTGTTACTGCGTGTGTTCTTTTCTCAGTAAAACTTGTTTTATTTAAAGTGTCCTTCTGCCTGCCAGACACATTTTTTTCACAGTAACTTTGGATGCTGCAGAAGGTTGCTTTGATTCACCATTAGCTCAACTCTCCCCTCAAATCCAGGGTTTGTTTTTTGATGTGAAAATGGGGGGAAGTTAACGACTTTAAGTATTTTCTGTAACCACTCACCAGAGGTACATATTGTGTTCTCGTGCACACAGTACAAAGAGTGTGTTTGCTATGTGGCTGTTATGTGTGAGTTAGATGTGAGTATGTACAAGTCATGGTCAAGTAGTGGCTAATGGTGACCAGCCAGAGAGGACTGACTGAATTTGTTTTTGTCTACAGAGCTTTGCAACAAAAATGTCTGATAAACAGATTGTGGAGGTTTTATTCGGCTGAGCCTGATTCCTGTTAAAACACAGTTTCTGTATTTAAGAGTGTGTCGCACAAGGTATGTCAGAAAGTTTTCATGCCTTCAGGTTTGTGGGTATCCAGAGCTGCCTGTTAAATTACATCTACACCAAAACCACAGACGTCCATACCAGACAAGCCTTCCTGCCAGCCAGCCAGCCAGCCAGCCAGCAAGTCAGCAAGTCAGCCAACAGCCAAACACGGCCCTATCAATACTGCTTGCTGTTTTTCCTGTTTACATCTCTTAAGAGCTTTGTGTTATTTTTGCTTTTTCTTACTTTAAACTTGTGTGTTATGTGGTAAAAATGATCTTTGATTTTTCTGAAGACTTAAACAACAACACATCAGCATCAGCAACAATTATTGTACCGCAGACACAGACACTTATGACTAATTACAAAAAAACTAGCTCAGAGACTTAGTACTTTAGTAAATGGCTGTAAAACAAGAATTGGACTGCTCAGCTATGCGGTTGCTAAACAGTCACAGACCTGATCTCAGCACACATGGTGGCAATGAACACACCTATTTCGAAGCACTTGGCGATGTGGAGCCTACTGTGAACTCCCAGATGACTACCACTCCCTGCTTCCAATTAACTGCAGTGTGTAATTTGATGTAATTTTCAAATCAGAAAATGTCAGATCATTTTCAAATTAGAAAACGTCAACTTATGTTTGTGTTACTGCTGTGCCTCAGTAAACTTACATAGTGAACCCTTTTTCTTTCTCCCTTTCTCATCCAAATTGAGACCATATCTGCAACTGAAAGCAATAACACAGAGACAGCAACATAGTGAGTATTAAATTAACGGCTCTGCTACCTTGTCCAATATAAGAGCAAACGCTCAGTAATTAGACTTTTCTTTGTAGTTGTTTTGTTCCTTTGTAGCCAGTTTACACATGTTTAGAACCATTCTCTTCGAAGTTATGTTAGCACTTACATGTGCTGTTCAAATCTACAGTAGTTCTCAGGTTTTAGTATTCTGTTCACAGGGAAATGAAGACAGGCCGTCCTAACTTTCTGCATTATATTCATTACATACAAAACACTAAGCATATTACACTTACTGTTATTGGAAACCACAAAATTCAATCTTAGATTCTGGTTCTGTTTTCTTAAAGCTGCAAAGTTCTGATTTAAAGTGCTTCACTAATCTAACTGTCTTTTAATGAAATGTTACTGTAGCTGTGCAGCTGAAATGTAAATATCTTAAACACACCTACAAATGTGGAGTTTGTTTGGAAGGCACTCTTCATTAGACGATCAAGAACGTGGGTTAATTATGAGTGTATGTGACTTTCTAACAAGAAATGTTAACAGTCACTTCATGTTCAAGTAAAATAGAAGACCCCCCTCTTGACCCCCTAGCCATGTGTCCAGTAGGTCTGTTCAGTAATCCACCCATGTCCACATCAAACACAAGCACACTTGTTGGCAAATGCACATAAACACAAACATCCCACTTTCCCACATACAGTTTGTTCACAGATCTGTCTCCAAACCACCTGGTAATCTGAGTCAGGAACACAAAACAAACCCAAACCTCGCCGCCGTCGCCTTTCTCGAACATGTCTTGGATGCCATTTTAACAGAGCCGAAACACTAATCTGCCAAGGCTTGAGGCCGCCAAAGCAGACTCAACAGCTTCCAAGCCTAAATTCAGCAGCATCTCAAGTGGCCTGCTGAGACCAGCAGAAGAGACACTGTGGCTTAGCCGAAGCCAAGCACACACTTTCCTAACTACTCTGTCTACCCACTAATGAAATCAGCAGCACTGGCGAGGTGAGGTCGAAGGTGTTCTGCCTCCACTTCCCTTAAGACGTCCATGTGTCAATCCAGACTACCAGGTATTTCCTTAAACCATGTGCCAAAGAGAGATTATAGATACGCAAAGTGTGAGGATTCAGTGTCATGGAGAAAAGAGGAAATGCTTGTTTTTGTGGTGAACATTTGAGACACTCTTTGAGTGGAGGAATCATCACCTGAACACCATGTACTATGTAATACCATCTTAACAAAAACACCAAATGGTTCAAAAGCAACCAAAGTCTATGAGGGTTACGTAGTTTAGACCACAGGTCTCACAGAGAACTGCACAGAGAACCAACCTGACCACATATTTTAGCTAAGTCATCCAACCCTTGCTAACATCAGCCACAACCATGACCATAACCATTCCTAACCATAACCACAGACCCCCACTGTTATTCAACCACAGCCACTTTCCTTTACCAAACTCCCTTCTTGTAAATTCAGCATGAAATGATGGAAACTTTTACAGCAGGAATGAATTTTCAGCACAGGAGGAAAACACACTTAAAAATAAATTAAAATGATTGCTCTGTGGTTTAATATTGAATCTTTAGTCTAGACAAACGAAAATGTGCTAAAAAGACATGCACGTGTGGACCTCAAGCAAACTCATACAAATATACATAAACAAGTCCAAACATCGAGGTCATCACCTTCAGACAACACAGAGCTCCATTGACAACGACCTTTGTATACAGTATGCCTTGCTGTTTACATAAGCGTGTGAGCAACACGGAGAAAAGGGAGAAAGTGAACACAGCAAGTACACAACATGCCACATAGGGCTTATTGAGTCCGAGGGTATGTGTGTGTGTGAGGGGAGAGGAAGTTGAGCATCTGGGCTTTAATTTACAGCATCACCTTTTAAATGACGTAATCCCTCCTTCAACCTGAGTGGCACTTGGGTCATTGCGTCTGGCCAGTGTCAGCTCACTTAATAATATTTGAGCAGGGCTCACTGGGCAAAGGGAAACAGTGCGGCTGTTCACATGTCACGTCCAAGTGCGGATATGTGTGTAACTGCCCACAAAGCTAATTCATGTATACTGAGACATCTGTTACCTCAATTGCCACCAACCCAGAAGTGTATTGAACCTTTTGTTTGGTTTCTTCTCAGGAAAAAGTTGTCCCTCCAACACTATCACAATAAAAGCTCCTATATTCTATTAATACTGTTTCTACACAATGAGTAAATGATTCAGTGGAACAACAGTAGTAGTTTACATTGCTTCCCTACAAGTCATAGTAATGTGTAGTGTGTAAATATTATTTTGACAAGAAATGACGTGTAATGTTTAAATGTATACCATAACACAGCAATTCACATACAATTACACCTATGCTATTTAGACATGCCATGGTTCTTAGAGTACAAATACAAACTTTTGCAATGCCACCATACACAAATCAAGCTACACAGGGGGCAAAATATTCAGGTTCAGTGCAGAAGAACTTCAGCAGACAAATCCAAATCTGAGCTCAACAGCACTCATCATCTTTCAGGTTAACTGAATTGCGTCCCAACACCAGTACCCCAATTATTTTATAGATACTGTGGGGGGAGGGGCCATCAAAATGATCCAAAATATTTTCAAAATACTTGATTAGAGAGAGCTATGCCATGTGAAATTATCTAGCATGGACGTAATGTTTAATTGTTCTCATAATTTCAGCCATGCAGTTTAGATTACTACATGTTTATATAGAGGGAAAATGATTGAGCATCTGAGTGGAAGACACTGTTTTAGTGCAACATTTCTTCATCTAGCCCTACTGTCAGGAAGCCATTAACACCAAGACTTCATCCATCTACTTTTGGGTAGTACTAATGATGATATATAGCTGCACTGCAGATGACAAAGAGCATACTTCAGCTTCATTGCACTTGCCTGCTAAAACACAGACTCATGTTCTGTGACTCTGTTCTGTCTGTATTCTGTCCTGCCTGGGGATTATCCTCAAACAGTATGACTGATTGTGCACCCTCGGTAAATGTAAAACGAAACAAAACAGAAGATGTTAGGAAAGAAAACCTCATGACGTGCAGAGGAGGTGAAAGGAAAGAGACTCATCAATTCAGGCAAGAGTACCTGTGGAGCAGTGGTGTGTTTTTCTAATGTCCTATGTCCTAAGGTCTGAGCGGGTGTGAAAGGAAATGAGACCACGTCAGATAGTGGGAAATTTAATGCAGATGGAGTGGTTAAAAAAATAAGTAAAACGAAATGAAGGATGTAGGTAGCAGAAAGTGAGAAATTGGAGTGAGGTGGGTTGCAGGAGTGTGAAAAAAACTTGGGGAGGGGTAGAGAGTAAAGAGGTCAGACAGAGGGTTTTCATTTCTTGATGACTACATTCAGAGGAACACATTTAATACCCCTGGCCACTTATCTACAGTAAGTGGAGAAACAGACGTGCTAACCATAAGATGAAGGGAGGGGGTGGTTGAGGGGTGATAGATTGTGCATATGAAAGTGTACTTCATGTGTGTGTCTGTACTCTGGAACAAGAGGTGAAGTAGTCAGACTGAGGCTAATTATTCACAGAGTTTTTAACCTCACCTTGAGACCTCACATGTGTACACTTACATGTGTCTTTTTAAGATGAGCCTCGTTTGTTCTTCAGCCCCAAGCAGAAACGGTTTCAAGAAGGTAACCCCCCCCCCCCCCCATGCTGCTATGCTCCTCATCTTTCTGTGAAGCATTAATATTCACGATAAAGTCTGCAAAACATCCAGACTAACTCACACCCTGCCAAGAAACCAGTTGCAGAAAGGGATTGTTGAGAACAAGAGTAAGTGAAGGTCCATAGGCACACAGCTTTACCTTCCTGCCTGACCTCTCCATGCACCTAAACCTAATATGAGCAGCTGATTAGGTAATCGAGGATCTTATAAAAGGTAATCTTTTTCCACATTTCCAGAGCTTTTAAATGCAGCAAAGCATGCATCACCACTCTCAGAAATTAATATTACTAGCTTTCCATCATTTTCCCATCATGTGAAACATTTCTACAAAGACAGAGATCCATGGGTTGGAATATATAACCATACAGGGAATTGTGTGTTAGAGGGTGTGTGGAGATGACCTCACCTCAGACAGTCAAACGTCGAAAACATCCAGTAATATAATCTACTGTAAATCAAAATAAACACTCTCTCTTCGCCTCATAGGTCTCGACTGGCAACCCCAGCTTTTTTTCTCTCCCCTCATTCTCTTTTCCTTAAGCCCCCTGCTCTCTGCACCGCTCATTTCTGGTGTGAATACTTTTATTGTAAGCTGCCAAGACCTGACCAAGCAAGGTGTTTTTTTTCTACTCTGCTGGTCCCATGGTGCGAACATGTGCACTCAACTCTCTGTTGTCCATCATTTAGCCAAAAGTAAAATACAGAATACGAGAGAGTTAGAGTGAGAGAGGACAACTAAATCTGCTTGAAGGAAAGTTAACACTGTCCACATTTGCACAGTGCGTATGACGCTTCACACTTATGGACAGGATGGTGCTGTGCAGGACTCTGCAGGGCCATAATGGACTGGGTTGGGCTTGATCTGTGTTATGTCTTATGCTTCTGTGCCATGTCTCTAAGTAGCTCTTACCCTGTTCCCTTAACTGAGTGGGTGGCTTTACGTCTGCCAAAGTGGGGCCTCTGAAATTTGCAGTGTGTCCACAGACCATGGAACACACAGAACAAAGAGAAAGAAAAAGAGCTCCAAACAAGCTACCGTGCAAGTGAATCATCATTTCTCCATAATGACTTTCCCAGTGAGGATTTTTGCAACACAGATTCTTATTTCTTGAGTGTCTTACTATTGGTGGCAGTTCATCCAAAGGAAAAGCTAACTGCAGAAAGGAGTCAACCCCCATATGGAGAGGGAATGCACGTGTCTATTTAGACTGAGCACTGGAACAACTGTACACCATCAATTGTTCCATTGTTGTTGTTTTTATTTATATATTTGCCAGGACTGGTAAAAGGAAACTCCTGCCAAGGTACAGGAAGAGAAGGAAAAGAGGAGAAAAGCACCTTATTGTGGATAAAAAAGATCGATGCCGACTGAAGAGGAGGAGAAAGCAAAAAGTCATTGAGGAGAAATTAAGTCATTACGACAGAGAGAGAAAAATGAGAGAGAGACAAGAAATAAAAGCTTTAGCCTATGATCTCCCTGTTGACTTCAGATGCGTCCCCCACCAATCATCTCACATGCTACTTCCGCAGGCAGCCGAGACAGCTTTACGCATACATATACAGATCAGCTGCCAGCGAAACAGAGAGGAAGACCTATTTTTCTGTCCGAATGGAGAGAAAAGAGGGAAAGAAAGAGAGGTAGAAGGGAGATTATAATTTAATAAGGGGCAGGAAATCTTGGTCAAATCCCCCTGAAGGAGCTGAAATACCTCCGTGCTGGAGGCTACTGGACTGTAGACTAAATGGGCTTCTCTGAACAGGCAGCTGGACAGACAATAGACAAGGAAGAGAGAAATCCCCCTCTACCATGAGTTGGAGCTATATTCATATGTCAAATATATAACCAGTGTTTTTTGTGGTGGAAACACAATGATTAACTTAGTGGTTAACGGGTGAGTAAACAAGTACACATGTGTTCTGCCAAATTGACATATATGCATATAAGCTCCATGCTGAACAATTCAATTAAATCACTTTTCTGACAAACAGGAAGTGACGCAGATAAAACTGGATAGCCAACAGCAATGGCCAACAAAACTGTAAAAAAGGTACATTATATTATTAAATATATTATTAAATATTCATATCACAGCACCAGTGAACTTAGTACGGCTGTTTACATGACACGCCCAAGTGCGTATGCTGGGCAGTGTATTAATACTGACCACCATACCAGACCAATTGAGTTCCTTTATTATATGTACGTACAGTCCCCTTTTTAATATTTAACAAACAAACATACTATGAAAAGAAGTAAAATCATACGGCAGGGACATGACTCACAACAGAATCCCTTAGGTTCTCTCTCTCTCAGGTCAATTTGAAGCCTGATGCTTTTATCGTAATGACAAAAGCTCCTTCTGACAGCCTACAATAAAAGGGATCGAGCAAATGCATCGTGGACTTTAAAAAAAAGAAAGAGGAAATGAGCTTGCAAGCAGACTGCTGCAGCTCGAGGGCTCAGACAGTGACACAGAGCCATCAGAGGATGAGGAGAAAGGACTGGGTGAAAGTGAAAGTACATGCACTGTGAGCTTTTTCCCAGTAGTGATGCTATATTCCCATAGTGCGTGGGTGTTTGACTTGGTATAGCATGTTAGCACTTTGTAGTCTTTATAGAATACCAACGTGATCGTAATTGGAGATTGGATCACGCCGTGAGCCCATTCATCTTATTCTGAGTCAAGAGACAAAGTTGTTTTTCTTCTCTAGGGGGCAGAAAGAAATTTGCTGAATGTGTCTCTGCTCAAAAATCACTTGTTCCACCTTTCCACCTCACACTACATGAAATTCACTGGATGGTTTGAATCCCAGTTGAGAACCATTAACTGTTCGCTTGATTGATCACTCAATTAAAACACTGCTGTCTCCAGCTAAGTGTTGCAGGCCGAGCCAGCAGAAAAGAACCCACAAAGCACCTCATACACACAACCACACACACAAGCCTGCATATTAACCGGACCACCAGCACACAGTTCCCAGTCCCCTCTGACCGTGGTTCTCACTGAAACCCACCCCACCCATCAGGATCAATGCAAGTCTTTATTAGCTTCTGGCTAAGAGCACTGACGGTGTAAGAGGACCCTGCCAGTTCTGGCCTCACACCTCCCAAAATCCACTGCTGGGTTGTATAAACATGGCTCGGGAGAAGTGTGTCTGTGTGTGTATGGATGTGTGGGTACAGGTTCAGTCTTTAAAGTAAAGTAAAAGATTTTGTTAAGCTTTAAGTATCAGTGTAACAAAGAAAGACATTTAAAAAGTTGCCAATTCACAGTTTTTCAAGAGTTGATGAGAAGATTCTGACGAACAGACTGGCACAACCAGTCTGCTTTTCTACTATGAAACACATAAAAGAAGTTGTGTGCACCCATGGGTTCATCTAAAATGTGAGACACAACCAAGTGATATGTCCCCAATGAGTGCTGCAGCTTTGGCCCAAACTGTAAGAATTATATTTAAGTCAGCAGAAAGTAGCATGGGGGAGACGAGACAGTATTAGAGCTCTGGGAAGTGTCAGACGATGAGAAGTGGATCATGCCTGGTTCTAATTTACGCAACTATATGTCTGATTTAGTTTGTGTTATTATGTGATATCACATTGATGTAGTGTCTCGAATGTGTGCCTGCAAGTCATTAACACATACGGTTCATTCAACAGTGCAAGAGCACTAGGAGCATTTCTATTTTGTATAAACTTGTGTATATTCAAGCATTGGAACGATTCATTCATTGCAGTAAATGGACAAATTATGAGTTATATCACTTTCACTATATTGATTTGCTTAAGGATCCACGAGTAATCAATTTTACCTGCCTCGATATAAACAATTTAACTTCCTTTAATATAATTTACAACATAAATCCAGATAAAATATTGTTCTTGAAACTGAGTTCTAACCACTGAAATATGGTGTCAATTATTATCGTTCAACACTAACCCCAATTTTTACTTTTTCTGCATAAATTAAAACAAAAATATTATTTATTGTATTTACTGTTAAGGTTGTGATGAATGTGGCAATAAAGTTTTTAGAGACTTAATATCTTCCAGACTACTAGACTGTTTAACAGAAGTGGGTAGCACATTTTTAAAACTTCAGCTATTTATTCTAATGTATGAATATACTTCAAAATGACCTAAAACCTGAATCTTATATGTCATATTCAGGCTTTTCAAAAATGAGTCATATTCATATAACTCCTCAAAATTTTAGCAATCTATGGTGTTGGCTTTCAGTTCTAAAGCTATTCCTTCCTGTTGAAGTTGACAAATATCGAGTGTATTCAGAGGAAAAAAAAAATTGTGTAAGTTTTTATTGACTGTCTCTCAAAAATAAAGAAATAATGTAGCAGATTAATATAGATGTTATTGAGTAGTTTCCTTGCTTGTGGAAGTGCCCAGTGTTCTCCAGGTCGGTCAATTAGAAACAGGCCAACATGCAAACTTGGAAATATCAAAACACTTTGCTTCCAGAAAAACCTAAAAATTGCTAGCAACAGCCAGCATGTTGATTAAACTATATCTGAAATCAGATTTGGATTATTTATGGTCATTAGCCCAAAACCTCCTGATTTTGAACAGAAGAGAAATTAAATATGTTATTTATTAGAGTAGTTTGCATGTATTCCAGCACAACCCTAAGGATTTGTTTATTAAATACTAAGGAAAGAAAGCAGACAGAGACAGAAGTGCCGTGTCTTGTTTTAGTTATCTCACTGAGGACAAAACAAGAAGATTGATCACAGATCACTGTCATCATATCAGGAAACATGTGCCTTAATGAACTTTTAATGACATAACTTTGACGACTAGAATTAGTAACTAGAAAGATAACAGTGGTATCTCATATTACCACTGCAGCTGTCCTGGCTGCCATCCTTTTCTGTTAAGCTGAACGAGGGACAGAAGAATAAAATTCCACAATATGTTGGACAATGCTGTGGGGCAGATGAGAAGGTGACAGAAAGGACAAAGGAGGAATAATTCAGTCAAAGCCTGCAGCAGTATGCGTGAAGCGTGCCTCAAAGATACATGTCGAGCTGTAACATAGTTATTTTTTCTGTCTGGTTGAGTTGGATTTTTCTTGTCGTTGAGGTGCAGATTGATCTCAGCCAAAGACACAAGGTAGACAGATACTTTTGGTTCAGTGTTTCATCCAGTAAATGGAAATCTTGTCTAGGTCGCTGTTGTCCATATTCATTTTATTTCACAGGCACGCTCAATCGCATTATACCTGTTACGTTCCCTCTGTGGACCAGTCATCCTACACAGTGTTAGTTAGCACTCAGTCATTTTCCAGAGCCACCATCAGTGTCACTTCATTTCAGTTGAACTAACTTATGATGAAAAAGTGTGAGTCAGTCAAAATGAATAAAAATCTATTGAACCACAACAATATTTGGCATACAATACATGAGCACAGTGATTATGGTTCGGGTGGGGTAGATTTTTCTTTCTGTTACTCGTTTGTTAGCAGGTGTTCACAATTTGGAGCAAACATTTCAGATGGAAAGAGAAGCTGTGTTACTAAAATAAAGACAAGAAACTCTAAAAATCAGTCACAAAATCAGTGTGATTTACTTCATCGTGTCTCTTTTTTAAGATTAAGATTAAATATGCTCATTCTTCCTTCTCATCTTCTAGGCCCAGTCATCAGAAGGTGATCAAAGACAGACTGGAATGTCCAGTACAATGTGATGCGAATATGACTTGAAATATTGCACGCTTTATGAGAGTGTGTATTTATGATCAAATGAACTGAAATCAAATGGAATAATGTGCACATCTGTTACCGCTGCGGACACAAGAAATCAACATACATTCTTGGTTAATGAACTGTGAACGTGTCTGCTCGGCTCTCCAGACGTCAGATTTGTTTGACGGCTGTTCGTTATGAAGGAAGAACACCAAAAAAACAAAAAGCATATTATAAGAACTTTCAGATAATTGCATAGTGTTGAATGAACTCCATTTCCTTGTTCACCTGCCTTGTGGCATTCCTGCAGTACTGCCAAGAGCCAATGAAACCGCACATTCAACTTTTGCGAGGCTAGACACAATAATAACCTTGTCATTATTATAATGTAGCAAATGGTTGAAATTAAGTGGTGAGAAGGAAGGATTAAATCAGTATATCGAGCATGAGAGTTTACAATAAGACTAAACGAGGCTAGATCAGTCCACATGGATCTACTGGTTCATTAAAGGCTGATTCTCAAGATTAGATATGTGTTTATCTCCAACCTGGCAACTAGAAGACGGGGACATTCTTGAGAGTCTGGAGTTAGTTTAGATTGATGGGCCCTTGCTTAGATAATCACCAGACCAAAGGAGAGCTGAAGCAGCCTCTTTGTCTGCACTTGGCAGCTGGAAGGGACGGGAGGATTGGTGGGCGGAATATGAGCGTTAGAGAGGAAAAAAACTTACACTACAGACATGAGAATGAGACACGTCCTTCGACACTAGACGAGCGGCGGGGGAGGATGGAGAGATGCTGAGAGGCGGCTGCAGTCAGACTCCCTAAACACAGCCTATCCAGAGCAAATAAATTTGAACAGACGCGGAGACTGGACATGTTGTCCTTAAAAGAATGCACAAGGTGTGTTCTTGAAAAGTTATTGAAACATCTGGATGATGCACCTGTCGTTCTGTGTCAATTCATTTTTATACGTCGTTTATCAACAATGGATCACATTATTGACTGAATATGAAATGGGTCATTTTTAGATAAACCCACAGAGAATTATTAACCAGCTTTGCAGTTTCTCTCAGTTCGATTGAGTTTTATAGCTAATTATTTAGATACAAACTTGATCCTTGATCCCAGCATCTTTAGGTTACTTAACTCATAGCAAATGTTTGTATATGTGTATCTTGAAATAACCAAGGAAGTTGTTTTGCAGTTGGTAAAGAGCCTATAGTAAATATGACACATAGTCTCATAAGGAAAAGATACAGATAAACAAAGCTGTAGTTAACTCCATTGTTTTGTTATTATAATCAGAAAGACATTACATGTGTCTGTTGTCTTTTGAAAAGATGCAAGGTGCGATTTCTGCCGAACCCCTGTTCGGCAGAAATGGCAGGGGCTCCTCCAACAGACGCTGACATAAGGCAGCGGTGACAAAGACACATATAGTGGTTTAAGCTTGAATTGTTGTATTTTATGCCTGTGTCCCTTACTGCTTTTTGTTTCTCCAAAGTTGCCATAAGACATGACTTTCACAAAACTTAATTACTCTACATTCCTTCCAACATAAGAAAACATCTGTGGAGTACAACACATAGAAGGTCTAATATGTTCTAATTGTTCATTAGGAAAACAGAGTGAAAGTTACACTATCATAAAGTCATATTTAGCCCTTCCACCAGACTAAAAATCTCCAAGGGAGTCTTTGCAGTGTTATTACTGTAAACAAACGTAAATGACTGACTTGCCAAAAATAAGGAATGACAAGGATTTGAGAGGGGATTTGAGGGAAAGTGGGTGTTGAGTGACCTCTTTCACCAAGTTTGTTTACAAGCTGTCATTTGCCAAATGAGTGTAACGTGGAGCCAACTGTGGTCGGAAAACCAGTGAGTCAGATTAGGCTGACTATTAGATCGTGCCTTGCCCAGGCAGATGCCTCAAATTGTATGTGCAAGTTCGCGAGTGAGATCATAGCTGAGAGAAATGTGTAATTTCCTAATAGGATACACCCTTGTTAATGATCTGTCAAATTTTACACACAGCAGACTTTATGTTCTGTTAAACACCTGATATTTTAACAGCTACAGAAAATGAGTGAGTCAGTTTCTTTAGTGATTTAGCTGGTGGTTTTTAGAGGCAGCATTCTGAAATGAAAGCACAGATTTATATGGCAGGCGGGTTTAACAGTGTGCCATTCTAACTGTTACAGCAGAAGATAACATCTGCAGACTGATTAGGGGACGGCTTCCATTGAACCGAGCAAAGCCAAGACCGGGTTCCAACAACTGACACAGCAGCTTACTGGTAAAACCTGGAGAGGGAGAAAGAAGGAAAAGAGAGGTAGACAGAGAAAGGGAAAGCTGCTCGAACCCCTCAGATGACACAAAGCAGGCTGCTGCGGAAAACCTCAGCTCATTCACTGTGGTCTGAGAACATAAAAAGCACCACACTGTTTGATCTTCAAACTTGAATACACATCTCAGCTTCATAAGAATGCAGCTTTGGAAGCTATATTAGCCAATTACCCCCCCCCCCCCCCGCCTCACCCCACTTTCTACCTCTCCACCTTCTTCCATGCCTCCCACACTAGCAATTCTGTCTTTGATATCAAAGTGGGATGAAGATTAAAGTCTGAGTTATGTGGTATGGGGCAGCCCGGCACTTTGCCACAGCTTTTAGATGGGGCTTGATCCACAGAGTTATTTGCCCTCTGCCTGCCCACTGCTAGCTCTGTTATAGTCACTGAAGATGGCTGGAAAACAAAGGAAGACTTTTGTTTCCTCTCATCCAAAGTGACACATTTAACACACTTTGACTATAGTTACACATTTGTTTTCCACTGAAGACTTATTCACCTGAGCAAAAGTCTTTATGATCCACACTTGCTCTAACATCTCTAGAGGGGTTTAAACGTCTGCATCTGAGAGGGATGTGAACCCATAGTACTACGGGCTAAGCTTTCCTTTGAACCTACAGCCTGCTCTCTGTGTTTACTTATTAACCAGCAACTCCCCATCAGCCAAGTCAAAGCCCACCAGACCATCACTCACTTCCAACTGTGTACTCCCTGTGACCCACCATGATCTAGGAAATGTTAGCAATTATGAAGCAATTGAAGGAGTCATGAGGTCAAATCTCAAGTCAGTCTCTCTCAGGGATCTTCAGGTCTTACCACATATAGTAAAAGTGTCTGTCTCTTTGTATTATATTCACAGTATTCTACCTGTTGTTGAGTAGATACACATCTGTACATACACGACTGTTACTGCTGTTAGTGGGGCTGTGGGCCTGTCACTCTTAGCGTGCTAACACACAATGACAGACTAGAATGCGGAGGCTTATTTGTGAATTGTTCACCATTTCCTAACCAGCCCTAATCATAATGTGCAGTTGAAGGTTAAATGTTTTACCAGTGGGTAAATACATTACAGGCATTACACAAAGACTTTGACATAATAATGGCACTAACGAGATAGATGGATGTATCAATTTATCTTAAGGGAGTCATATATGTGCAAGTCTTTGTCTTGCAAGTCTTCTAGTGGAAATAAGTCGTTAAGATAAATTGGCCCCAGGGATGTTTATACCAAATCTCACGACAATCCATCTAATCCACTCAAACATTGTCAAGGGATGACCAACTAGCATTGCCAATTCTGAGGAAATACTGCTGCCATGCCCTAAACTCCTCACTGGTCAAAGAATTACCTTCAAAGTGAGTTGCTTTTGTAAAATAAGTGACAAAAAAGGGACATCCATAAAATGCACTGTAAAATACCAAGTCCCACACCTTACTACAATTCATGCCCCAGTTGTAAAAGGGGATTGGGAACAAGATCATTTAAGATAACTTTTGCCTTCACTGTCTTCAAAGAGAGACAGAGGGAACAACAAGGGGAGTGTTTGCATCAGTGGAAAGCCTCAACCAATACTCAATCTACCAGGCCCATTTCCATACCACATTCTGGCTTCTTTTCCTCCTGACCTTATAAAACCATTGTAGACATATCTTAGTTGAAAACAAAAGGGAGAAAAACTTGTTTTTAGCTTGAGAGCACCACATTTTAGGTGATCTAATTGGCTATAAAAAGGTTTTAGGCACCCAGAGTCCACATGTTGCTAAAACCACAAGACGACTTTAAACTCTCTACTTTAGCTTTAAACATGAAAATGTCCATTAACATTTTGAAATGTTTGTCCAACAGCTACAACATTTGCACATCTCATTGGACAGTAATATGGCCTCTACAGCTACACATACTGTCAGATGTTCCAGAATGATCCATAAGCAGCGAAAGATTTTAATAAATCTATTGAAGTTGTTTATGTTTTTCCCTGAGCAACTAAGTGGGACATGGACCAGAGTGCTTCTATGAGAAACAGGGACACAGGCGATAGGGTTCAAGCTGGAGACTCTGCTACAGCAATTATCTTGTTCCTCAAACCTGCCATTTAATGGAAATCCAAGGCATAAGCCAAACTACACGCCTGTTTTTAGGTATGAACCTCAGAACTGCCCCCTTCTCCTTCTCTCTCATTCCACCAAATATTTTCTTAGAACATCTGACTTTAGTGGCTCACAATTAGTTCCACAGGTGTGGAGGAATAAACTCTATTAAATCACTCCAGCACATTCCTCCACTGCACATGCAGTGCGTCCATACATTTGTATTCATTTTTATTAATAACCTTTTAACGAGCTTTCAATCCTGTTCGTTGAATAACTGAATGTAATCTTTGACTTCAGATTCCAGATTATATCAGAATCAGAATCAGAATCAGCTTTATTCGCCAAGTATGTTGCACATGCAAGGAATTTGATATATCAGTTTAATAGTTACACAAATGGGTCTCTCTGCGTATGAACGTGTGTGTTTGTGTGTGCGACTGAGTGTGTTTATTGCTACAGTAGCTGGAAATATGCAACCAGTCTCCTCGACTGTGAAATGTTGTTGTTTTAAGCCCCTTGGAGGTCTCTGTATCACTCCCACTCAAGCTGGCATAGGATGCAAACTACATCCAGATGGGGGACCTCTGCCATTGTTTTCCAGTTGAGCAATATCTGTCCTGTAATGACATGTAGTACACAATGGTAACCTTGTGTGCCTCGCCTTTCTGCCTTTGTCTGCTTAGCAGTGTCTCCCCTTCTCTCTCTCATTCCAAATGCAAACATCATCTCCGCACTCTTAGTGTGAGATTATAATAGAAAAGCACTGAAACAATGTATCTGACAAAGATGTGATGGTCGATCCACAGCCAGAGGATTAGCTGCCTTTAGCAGCCCGCAAGCGACCCAGAAATGACTCAAAGTCCTGCGTATGTAAATTGCCCACAAAACCTCTCTTTCCTCTCAAATCACTCATCCGCTTCTGAAAAAGCATAACCCCAGGCCCCGTCTGACGCGCCTCTTTAGCGCGACTTTGTATGGTTTGGAAGCCAGCGTGTTTACTTAGGTTTAGAGAGGTAGGAGTGAAAACCCCAACACACTTTGAGTGTGTGCTTCTTTTCTCTAGGCAAATCTACGCGGAGACAGAAGACGTTGACTCTCGTTCAAACCATAAGTGTAAGACAACTATATCTGTGTTGCACTTGGAGGTGGTGCATGTTGAGGGTAATGTTTGTGGTAGGTGGGCATAACGTAGCACAGGCTAATACATGTTCTGTAAATCGCGGATAGAAATGTTCTGGGGACTGTGCAAACACACATGTAGGTGTTTTGTGCACTTCTGCTTAGGTGTGTGAGTGTGTTTGTGTGTGTATATATGCATACGTATCCATGTGCATCCCATACCTGTGATTCTAGGAAAATGGGGAAGGGTAAATTAAGATGGAGTGACTGCTATAGCAGGATGCAGAGACTGTCGAGACATCCATAACAATCACAGCATGGCTCTTTTATGGATAGGTCTCCTTCATCATATATTGCTTTTAAACATCGTGGCGGTATCATGCTAGTTGTGCCCATGTTTTGAGGTATTTGCCGGAGAATTCTGATAGAAAAAATGAATATCCAACATTACATATTTGCACTCCTTTGGCTTTACTAACAACTGTCCAGAATCATGTGGTATGAGAGAGCTGTGTTTAGACGGCTTTTCACAGCCCCGCAGTTGAGAACAGTGCAAATAGACATAATGCCAAAATAACAGTCGCCGGAATGCAACACTGCATATGCAGTTGTTAGCCTTGGATGGAGATTTAAGGTTGTGAAGCAGACAGATAAACTCCCCCCTCTTTCCTACATGTTGATCTGGTCTGTCACATTTTAGGTGCAGGCTGTCATCAGAGGGTACTCTGGGGTCTCCATGAGCGATTAAGTTAAACAACAGTTGCACGTGGGTGATCAGTTACACATCAGTTAAAGGTACAAACGAGCACCACAGGCTCCAACATAACATTAAATGTTTCCTGGCAGCGACGTACCAACATGGAGTCAGTGTTTGTGGGCGAACCTCAGTGTTGAAGTGCATATAACTAAGGGAAAAACTGAACTGATTACCGATAAGACAGGCAGGACTGTAAACCCTTCAAACCCTCCTGCTATTACTAAATCATTACCCAGACTGGAGAACTTGCCCTCCTCTCTCAGAGAAAAGAAGGAAGGGACAGTGACATGAAAAAGATTCAAAGTGCAGACTTAAAAACAAACATTGTCTGACTTACTTCTCCTGCTTCTTTCTACTACCCCTTACCCGTAGCCTAACTTTCTCTGGCTCCCCTAGACAATGTATTATGTGGTTTTTAGTGGAATGACTTAAATGGCCCTTAAAATGCTGTTTGAATAGGTGCTGCTGTCTGTTCTCTGAGTGTGTGCATGTACGTGTTTATGCATGAGCGTGTGCCAACTCCAGACCCCATTTCCATCAGCCGTGCCAGATTTCTTTCACCCGCACATCCAATCCTCCTCCCCGACCTCCACCTCCACCCCTAGTTCTTGATGTTCACCACATCTCCCACAGTGGTCATACAAAATTTTTGCTTGTGTTAGTTTTTTCCCCCGTGTGTTGCCGCACCTCGGTCCACACCACCGGGAAACACGCTCTCACACTCATAAGGTAATAGCTACACTTTGCTTATCACACAGCACAGATGTGTAAATAAATCGAGTCTAGACTGATAGTGGAGACAAACCCTTCCATCTGGGTTAATTAAGTTTCCCACCGCATCATAAGTCAACAGAACTAAGATTTTTTGTTTATTCGGTTGAAGACACTTTGAGTTAATTTCTATATCTTTAGATCAAATGATGTTCTCAGATAACAAACGTCATTGCTTTGCTTGCATATCTGTGCATTTCTGCACATTCTCCCACCCGTCGAAAACTTGTTACTTGTGTTACTGTCTGAGCTCCTCTCTGAAAATGATTCCAGACACATTCCAGACGCCTTCTGTGGAGTGAATGATGGACCAACAGAGGAGCATAAAGAATATGCAGATAGGCTATAGTATGAAGTGCTAGCTGATGCTACATGTTTTGCAGACTATGGACAAGGTCAAAATAACTGCTATGCCATTTCATGAAAATAGTCTGTCAAGACACGTGGACAGCATCCTAGCAAAGTGCACAAAATAGCTTATAAGACGCGACAGATGACAGAATCAAACTGTGCCAGATGGAATTGAATCCACAGACAGACTGAGACTGTGAATATGCTGTTGTGTCTGGCAGGCCTGAGAACTATTTGGACAATTTTGGACCTTGGCAGCATTTCAGCCAACGCTTTTCTCTCCCCCTCCTCTTACAATAATCACAGATTATTATGGAGGCAGTGTAATGGGTAGCGATCAAGGCAGCAGGAGTGTCACATGGACTAGATTAGCAGATTAATCAATGCAGACTCCATGTAGTACATTCTTTAACTTTATTTGATATGCACCAATGATCAAGAAGGAAGGCAGCCCTGAGAACTCACCTGAACTTGGCTTCTGTTTAGTGGAGTTTTGAACCCTCTATTTCTGCATCTTAAGATGTGTCTGAGTGGTACATTTCATTTTAAAAGTATTGACCTACTATCATTACCTGGGACATCCCAACAATAACTGTAGTAAATTTAACAGTAATGCTAATACTTCTTAACCATATTTCCTGTCAACACGCAACTACAAAGACAAATAAACTATTTTGCATAACCCTAGATTACATTTAGTATTAATGTTCCTTTACCAATGTTCAAAATTCATACTTTCTACTACTTTTGAATATATTTAGGTAATGTCTGGTTAACTTGTAGGACTGAAGGTATGCAAATGGGGTTGAAAGTTCAGTGCTGGGAAATTTGAAGTTATCTTTCTTTTAGATACTTTTAAGACACCTTTAATAATAAATAACTAATAAATACCAATTGCATGCACTATATATAAGAAATAACATAGGGACAATGAAAATAAGACATAGAAAACAATGGCTAACTTTAGTGGGATCTAAAAGTAGCCCTCTACAAGTCAGTACGAACAAATATAGAAGGTTAAGAGGGGAAAATAAATTTAGCCATGTTCCCAAACACCTCCTAATACTGCTAAAAGATATACCTTGTTCCACAGTAGGGTACTCAAGTGAGTTCTTATCATTTAAGGAGGAAGGGCTTTAATTCGTCTCATAGTTTGGTAAGTATACAACTATTTCCTGGAGTCACTCCTGGAGTGTTAACTCCGCTTATATCAAACATGCAAAAAATACTATCCACACTGATTTGGCTCATTTGGACCTTGCATAATCACTAACTATTGCATTGCATAAAGAGTAATGTACATACTCTGACCTGCGATGACCCCGAGTGTTTGCACAGGATACAAATTGTGAATTACAGGATAGTCCATTATGGACATATATATATATATATGTCTCATAGTAATCTCAAATGTCCCCAAACCTTTCCAGTTTTGAAAACAGTCTAGAAATAACTATCTGTATTCAACAATAACTATCTGTAATCAACAGCTGCAAATTGGCAGATTTTACAACAAATAAAGTCAGTTGACAATAGCGGTTTTACAGTCATCACTTTCTGGTCAGTGGGAAATGCCCTTTGTAAAACATTTGCGATCAAGAAAATTATACAGAGAGATAAATGCTAAAAACAAGTTTAACAAGCACACACAATTCATTTGAAGGGTACTGTTAATGTATACTGTGCACCCTTTCAATTAATGTATATATTTCTGAGAGGGTTCATCGATATGAACAACTCCTTACACGTTATATAAAGTCTTTCACACTGAAATACTGACACACTCAGCATTTCTTAAAAGTTTCTCTTTCCTGACCACAGACGAGCCCACTGTCTTTTCACTGTCTCTCTACTTCCAACATGAGATTTAAATCAGCACACTGTCACATGGCAGGGACACATCCTCTCACTATAACAATCTGGCGGACATGTCTGCATCCTCATCTCTTCCTCCGTCTCTTTGTTATCCCTCCCGCTTCCTTCCATATTACAGGGGACACAGAAGACGCTTTGGCCCTATGATGGAAGGCAGTGGCTGTAGTAGAATGAATGAATCCCATAATGCAGACCTTCATAAGAAACGACTCTGCTGCTGAGCTAACTACAGAATATAAAGGCAGCACTGTTCGATTCAAATGTGTATTTTAAATCTTTAAAACTACCCAGATTCTTTTCTTCTCTCGAGAGATTAACAGCATAGAGAGTTTAGCTGATTTCTGGCGTTCTGGGGTATTACTGAACTTGTTGCTCAACTTGAAAAATGGGCCCAGTTTTTCCCAACAGGGTAAACAAATACTGGAGTAGGAAAGAGGTTGTGGCAAATTGAAGCTGAGTAATTCATGGAGGAATGATCTGTGTCTGGGAGCAACCAGGCGGCCCCTGCTTGTTTCTGTTGACACTGGTTCAAATATTTAGCCCTGATCAAAGACGCCACATGGTTGCCACAAACTGAGCACTTTTTAGACCAAGATTATTTTTTTCTTTCCTGATTCTACCTTAAACTATTCATTTTTTTGTACCTTCGCCTCTCCTTGCCTCTTTCCCACACTAACCACCCCTTCCACTTTCTCCTATCTCCATTTTACTACTACGTCTTTGATCATTCTTTCTCTTCCAAATGGATCCATTGCTTTTTCTCTTTCCTAACTCTTCCTGATGTCTCCCATATCTCTATCACACTTTCACCACATGGCAGGAAAACTTTAGGTTTGTGTGGTTTCTGCCCGGCTTTGGGAACCATCCAGCTTAGGCTCCACTGGGCTGGTTGTCGGTTCCCATTGTTAGGAAATGACCACTTCTCTGGTTCAAATTAGCGATGAGGCAACACAACAGGGCTTTTTTTTCTGGCGACATGAAAAGAAAAGCGATGAAAGTTGGGAGAGAGAGTAGCCATCTGCAATCCACATGAAGCTGAGCTGTAATTGATTCAAAGCCCTTCCTAATTAAGTATTATGTTGGTTGGCCAAAGGACATCCTCCCAGAAGTAGTTGTATTTTGATAAAACTCACTGTCAACAGACACAGACTTGCATGTTTAGCATCAGGTAGAAGTTTTATTTCCATTCACTTATCCCGCAATTTGTTATCTATAGAATAGTCCAGATTTAACTCAGATCGTGTAAATTTACTTCAGCTTTGTGTAACTACAGCTGTGCTCTTACAGCCAACAGCAGCTTCCTAATCTCTCTAGTACTGTTGTTATACTGTACATGGGAAAGGAACATCACTCATAGGAATGAGTGATGTGCCTATTCACGGTCATGTTGTCATTATATGTGCTTGGTTAACAGTTGACTGTTCACTTGCGTACATACTTAATTTACCTACTTTTGTAAATTGACAGACAAAACCGAGCAAATGTGCAACGAAGAAGCAAACTAGCAGCAACACAAGAGTTGTGTAAAGACTAATTGGAGTCTCTATTCAACTCTACACCACTTGTGTTACCTCCTTCATCTGCAGCCAGCATGAAATAAAGTAATTCTTCTTTAACAGATTCTTTAAGCATTGACAAATGCTGCCAAACATCCTTACCAACTCTGGGAAGCATTACATACACTATATTCTATGGTTACACTCAATATTCTCTAAAACTGACTGAGCAATGCACACAAAATGACACACAAATAAGTGGGGATGAGTGTCAGGGTGGTTTTTTTGTTTCGCTACTGTGCTGCTGATTGCAGGAAATGATAAGCAATAAAGCCTTAAAGGGCTACTTGTGTTGTACACTAATGCCTGTGAGTGTTGCATTATGAAACACATGTTGCTCAATGGGCTCAAAGTCTTTACATAATGGATTAAGTCTCTAAGTCAAGGTTAGTTAAATGTAAAGTCTAGCAGAACCATCCAGCCAACAATCATGTGAGAATGTAACAGGTTTAAATACCTTTGTTTTTATGTGCTGTCTTTACATAAAATTGAAACCACACGAAATACACTATATCAATCCACACAAGGTTATTGCAGGTGTAATCTGTGCTCTTGCAGTGCATATTACAAAATTTAAAAGGATCAACCGAAAAATTTACGCGGTCAACTATAGTGCATAGTCCTCTTAAATCCATTTCTATAAAATAATACTGTGAGCCATGTTAAATTTAGGTGTTTATCTGGGCAGAGGGTGCACAGATTCGTTCTTTAGTTGATTTTTTTTAAAAAAAGAATCAACTAAAGAACGAATTAGTTACACAGAATGAACACTCAAGGAAGGGTGCACAGATGTTTGTAACATGTGGTTGGCACCTGTAGTTACCTGCTTGTGAAAGACAGCCCAGTGATTTATATTATATATAATTTGTGTTTACTTTCATATCATGCTGAACAGCATTTACATTACCAATATTATCATAACACAGTTTTTTCTTTTGATTCAGAACTGTTAACTTTTAAAACATATACTCGACTTAGCATTAATCAATATTGTACTAAGCTATTGTGCTTAAAATTCTTCTATTTATCTCATATTGTTCATTGTTGTTAAGGACCTGTGCTGCTGCCCTCAGGTGGCCAAAAATCTATGTGTACACCTTTAAATATGCCATAAGTAAAAACGTTATTATGGTTATGATGATTTTGATAATGATGATTATTACTACAACTCTTATCTTATTAGCTGCAATTAAGTGCCAAGGGCTGTTGTCCACTTTGTCATGTGGACATTACGCTTAAGTAATATTTAAATATTCTATTGCATTTTTTTTATTAGCCAACTTTTAGTAGTATCTGCGTAAGCATTTAAAATGGATCCAACCAGCACTTTAAAGTCTCAGAAATGAACATGCTGTTTACTAAATGAATACACAATTTAGTGTTGAGTGTAAAGACAGCATGTGGTATGCTGGGTTATGACAATTTCTCATATATAGATATACTTTAGTAAAAAAGTCAATAAAAGTATTTCTCAAAATGTGGAACTATTCCTTTAACAGTTGCTGGTTTAGCTATGAGGTAATTGGTGGAGCAAAACTTGTTGATGAATGGTAGATATGCGTTTGGTGTCTGCTACTGAACTTTGGGAAAAAGTCCACTGTGTGTGATCAAACAATGCATGTGTCATTTAGTAAGCATTCACTTCCTTCTCCAGAAAATCTGGCTCTGTGAAATAAAATGCTTTTTATTATCCTACTCCGCGGGGACCATAACACCACAATAACCTCTTTCTCTTTTCTCTTTTTACAAACACCTACGCACATGTCTAAATCAAGCTTAGACTGAACAATAACAAAGTCTGGAGCTTGTCAAATGGTCTCCAAAGAGCTGTTTCCAACCCCTTACTCAGTATTGACCCATCAGAGAGAGATATATCTATCCTGCATCTGAAGTAAAATAATAACAAATAAACAGTTGGCTTGGGAAGTATGTCTGAAGCGAGATGAAAAGAGGGATAATGTGGGTTTTATGCTGAGGAGCTGACCCCTGTTAAGAGCTGGCCCAATGTCCTGGGCTTGGAAGCCCCAGAGAAAGTTTTGCCAGACTTTGAACTGGGGGGCAATGAATGAAAGGTAGTAAAGTCAAAAACCAAACTTCCCCGCATGTACTCTACACTCATGCATACAGACACGTGTGCTGCGCAGCCAACCATACAGCAAACAGATTCCCTCTGGTGATTGTGGGGGGGTGTCACACACTTTCTCTGGAGACTTCAGCTTCCTTGCATGAAAAATTGTACCAGGGAAAACTCAACCTCGGCAGAGGAACATAAGACGTCACATCCAATTAACTAAAAACTACAATGGTTGGAATATTCTTTGGGAACACAAGCTGCTGCGACACACTGTTGGAAAAATATAGATCTGACTCCAGAAAGTATTGCCCAATACTTGTTTTGTCCGTGGCTTAGTTACTGTGCCTTGTTCAGGCATTATTGAGTAAAACCAATGTCTGGCACTGGAGTTACCACAGGCTTTTTGGTTTGAGCACAGTAAAGAGAAGATGTAGTCTAGACTAGTAAAAATGATGGAAGGCGCAGAATGAATGAGGGAGATGTTACGAGAAGAAGGAGCAGTGAAGTGATGTCACCTCCTGCTGCTTCTGTCTCTCACACACGTGCCTGAGATAAGCTCCTTCTCTAGAGAGGGCATGTTGTCAAACCCCTTTGAGCTTACATGCCTAAGACCGAACAACTGCAGACACAGTCAATGGGAGGAGAAGGAAAAATAACAAGAGGTGTCTGCCAAGCCTCCCCCTGCTTGCTCTCCCTGTCTCTCTCTGTCCCCCTGTTGCTACCAGCCAAGAAGAAAAACTCCCTTCGGCCCAGACATAGTTATGAGAGAATCAAAGTGCAAGTGGGAGACACAGATAACCACAGATAATGGGAGAGACAGGAGTAAAAATTAATAACTGAAAATTTCAATTATCTTACAACAATATTAGAAACTTGGAAAGTAGTTTTTTTTTGTTTTCCTCTGCACCCTCTCTCTCCTGTAGCTCATCCAGAGCTGAGAGCCAAAACAATGTCCTTCAATACAAGGTCCTGATTAATAACGTGCTGCTTCATCCACTCTAGAGGGCCATATATTTGTGCAGATTCATTATCTGCCATATAATTCACTGACTTCCGCATATATCAGCTGCATGTGCAAACCAAGGTGGCTACCGGTTATGTGCGAACAAGCTTAGAGAGAATAAACACACGAGGCAAAAGGAAGCAAAAGGTGATCACATGCAAATCTTTGTGTATCTGCTCATAAAAATATGTTCCTGTCTATTATATCTACCCCTTTAAGCTCAAAAACAAATCTGGCCTATTTGTCTTGAATGTTATGGCTCAGGCTTTGATTAAGACCAGGATTTTTATTCCGTTTCTACGGCCATTCTTCATTGAGAACAACAGCAGCAGCAATTAGCATAGTCTCTAATACGTGCTGAAGAGTCTGTGCACGTACAGTATGTGTTTGTATGTGCGGCTGTAATTACAGACGTGATCCTATGGCTGCAAGGAGCACTTAAAGAAAACACGCTGAAGGAATGCCCTGTTTTCACTCCATTTCCTCTTTACGTAAAGTACCCATGAAACAAAAGGTTCTGATGAGGGTAATGTGAACAAGCGTGTGTGTTCTGAAGGTGTTTGGGTTCCAGGAAAGTAGAGGAGTGTGTAGGAGTAATGGGCGTTTACCCTTCCTTAAGAATGAGTGGCATTCTCCTTCATTTCCTGCTACCGCACCATAAGACTGAGGATAACAGAGACACACACACACACAAGAAGAAGCATATACAATCTTTAAGGATGACTAGTGACATGACTGAGACTTGATTATATTCAAGATTCAATTCAAGGTTCAAAACACTTTATTAATTCCAGCGGGAAATTGTTTTGCCTAGATACAGCCGCTCTCATTTCAGAAGGATTAGAAGACCCCCATAAATAGCACCAACGGATATAAATACAAAAACAACAAGTATATAATATCAATATAACATCACTCTCTAGAGTTGTTGTTCTCCCCTCTCCCCTTAAAAGAATGAGGCAGGGGAGGAATTAAAGAGTTTGATGGCCACAGGAAGAAATGATTTACTTTGGTGTTCACTGGAGCACTTGACACTTAGAGGTCTCTGGCTGACTGTGTTCCTCTGTCCAGCCAGGACACTGTGTAGGGGGTGGGAGGGATTGTCCAGGATTAAGAGGAGTTTGAGAGCATCCTCCTCTCAGCTACAGCACATAGAGGGTCCAGCTCCACACCAAGACCAGAACCAGCCCTCCTGATTCATTTGTCCAGTCTGTTTGTGTCTGCTACTTTCAAGCTGCTGTCCCAGCAAACCACAGCAAAGAAGATCAACCTGGACTCCACAGACTCATGGAACATCCACAGCATGGTGCTGCAGACATTAAAAGACCTGAGCCTCCTAAAAAAGTAAAGATGACTCTGAGCCTTTTTTGTAAACAGTGGTTGTGTGTGTAGACCAGTCAAATTTATTGTCTAAGTACACTCCCAGGTACTTATACTCACAACCACCGCAATCTCTACCTCTCCTCTATGTCTACACCCTGAATACATCCCACAACTGCAGAGTCATCAGAGAACTTCTGAAGGTGGCAGGAGTCTGAGTTGTACTTAAAGTCTGATGTGTACAGGGTAAAAAGAAACGGAGACAGGACTGTCCCCTGTGGAGCTCCTGTGCTGCAGACACACAGTGTCAGACACACGGTTTTGCAGGAGGACGTACTGGGGGCGGTCAGTGAGATAGTCCATGATCCAGGAGATCATGGGAGGATCCACCAGCATGTTTTTTAACTTCTCTCCCAGCAGTGCAGGCTGGATGGTGTTGAATGCACTGGAGAAATCAAAAAACATGATCCTCACTGAACTCCCAGATTTGTCCAGGTGGGTGTAGGTGTGATGGAGCAGATGGGTGATGGCATCATCCACTCCAAGTAGGGGCTGGTAGGCAAACTGGAGAGGGTCAAGTGAAGGTTTGACTAGTGGTCAATGGGAGTCCAGGACCAGCCTCTCGAAGGCCTTCATGATGTGTGAGGTCCGAGCCACTGGCCTGTAGTCATTTAGGACACTGGGATGTGGCTTCTTATTCACAGGGATCAGGCAGGACTTTTTCCACCCCAGAGGAACTCTCTCTAGCTGCAGGCTCAGGTTGAAGATGTGTTGGGGAACACCACATAGCTGAGGAGCGCAGACATTCAGCACCCTGGGGCCGACTTCATCTGGCCCTGCAGTTTTTGTGATGTGAAGCCTGTTCAGCTCTCTCCTGTTTAGGCTTCCTATAAATGTGATGTTTAAGCAGATGTTGAACTTCAAAGTCAGAGATGTGACTGAGTCAATAGAATCAAATGTATTTATTCTAAGTTTTATGACAACATTTGGTGCAGACTTGCATTTACCATGTCGAAAAGCCACGATTATTCAGAAATACAACAAGTAATGTGTGCCATGTGTTTCTGTCAGAGTGGCAGTGGATGAAATGTATTCTGCCCCCTTGTGGCCACAAATTGTGTCTTTTGAACAAGCTAAAAATAAATAAAGGGGTCCAGATCTTTGTTTCAGTTAAAATTGTAATTTTCTCTCTGCTATCACAAAACGCATGCTCTCAAATGCATAAAGCATAACCCTCAACAGGCTTTTGTCTCCGTGTTTAACTAAGGGTGAGAGATAATTAAGTGAAGACTGGTGCGATAATCAGAAGGAGACGTTTACAACAAGCAGGCAGTCTTTCTGTTCGTCAGATGTGGATGAATACTCTCCAAACTAAGCTTGTTCTTTCACATTGATATTGGATTATGGTTTCTCCTCAGAAATCCAATTAATTGAAGAGCTGATGTTAAATTTGGAGAATGAAAACTTCAACATGTTCTGGCCTATAAACTAAATGCAGCGGAGCATGCGAAGCCCAACTATATGAGGTTTGGCAATGGACCGGGTGACTGTGTTCATCCGTTTGAAATGTGTGTTCGTGTGTTAAATACACGTAGATGTTTGCATTGCACAGGGCAGAAAGTTTGCATGTGTATGCTGCTGTGCACTGTTGTTTGTATATGATTGGTCAGGATTTGGCACTATTAATCAAAAGCCTTAAGGGGCAGCTAGTTGCAGGCTGTTAGTTGGGGTTAAATAACATTTGACATGCACAAACACACACTTTAGCTGTGTGGGACAACCACTAACCAAAAGCATAGTATAAGGTTGCCGTGGAAACAGTCAAACATTGACACGGCCATGTGCCAGGCACAGCCAAGAAGGAGGTCAGTGATGCTGGCAGCAAAAGAGAGGAGCATAAATCTTCTAAGCTATAGATTTTTAAATAGAAACTATTCGAGAGGGCCAGAACTTTATGAGCAAACCCTACGTTGAACAGAACAAAGCAGACACTGCTGTGTACCAGCAGCTCTGCAGACCTGAGAACGTCTGTCGTGCCTCACTGGCGGGGGGTAGGAGTTCACGCTTTAGTGTGTATCCATTCACTCAGTCACCTTGAAGATTGTGTAACACAGTTTGATTCTCACACAGATTCATTCTCCCAGGAGCATGCATGTGTAGCTGCACGTGCACCAACACACTGAAACACACGCAGACACACATCCAGTCGACTTTTCTTGCAGCAAGCCAGTGAAATACAGGGACGCTGCCAAATGTTTTTGGATTTCAGAACTCCAGCCCACTGTCATTTCCAGACTTCCCCCCCTTCTCTCTTTATCGTACTCTCACTTTAGTCTCCTGCTTCTCTCTGTCTCCCTCTATCTCTCTGCTGTTTATGCACTGATACACGTGATATAAAAATGTGATCCATGCATTATGGGAAGGTTTTAGCTCCTGGTGTTTTGTTCTTTTTCCTCCTTCATTTTTACTTTTTTAATCTGTCGTTTGGTCCATTATTTTGTCATTTGGGATACCTGAGCTATAGTCCTGGCTATCTCTCAGCTTTCTGTTTTGTGATGGAGGGATGTCGTTACAGTGGAATGCAGTGTTGCTCGCCAGAGGCGTCACAGTAGATGGACAGAGTAGATCAACAGGGGCAGGAGAAGAGAGGAGAAGAGAAGGTTCATTCCACCTAAAATACAGAGTCTTAAACCCTAAAGACTATCACGCCAACAGAACATGTCATACAAGCTTTTATGATTACATATACAAACACATGATCCATCCACATGGATCATATCTGTCATAAAGCCAAAGCTGCCTTTACAAATCGCACTACCGCACTGACGCACCCCTATACACACTCAGCGTGCACACCACGCCCACTTCAACATCATCGGCAAAAGTCCCAGATGTCTTTGGGTATGGATGCATCTACGTTGTCTTGGCCCAAACATCTGAAAACTCACATGCGCAAAAAGATGATCAACACAGTCACTTTTCAGGGCAGTCGTCAGGCAGTCCTCCCACTCAAAGCAGAGCAATAGGAGTTACATAACTTATTATGCAGGATCAGTATCCTTACATATTCTCAGCTAAAGGTGACCGAACAATCTGCAAGTTATTACTTTCTGCACTAGCTTAGGAATGAGAGTTATGCAGATCCCATGACTAACATTTTGCACCGTGTGTTTTATATTTTTACATTTTCCCCCTTCCTCCACAGCCCTCCTATTTATTTTGGCCACTGTAGCCACATGTGATAAAAGTGAAAAGTCAAAAGATGACAGGGCACAAGGATGCTGACACACCCTGAGGAAACATGAGGGCAGGGAGGGCTTACCTTTCTTTCCTCAGCGTATTGAGGGATGCACTGGGTGAGGGCAGCGGTGGGTGTGAGCTTCAGGTGGGTCTCTCTTCTACCTCCCTCCTTGCTTCAGCCAAGGTTGTCTCCCATGAGATGCAATGGCATCAAATTAACATGTAGCCAAAAAACAGGAGTGGTGTCCTCCTGGGCAAAGAGCTGGCCCCCTGAAGAGGTCCAGTGCTGCTCACAAGTGCAGAAAAAACAAACAAAAACAACAGTCAAAAACTGGAGATTGTCAACTGCAGGTGGAGCAAATTGTCAGTTTAACGTTTGTTTTTCTGCCTCCATCAAAAAAACAAAAAGTCCATCCATGTGCTTTCTGGCAAAGATAGTGAAGTAGTAGAGGGGAAAGTCCTTTCTGTGCTGTCTTCAAGCTGTCCAGGCGCAGGTCTGAGGAACACCTTCCCAATATGTGCGTTCTCGCTCTCCAGGGTGGAAAGTAGGAGGGAAGGAGTGAGGGAGCAGGACAGAGGGGGAGAGAGAGTGAGCAACAGTGGAGTGAGGCGCAGTCAGTCAGGCAGTCAGGCAGGCAGCGAGGCAGGCAGCGAGGCAGTGTTTTGAGCTAAAGGCTGTGGGTCCAAGCAGGCTGCCCTCCCACTCACAGGACTTATAACCAGGGGCCGTGCACCTTGCTGCTTCAATCTCCCTGACTTACTCGATGATCCCTCTCTCACTGGCTTATTTTGGGAAAGACAGACAGGATTGTTCACTGGGTTAAACCCCTTTATACAAAAAGCAAGTGTCTGTGGCTAGCTGCACCGAGGGAGGAGGAGAGCTGGCAGGATGGGGTGGAGTAGCAGCCGCTTGAAGAGGGGTGGAGTAGGATGAAGGTGATGGAATGAAAAGACAGAAATGAGAAGAAGGGACTTCTGAGATGTATCTTAACTCATGTTTTGCCTTCCTCCACACTCCCCTGCATCCCAAAGCAATGAAGTTACAACTTAAAGGATACTCGCAGATTAAATCATCGAATCAAGATCCACCTGTAGATATTGTCAGTGAAGTAAACTTAAAATTAAAGTCTCAGACAAAAAAGTCTTTGTTTACAGCCCTTTCAGCTGCAGTAGCCTATTAATAACCTGTGTGATTACATAACAATGGATAATTGTGCTAGATTAAGGGCTATTGTGCTGTCACATACAACTGGAAATCGAGCAAACAACCTGTATGAACTACAGGCGTTTCTTATCGCTCAACATGAGACTTCCAACAGAGCCGCGATTTAATAAGACCGGTAAAGGCTTAGCATTCAGTGTTTAATTGACAATGTTAGCTGGCTCTGTGCTGTGGTAGTGGACCTTGAAGAGCAAGATGTTCTGTGCTTGACATTGGATAAGACTGAGGAAAACTGGCCTAGCCTTTTCCTAAAAGTCCTACTGGGACTCAGTCATTGGCTGAGTTAAGTATCCGATAGAGACTGTGATTCTATCTTCTACGCTCAGTGGCACGCTTCTAGGTTCTTTGTGAACTGATTCATTCAAATATTTTATTTTTAAATGATTTATTACTTTAGTCGCTGCATCAATTGCAACTGGTTATCAACAGCAGTCCTTTTGAACTCTTCCCAGTCACGTTGTGGGCAGACTAATATATTCCTCCAGGGGACAGAGTGTACCAGCCTCTAAAACCAAAGTCACAAACTCAGCTATTCTTTGCATGGGAATAATACGACGATAGCGTCTATTATATTTAAATGAGTCCACTGTTGTCCAATGAAATGTCATTATGGCAAACTTCATGACGCAAATGCAGTTTCATGTGTTTTGGCAAATTCCATCCATATCAAGATAGCTAAATGATTAAACATGTATCGGAGGAGTAAAGCATGGAACAGATTTAATTCATTTCTGTTCACACATGTCTTCACTGTACTGACATCTGTGATTCAGTCACATACTTGACCGATTGTTGATTGTACCATCAGATTCAACAGTAAAGTATTTTGTTCGCGGCTGGAGCCGGCTAAAATGAATAATCTCTAGAAAATAAGCAATAGACGTCACATCTGTGAAAGAGCCTTGGTGCAGCAAGAGTTGACTGAATGGCTCTCTGAACGTGGAAAGGGTGGAGTGGCCAGATGCCCAGCAATGATGTCATCAATAGAAGCCCTGTGTGGTAGTCAGTCCTGCCATTCATTCGTCCCCCCCAGGTGTACGTTTCTGTATAAGCATGTGTGTTTGTGTGTGAGTGATCACACCCTTACCACAAAAGAAATTGCTCTCTGTAGCTCAATGAGGCATAAAATAAGCCAAGGAGGCTCAGACACAAACACGGCAAAGCCTCCACCTCTTCCACTCATGAGCACCGAAGAATTCCGCCTCTGGCTCCTCAAACAATCTCAGTTCACCCTCAATAACTCTCACACAACGCAGATTCATTCTCACTCATACCCTTTTGGTCAGCACACACCCCCTTGAAAAATCCCCAAACTGTTCACTTCAGCAAAGTACACAAGTCCCCTCCCACTGCCTTGCTTTTACAAGGTGAAACATTCCCGAGAAAAGGGAAAAAACACCTGGTCGTCATACGTTTCTCTTTTTTCACTCCACTTTTCCCCCTCACTCCATTCCATTAGTAAGAGTAAAAACAAACATGAGCCTTTTACTGACTGGAAAACTGTTGCATTGCATCACGTAGACTTTGCCATTGATGTTCGTCAAAAGCCCAAAAATAAGCCGTGAAAGGCAGGTTGGCGTCACTAATACACTCCACCCTACACCACACCCAGCGTCACCAAACATAGACCTGCTGTGTGTTAACGTATGGGGGTCTGTTGTAGTCAAAGGTGGTGTGTTTAGGGTGGGGTAAATGTGTTTGGGGCTTCTTGAGAGAGTTTTGTGAATGGCTGGAGTGTGTTATAGGGTGGAGTTGTGTTTGTGAGCTTGATTTATGTTGTGAGTCAGTCACCATACTCTGAGTAACATATTGTATGATAGAAATTGCACTGATAGTGTGAGCTAATATGATTTTGACCATGTTTAGTCTCAATATGCTGATTTACAGCACTGATAAAAAAAAACCTTTTGAGAGCTTCATGGCGTTTCAATACAGGAAGCTTGCACTACAACTTAATGCACTTTCCTTCAGCTAAGCCTCTTTTATTCAAACAAGGCATCAAGTAAGTTTCAAGTAACAAAGGTCAGAGTTGAGGGTTCACACAAGGACAGCAGAGGACACACGGTTCTCTCTGTCTTTCCTCCTCTGCTCTCCGCTTTTCTTTGCTATCAGCCTCTCTCTCCTCGGGCGACAATTCAAAAGGCAGTTTTCTCTCAGGTGATGTGGTCCACCTTTGTCTGTTCTAACCTTACAAAGGAATGCCTGGCATTCACCAGGCTGTGCCTACACGGGGCCCTTAAGCAGAACCAAAAAAAAAGCTGGTGGGAGAAAGGTACAGGGAAAGGAAAGAGAAAAAAACAATGTGAATTTAAACTATATAAGGAGCATGACTAACCAAAACCTGAACCAAACAGGAAAGATGTCAAACAGAAAGACAGCGGTGGAAGGATTTAAATAAGGCAGCAGGCGGAAGACATGAAGGAATGGTAAGTGAATGCCACTGATAGGGCTGCTTCAACTTTTCACACGCTGCAGATAAACCTAGAGGCATCTGAAGTTGATATATATTTCAGCAGAGAAATTCTTCTGAGATGAACTTGGGGCATTGCCACCACACTCCACTGGCACAGGGTTGGAGAGTCTAGATAGGCTGACAGAAGGGCATGAGAGGAGAAGAAGGGTCGGTGGATAGATGGTGAAAGAAAGCAGGTAGAGGACAAGGACTTTTTGGCCAGACTCTCCCTGGCTCACCTGAAGCATATTGTTGCTGGGCTCAGTTTCCCCTCAGGGTAATCATTTGACACTGATAAAAGGGGGGAAGGGGGGACAGTGAAAAAGATAAAGGATGGCAGTGTTTCCACCCTGGGAAAAAGTCCTCCGGAGAGATTAGAGGACAGCCCGGGTAATTCTTCTGTCTGTTGAAATGGTCAAGAGAAGGGACAAGAAAAAGGAGGCAAGGGACCAAACAAAGAAGAGATGCAGGAAAGAATGAGAGGATGATGGTTGAAATTCTTGAAAGGCGTTAGGAAAGAAATTCCCTTGACTTTCTTCACACTGACACACACACACAAAAACACATGCCCTAATAAGTAAAGACAGGAGGACGGGGTTGCCCAACCTTAAATGTTTCCACAGTAACTAGTGCACTTTTTTGCCTGTGTGCGCACACATGCACGATGCCACGGGCACGTCTAAATAGAAAGGTGGCGACTGAATGGTATTTTACTGCTTCTGTATTTACGACAGGTTATTTTGACCCTGGGTGGTCCATACTGAAAGACTCATAGGGTCATTAATCAACAGCCAGGAATCAGATGTCAGGTGTGTGTGCGCACGAGAAAGAGACGGTTGGTCTGTAACCCAAGACCGAGCAAGAGCACCCTCGGTACTGTACTGCAGCGTAGAAACAGCAAATGCGCAAGTGTGTGTGAACATGTTTGAGGTTAGCCTTGCGTACCAGTGGAGATCCTAATCAGCTGAGCTGGTGGTGGGATGAAAGAATGTTAGAAAGAAGATTATTGCCTTGTAATTGTTTCCAGAGTGCAACAGTCCTGCTGTATCTCACACTGGAGAACTTTTAGCTGCAGTGTGTGCGCATAGATGAAAGCACATCTACTGTACTACATGTCAAGGTTACTGCATACATGCATGAGCAGAAGGGATTCAAAGAGGAGCATCAATGCTTTGAGTTAAAGCCAACCCGCCAGAGTGTGAGGATGTATGTTTTTTTAGTTCATTATTTATTTTATCTTTACTTTACTTTGCTTGTCAGAACCCAAAGCGACGTACAAGGAGCTAGCGCTGAGTGTCTTGCTCAAGGACACACCTGGCAATGGGGCATGCTGCTGCCCCTCAATTTTCTGCATCCCAGTCTGTTGCTTCTCCCATTGAGCTGCCAGGCCACGTCATATAATGAATTACATAAAGAATAATCTATTGTACTTTATATACAACACCTTACACACAAACCATAAGAACACTACAGTTGACATTTGTCCTGGATGATAAGCTCATCATTCCGTTGACAGACTCGAGCCGGTCCCACGATGATCTTTGGCAAACATGAAGTAAGACAAAGAAACATTTAGAGTTATTTTAGTTGTAGTTTTCCGTTTCTGAACCATCGGGCAGGAGAGCAATTTCCTTCACAACAGGGGCAGCAAAATCCCCAAACCCAAACAACCAGGTTAGAATAAATAAAGTCATCTGCCAGAGTTGAGAGATCTCAGCAGCACATCCCACACTCCACCCCAGATATGAGGGGCTGCCGCTGTCCATTCGTGGGCTTCTTAACCCTCAAGAATTATTGTTAATACAAGAAAACCATAAGCTTTGTGAGCAGAGTACACAAGGTTTATTATCTGAGGTAAAATAAGGTGAAGTTCCGTGACATGGTTGGCTGCAAAAGTTTTAAGATCCTCTATCTCAGGATCAGGTCTAAATGATCTCATTCACTTCCACAAAGAACTCTCTCACCATGATCTAATTATCTTATTATCTTGATATACTGTACAAGTGTAGTCTCTGTTGCCATGCCCATTAATTAACGCACAAAACATTCATTATACTGAGACGTCACATATTTTGAATGTTTTCCTGTGATCACTGTGATGTTACTGTCATCTTTTTTATTTTGTTCTGACGGAAATGTGTTGCCTCATGGTGACATTACTGCTGGGTTAAGACCTCGACTGTATCGGTATCACGTAGACAGTGTCAGACTCTCACGACACATTAATGAGGCATTCAGGATTATCTCAAAATAATTCTATAATAATCGATATTAAGGCCACAACATCTGCTATCTAAAGAAAACATGATAAACTATTTGTTCAGGATATCAAGATGGCAAAACATAATGTACATGTTGGTTCTCTCTAGTTACTTAATTAAGTCCCCCTGACCAGAATGAAAAGCTGTGATCTTGAGATAACAGGACAAACAAACATGATAAGTAAGGCAGAATTCCTGCTTGGAAAACTAAAGCAGGATAAGCACAGTGAGAATATGTTGCATTAAACAGAGTTATTTTCATTCTTTATTCATCTTTAGTCTGGTCTACAAAACGACAAAAAAAAAACGTGGAAAATGCCAAAAGTGGCGTCTTCAAACTTATTTTTTTTCTAACCAACAATGCAAAACCCTAATATGTTCAAGAAACAAAGCGAGGCTGAAGATTTCTACAGATTTTCACATGTGAGAAACTTGAACCAAAGAATCTTTGCAACGTCGGCTTGAATAAATTCCCTTTCCTATGGTTTGCTGTTTGTGTTTGGTAATGACGTGACTGTTGATTACTACGGCATACATCAATAATTTAGCTCAATAATAACATAAAGTAACAAAGGTCAGAGGGTTCACACAAGGACAGCAGAGGACAGACGGTTCTCTCTGTCTCTGCTATCAGCCTCTCTCTCCTTGGGCGACAATTCAAAAGGCAGTTTTCTCTCAGGTGATGTGGTCCACCTTTGTCTGTTCTAACCTTACAAAGGAATAAGTAAAATAGCCTAATAATTTATTTGTCAACTGGAACAGCCTGTTGAAACGCCACTGAGACAACAAAAATCTTCCCAGTAGTATCACACTTGTGAAAGCTGTTCACCCTGGTGCCACAACAACATAGGTTGTGACTTCCTCCCAAGTGGCAGCAATCAATTCTCTGACCTTTACTCTCCGTGTTTACACTAAGTAGCTTCTGTGTTCCCACCGCCGATGCCTCTCAAACCTGTAAGTTAAGTCGTTTTCTAACAAACTCATTCACTCACTTGACCACTAGTTGACCCTGCAGAACTTTCCAGCACTGTTTGTTTTGTGTTGCAGCCCCTTCATAACCAAATATCCCCACTGAGCTTTCACTGTGAAGCCGTCAGCAGGGTTATCTGAAAAAAGACACGCAAACACACACACACATATCCTGATAAACACACTCACATCCATATACAGTATATTGGTGCCCTGTCTCACCTGGCTTCCTGTCTAGCTTGTGAATGTGTCCTGACCTTGATGCTCACAGGAACCTCCTCCCTAAACAGCTGTTTCCCACCACCCATCCTCCAGACACAAGGAAACACTAGAAATGGTACTGTACTAACTCAGTGCTCATGAACAGTCTGTGGATATCACATCATGATTTTCAACTGCTGAATGGGTAATATGTCCTTATAAATACATCTGGGAAAATGGTCTGAGTAACACAAAACTGGCCCTCACTGAGACGTTTAGAAATATTAACTGTCGGAAGGGATAATTTTTCTCCTTTGATCACCCTGGGAATATAAATAGGGAACAATATGACCTTGTTCAGAGTGGGGGGGAATTAGCCATAAAGCGCTGGTGACTGAGTGACTGTTTGATCCATAACACACCCTTTGGGGAAACACTGTTTTTTTCATGCAAAATTCATTAAGTTGACTTATTCCTGTGAAACTGAGAAGACAGGGCGACATAAGGATGGAAATATGTGTGTGTCTGTGGGTGCATATACAAAACAGCCTGTCAGAGTGGAGTATAAATAATGAGCCTGTCAACATGCGTGCCAAGCTTTTGCCAGCAAACCACAGTTTATGTCAGGGGAGCTGGACTAACACTAACTTTCATATATACCTACAAGAAGTAAGAGGCAGCTCAAGTTTTAAAGTCAGCACGTTTGCATTTCCCTGCCTTCAGCTGCTCTACCCTCCGTCTGTTTTTCTGCTTTTTGCCCAGTTTCTCCCCAGAAGCCTGCAGATGTGCAGCTATGCGAAAGAAAACAGGCAGCAGGCATCAAGCTTTGATTAGAACGGAGAAGCATGCAAGAAGAACAAAGACCTCGGAACTGTGCAAACACCACGGCACAGAAACAGCAGCAAGGACCACCCATGGAGGTGGCAAGTAAGCAAGCAAGTCCAAAACCAGCTTCTTGGATCAGGGTGCTACTAGATAAAGACATAATGAAAGAGTCAGATGCAGATGCACCATAAAAAAGTAAGTAAGTAATTATGATGATTCAATTTAATTCAACTTTATTCATTTATTGTAGCAAAAGCTCACAAAAGGAGACATCTCAACTTACAGTGTAAGACCTTACAGAATAGAAGTATATACAGAATATTAGTAGAAAACCCAACAGTCCCACTTGAACAAGCGCTAGGCGACAGTGCATAGCAGAACTGTCTGCCATCAGTGGAAAGAGGGCAGAGGAAAAAAAACGGACAAAAGAGAATAAAACAACAACAAGGCTGAGAATACCTGCAGAAAGGTACAGAGAGCGGACCAAGCAACAGAAGAAGAAGAAGAGGAGAGGAGCTCAGTGTATCAGGAAGGTCTCGCAGCAGACTGAATCTTTAGCAACATAACAAAGAGATGGTTCAAAGTCTCCTGATCCATCTCTAACTATAAGCTTGATCAAAAAGTACAGTATATAAGCACATAGTCCAAAAAAACTGAATTTCTCCCCACGTTGATTTTGGCAATGTTTTTTTCTGTTTGGAAATAAAATCTACCTAGAATCTGAATAAAACAACACAAATACAAAGTGGCTATAACAATTCAAAGTAAGTTGGGTTCCACGGTTTGATTGTTCTATTTAGAAAATATGATCCCCTCTGTCTGCACTGTATGTCTGTCTTTATCTCATTCAACCATTAGTTTATAGTTCAAATTTGTGAGCTATTCACCCAATCTGAATACACTGATTTACAGTGGCCTGGTCAGTACAGTGCATGGAAACACACCACCTGTACCATCTGTACAGTGGAATGAGCAGGACTCTCCAAATCCTCCACAGGGCCCTTAATCACTACTTAACCAATTAGCACCTTTCTCACTTACTGTTGCTTGCTGCGGGCCTTGGGCTGAAGGTCGTCCTACTGCTTGCTCACATCTGCTAGTACACACTGCTGGCCCCAACAAAACCACTGTATCACCAAGAGCTCCAGTCCAATAAAAATTCCAGGACAAACAAATGTTCACACTTTGAATCCAACATCATGCTACTCTTGGGCTGTAAAATGCAAATAACTCGCAGCGAGACGAAGCTGGAGTAGTGCTCTTTCCAGGCCAATTTCCCGTGGGACGAGAGGCAGAATGTGAATTGCAGAGTTAGAACGCTTTGAAAAACATATTAATGACCTGCAAGTGTTACGCTAGCAGCGCAATTGTGTAAGATTGTGACAGATGCAGTCTGTGGAATTTATGAAGTCTCGGATTTAAACACTGCAGGGCTTTTATGACGCTGTTTAATGTCTGAGTGTGTTTAAGTGTTTGCACTGGATGTGTGTGTGATAGGAGGCCAAAATAATGACAGAATCCAACAACATCTTTCCATGTGTACTGCACAACCTTTGGATCTGTTTTAGATAGATGTTACAGTAGATCCTGCCTTATCCAATATCATTTGAGCACATTTATTTGATACATCTGACATGTGTGACAAGCCAACACATTTTATAATAACATTCTTTCTTTTAATGCTCAGGGCTAATCTGGATTCCCTGCTTCTATTTGCCTTATAACACTTAAGTCATGCTACCCTGGAAAAGTTATCAGCCTGTGTTCTGTATGAAACCTAAAGCCACATCAGTAACTTTATTTGAATCCTTGCTACCACTGAATGTGTAATTATATTCTTTTTAATTTATGTCTTTCGCAGTTTGGGGAAGCAAGTAAGGGGGAAAGTGAAGCAAACCCTGTTAAAAATGTATTTACAGAAATATATCTATACCTGTATACATGTGGTATACAACAGGAGAAATTCCTCCACCTTTCTTCTCTCTCTTGTTCTCCCTCCATTCCAGCCTCTTACCCTCTATCCTCTACATATTCTCCCTTGGTGTGTGTTTTAAAGGCTGAGCCCTCAACCCCACCAGTGGGCTGTGGTTCCCTCTTAAACCATTCACATGGAATTGGTTAGGAAGGCATTCCTTCCATGGAGAGAATGTCTGGCACCGAGTGCCTGTAATACAGAAATCATAAATGGGAGGTCCGGTCTAATCACATCCAGTGGCACACTCAACCTTTCTAAACTCTATCTTCATCCTTGTTCTTCCTCTCCTCCTCTCTAAGGGGTTATTAGGACGCAGTGAGACAGAGAACTTTATTTGATCTTATCCTTTCCTGTGGAAATCAAGCAAGAGTGTTGTGGATGGCAGGTTTTCTTGGTTATCTGATCCACTGCCTCCAGTCCCCGAGAAATAAGAAGTAAAGATGTTACATGTTTTTAGGTGACGGTACAGGTGGAGGGTCTGAGATTGGCCTTTGGTCAAAGCCACTCATCTCAACGATGCCCGATAGTGTCTGTAATATATAAAAATCCCCACTCACCTCCTTATTTTACACTTGTCTTCCACATTGTTGCCCCCCAGTAACACCAATGCAGGTGGACACAAAAATTACAAAAGTCGGCAGAATCGTTTACTGAAGGTTTACTGAAGATGAGGTTTTCTATTGTTCACCTTTTCAGTATCATATCAGTGGATGTAAACATATGATATACATTTTTTCTATTTATTCATATATTTATGTATTATTTTATTCAATGGGACTCAAGTGAATACTGGTAAGTGGTGGTAGAATCTCACAAACACGAGGCACACCCAGAGAAAAAATGTGCAGTCAGTTTAGTGTTGTTAGCATTATGCGTTTCTGGCTGCCAGCAGGATGTTTTTTGAACACTACTGTACAGCAGAGAGACGCCAAAGTCGGATTTGTTCTAATTCTACAGAAAATGCCATAAAAGAAGAGATGCAGAGATAACATCTGTTGCTGTAAATGCTAACAATGGCAGCTACAGGTTAATTGGGTGGTTGGGCCTTGCCTCAATTATCTTACTTTTGCATTCCCTTCCTGAAACTGCATGCCCCCTCCAGTAAGCTCCAACAAGACTCAGTCACTCTTTCTGGCTCAAGCTGGGCAACCCACAGATGTCCTTCCTCTGTTTCCTCCTCCTGTGACTCTGCTGCTGCACTAGGCTCTGATTCATCCTTTTGCAAAGAGGCAGTGAGACACAGGGAGCAAGAGAATTGCCTCTTTCCCACTGCCTCATCCATGAGGACAGAGTGCCAAGAAGAACTGTTCTGTTTTCCACTTCACATTCACTCGCCTGACCTCTGGCAGCTCATATCCTAAAAAATAGCTGACAGTTGTTAAATGTCATGAATAGTGTCTCCAGTGAATTTTATAAATGGTAAAGAATTCATATTTAAATATATGACTCTGCTCGGTCAGCCAGTGTGTAATATTTTGGCAATGCTCTATAGAAACACATTATTTCATATCTATGTTATTCCCCACTGATTATTTGGCCCATTGACCTTCTCAAAGGATTTATACAGCAAGGAGCAAAAGTAGCAATGATTTAGCCATTTTAATTGACTGAGATCTCCAAGCTGTCACACAGAATACACACATACATGATGTGAAGGTGTTTGATAGTGCTATGCAGAAAGTAACTGATTGCTCACCTTTCCTGTCTCACCCACTCTCCTCCAGTCTCTCTGATTCTGCATCCTTCCTCCTCGTTTAGTGCCAGTACTAAAAGTGGCACCTCCACATCTCTCCTGGTTCGAATTTCTAAAGGAAACACTGGACCCTCTGAAAAACTGGCTCAGCGAAACAATGGTGTCCTTGAATATCTCCGGGTTCATTTTGCATGTAATCATATCCAGATTAAACCCAATATTATTTCTCTCACCCATGCATCTGAGTATGGTGCATGTAGAAACAGTCCTTGTTTCAAAACACCAGTTTTACTTATGGCTTCTTCATGATAGTTTTGGGGAAGAAGGGTTAGAAAGAGGGTAATAACAGTATAGAGAGGAAAGGAAAACTGATCTAAAATGCATATCTGACATCAATTAATCAAATTTAGGCGTTTCTGTTTGTGTACCCGACATCGATGCACCTTTAAGGTGTAGTTCATGAACAGTTACCGATAACAATAAGCCAGGGTGACAGATGGATCCCTACTGTTTCTGATGTGATTACATTAGCTTAGCATAAAAAGAGAACCTGTTCATCAGCACAGTAACAAGTGAAAGGGCATGTCAAAGAACAAAGGTGACTGACATTTACCTACAGTCTGTTTAAGCGCAAGAAGATACTCGCAAAACTGGCGCATGGCTCAACATGTTGCCAGCAATGGAAAACAAAAAGTTTGTTGACCTTACACTCCACAGGAGAGGGCGATGAAGTTAAGATTGATGAAGTTGATGAAGTTAAGTTATTGTACTCTTTATAATCTTCATGCAGAGTGACATTTCTATGATCAGCAAAGTGATTTATAATTTACAGAAGAATTGTGCACTGTAAATTGCTTTACAGAGACGTTGCATCTCCTCCTCATGGTTAATGTGCCTATTCTACAACCACCAAGTCAACCACTATTATTCTTCATCTAACTTCTCCACTCTCATCTAACTTTTCACCTGAACAACAGGAGAGCACTGGAACGTGGGGTAATCTGTCACAGTCAACAAGCCTGGCTATGAGCAGGAGCACGTTGAGCTCAACCTAATCGCCTTTCAGCTCAGCCGTAGAGATGAAGAAGGACGTACCTTTTATCCCAGCCCAAAGTCAACAAGACAGGATTCCTGGGAAGCATTGCAGACATTCTTGAAAGAAGAAAGGAAGGGCAAAAAAATTAACCACTGACCCCTGTCTCGCAAATTTAAGATAAAAATAAATACAACGTAGAAGGAGAGAAGTGGGTATGCTTTGCTGTGCGTATGAGACAAAGGCGTTCCAAACGTTCCAGTGATGTTTACAACTGACTTACCTTACTTTTATTAAAGAAAGAGAAACACAACATTAAAAAAATGTTCATTTAGACTACCTCACTACCCTCATCTCTGTTTTCTTACTCAGTATGGTCTTGTTCCTGTGTGGCTCCAAAAAAGAAGTAGCAAGTGTCCCCAGAGAGATATTAATTCTCATATTTGGGTTCTGCTAGCATAGATGGACCCCTTCCTTCAGAACTGACTACATTATCTATTTTTCTCATGTTCTTTCCTCTTGTCACATGCTGTGTAAATACTGCTGCTCACTGACCATGCTAACCTTATCAGCTGTCTGTTAACAGTTTTAATTTGTAAGTCATATTGTCAGCATTATTTAACTTACATTTTTTATTTGTGCGACTCGTACCCTTCATAATAGAAAAGTATGTTCTCTTAGAGTCATAATAACAGCTGCATTTCAGAAAAGAAATGAAAAAAAATTGAGAAAAAGAAGAGAAAGACGAGAGTAAGGAGAAAGTAAAGAGTGGTGGCAGTAGGAGGATGGGATTGGAGACATTTGGCCAGGGATGTCAGAGAGGAATCAGTGAATAACTTGACTTGTTTCTTTGTGGTGAGAACAGCATGGGCTGGAGGCTGGAGCCAGAGCCCACAATGTCTAGCCTGGAAGGTTCTCTCATTAGAGAGATTGCAGCGCCCAACCTCCTGGGAACCGCAGCCCTCGTGTGCTGGATTCTTCCTGGGAACACTTTCCATCAGGACCGCTCAGGTATAATGTTATGGAGATTATTGTGATTAAATATTTTCCTTTGTCTTTTCGTGCCATGTGTCTAAAGTTTGTGGTGATGCTTGGAATTGCCACGCAAATGTCCCACCCCTCTATGTTTGTCAGTTGAGAATGTGTCTGAGAATATCCAACGAGACATGAGCAGAGTCTCTGTACTGTCTCCAACACCAAAAAAAGGCCCCTTTGAAGGAGTGCAAACACATGCCAGTGTTTTTTGTTAAAACACTTATTTTATGGCTTTCGGGGAGCTAAGCTTTACTGGTTGGAAAGAGAAACGACAAAATGCAGAGAAGGAACAAGAGGGAAAAGAGAGAAGAACAGAAAAGGGTACTAACACTTCAGTGTGGGGTCCTTGGTGTATGGATCATCAAGCCATCTGCAGCAAGACCTCATAGGTGGTCCTTAATTTTAACCCTTTAAATCAAAAAATATCGAAACCTCTGTACTCAGACAGAAACCATAAACGGTCAGCAGCCCTAACAAGAGCCATGCACATGTAGAGGCCATGGGAATACACAGGTAGAACTGTGTTCTCTCCTAAATGACAGTACCCCTGGCATGTGGGTCCAATAGCAGGCCATTTTGACCAGACAGAATGTTGTTTAACCTTTTACAGCCAGTTAAAAGATGCTTTTGACTAGACTTCACTGTTAACCTGACTAGCTTTTACTTCAAATATTTATATGTGCCTCAGAATGTTCCTGAATAACTGACTGCCCGACAGTAGAGTAGCGAGCTTCATAAATAACTTTTGCTTCCTAATCTGAGGTAGGAATATTCGTAAGGTCAGGTAAGTTATTTGTCAGCACGGGCACCAGTCACACGTTTGATTACCAACAGATGCATGGCAAGGAATCCTTTAGTGTTTTACAATGTGACATTATGGTGAACCACAGTTTTCATGATGAACCTTTAACTTTAACCTTACCATTAAGTCTTAACACTAAGAGGCCTCGGCAACAACAGCAGGCAGCACTTTTAAAGCAAGCGTACACTTTAATTTAAGTTCTTTTTATTTAAATTTTTTTAGACAGAACACTCAGATGAAGTGCTGGGTTTGGGATATGAGTAACCCAGGCGAACAAGTAATTTTCACAAACTTTCAGTGACCTCAATGTCATGACTTAGCACTCCTCCTCAAGGCTTTCACTGTGTAGAAGGAAAAACACCACCTGCCCTGATGAAGCTGTCAAATGGGGCATGTGTTCAACAACCAAACACATGCCCAACTGTGGCTGACCAGAAAACACCAGCGAATTTCCCAAAACGTTGTTCCACTCAAACTACTTCACCCTAATGGTTAAGAACTTGTTCTTTCCTAAAATAGCCAGCCTTAATATATTCAACATTTACCTCATCACAACTTTGAATGTGAAGGGTTCCTGAGTGGAAAACTCTGTGATTAATGTTGCCCCCAGCATAATAACTGGGTTGATTGTATTTATCCTCCAGGGACATATATTGAAGTTGGCGGGGTCTAAATCAACTGTTTGACGTGAAATGTTTGTGACACAGGAGAGACTGGGTGCCATATTCATGCTAAGTGCCACATTGGAATTGCGGTATCCTTTGATTTCGCTGGTAACTTATACTATTACTTTAAACTAAACTATCATTTAAATTTCTCTTCAGTGGTGACCCGTCAATAGAGGGCGCTGGGGTGCGGTCCCAGCTGTTTCACATGAAAAAGAAGATAGGAATCACATTAAATCATTTTAGAAAAACATGAAATTTGTCATGAAGAAAGTTCATTCAGAAGCTAAATGCTGAACTGTTGCACAGAAAAGATTAAAGATTGTGGACCTCACTAGCCAGACCTAAAAATCAAATAAGTAACACAAGAAACAGGAAGAAATTACTCTCGACCTTGGCCCTGGCTAACTTTCTGTCCTGAGACCAGAGCTTTGGTTAGTTTCTCCTGTCAGTTGTCAAGAACAAAATAAGTCTGGTAATACGAATTTAATACATTTTCCTGATGAAGGGAGAAAATATGAACAGACTAGCAGCTACATGAAAAATGCTACATGTCTTACAATGTTTAACAATGTGAATAACGCTGTGCAGTATAATGAAAGCAGACAGGACAGAGTATATAATCACATGACATAATGAGGAGAGGGCCAAAACAACAATACTTTTTGTATACAGTGATTGACTGCATTATAGGCACTGAACACTCAGAAATCCTGGTATTTTTATAGGCCTGGTGGACTTGACTGCATAGTCTCAGTTGATGGAGAGATAAGTGAAATTTACTTAAAAAGAGTAAATGACTGAAAACACATGCATTTACACACACAGTACATTCTAAAGTCAACAAGTCATTAGAGCACATAACACATTAACAGCATCAGAAGTCAGATAAAATCACATATTACCCTGTACATGCAGTATGTTTACGAATCAATTAGACTCAATTAGACAGTCAAAGGCCCTTAGTCATAATTATTTTTTATCAGAATAATGAAGCATGTTTAGTATACTCTGATGATGATTAATCACCACACTGATATTTAGTACTTATAGGTGGACCAGTGTTTTTGTCTGAACCACAGTTTCACTGTAAACATACAAAGGCTGCAGTGTCACATAAAGTAAAATAGGAAAACTTTGCAGTAGAGGAATATAAACATACTTCCTGTTTTATGCAGGGAACTTATTATGCAGAATTTGTTTAACCATGTTTTAAAAAGCTGAGTCATGACAACTTTCTGAAATGTTTCACTAATCAACGTCTCTGCATGACTGAGAATCTTCACTGGTGGGTTGAAAATGACTGTGGCTTAGTGAGCAGTTTACTAACGCAACACAAGTAACACAAGAAATACTTACACAGATGTTGCATTGTGTTGATGTGCTCTGCATTTTTTGCAAAACGATCTACGCCCCTGTCGTGTTACAGTGGTGCTCGAGGGTTTTTGTTTTTGCACACTGCTATTGACTCTCTTAAGTTGCCTTGGTAGGTTTAATGTCAGTAAACTAAGGGTACACGTGTGCATAAGTAAACAGTCAAAACAGGCTAAAAAAATCACCACATGGATTTAACTAAAGAATTAGGTAAGAGTCTTTCACTGGATAATCGAGAGGCAGGCTACACCTTAGGCAGGTCACCAGTCTCTGACTGCACTGACATATAGAGACAAACAACCATAGAAACCACCAAAAGTGGTTCAGATACACATTCCTACATGGACTCCACCACTGAGTCTACACTTGAACACTATTGAGAAGCTTTAAGATGTATAGTAAAGGCAAACAATGGTCCAATAAATGCAGAATATTTTTTGCAGATGGGCAGGATTTTTACAGCTCATCTCCAGCATTTGTTCTTTTGATTCAGAGGAAAACCATGTTGGAGTATGTGTTATTACCATTTCAGTAGCACATTTATGTGTTTTAGTGTGAAGTTAGTATTCTCTCTATATTAATAAGGAGTCTCTACATCCCCATCCAACAACACTGTGTTCCTGCTGATGCATTTTACTACTTGATACCAGGACAACCCAGTTATTGACATGTTCCATTGTCAGTGAGAGGGTCTTTGCTCTAATTCACACTTTTCTAAATTGTGTATGAACAGATGTGTACATCACATTTTTACTTGATGTTGGACACATCTTATAGAGAGAACATCCTGATAAATCAAATGCCTCTGATCTCCCAGCCAGGAATTCCAGACTGCCTGGGCCACGCCATTCAGATACGTTAAATGCGGAAACACAGCTCAGTGCAACAAGAATTCAAAGAATGTCATTAGACTGTGTTTGTTTTCTGCAGAGGTGACAAGAAGATGGAAGGTGGTAGAAGATATTTTCCAACTATTTGAATAACAGAAATAATACACTTTCAACTAAAGCCACATGGCGTTTTGAAAGACCACACACAAACACAGAAACGTGCATAAATTAGAGCTCAGACACAAGCAAAAGCACAAAACAGACAACCGCAAGATGATAAATGATGAATGAATCACACACAGACATACATTACAATACATATGGATTTAAATAATGCTGTGATGAACTCCCTAATCAGGTTTATGCATCAGTTCAGATTTTTCTCAAGCTGCAGCATCCCATCATGCTGTCTTCAGCCAGCTCATTAGTGAGATTGGTGTACTGTTACACGGGGATAGACAAAGTGGCTGCAATATGAGGAACAGCACAGTATCATAGCAGGAAAAACAGCCCGCAGCTGCAGCCTCAACAGTTGCAGTACCGTCCATCATACCTGCTTCATGTCTTCTGTGTATGCAAAGTTTCCAAGGAATGTTCCAGGTGTTTCATGGGTTCCCATGAGGTGAAATCACAAAAGAGATATCAAGTATTCATGATGAAGATGTGCTGACAACTTGGCTTGAGTTTATTTGGACGGGGCCACCAAAGCTGCCCAGGTTGCTGGAGCAAGTCGCAAGAAGACAGCATGGGTACACACAAATGGAATTCAGAAAGAAAGGAGCTAAAAGTACGATCCAATGCTTCTGATCAAAGGCCACCAAGAGGACAGTCAACCATATTACGAGTAGCCTGCAGTTTCTTGTCAGTTCTTTGTTCTGCGAGCCCTTTCTCCTCTGCTTCCGTCTCTTCAGGTCGTCTAAGGGATGAAAAAGGCACCAGACTTATCATCAGTTTTAAAATATAACAGGAAACAGCCTGAGTGCCAAAGATGCAGTGGTTTAGGTGTTACTCTGTGTGTTGGATGAATTCCATTTTTTAGAGGAAAATAAAAGTCATGTGTGTGACTGACAGTCAATCTCATCCTGATCAGCCAGCAACTTGAACTCAACAGAATGCAAAAGACTCTGAAAGAGGTTTTGTTAATACTTCTGAAGCCAAGACCCAATAAAGGAAAATGGGATTCTTATCATATGTCCTCTTTACTCTTTCCATGCATGTCTTTCATTACAAAGGCAGAAAAACAATCAAATTGCAGAGTCCAAAGTAAAAACCCCCAATCTTATCCTTATGTCCGTGCTTGCCAGGTCACAGCAGAAGGCCAACGCTGACCGAAAACATCCACGATCAGTGTATCATTGCCTCAGAACATGAGAAGGAGCTGGAAGCTCATCAAACTGCAGCGCTTGGGAAAGTGAGAGAAAACATTTCCAAGCATGTCAAGTTTTACTGACACACATTTCATCACCTCACTGAGAAACAGGTAAAAATTGAGTATCTGAGTTAGATTTGAGGTTTAAACGGATGAAAGGCCTTGGGAGTAAAGACCTGAAAAGGCATTTAATAGGGTGTTTGCTTGAGCTTAACTGAATGACTAGCTAACTAGTGTCCAGTTGTCCAGTTCAATATCGTATCAGGGATAAAATGATTTAATTCAGTCCTGCTGCTCTTTAAATATGACACTTTCCAATTTATACATCATACCTGAAGGGTTACATCCATGGATAAATGAAACACATGTATTGTTTCAAGTTAAAACACCCCACACTCCCATTAAGCGTATCTATTGAGTTCCTCAGGATTCTTACATTATAGGGCAATAAAACTGAACAAGCCTTTTGTGTTATTTTCCAATTTGACAAAGACAAAAAAAGTGCAGTAGTGTATAATTCATTGTTGGTTTTTGTTTTTATTGCGCCAAATGGTTTAAATTTGGTTACTACAAATATTTAAGCTGAGTCCAGACAACACCACAGATTGATTTAAATGAGATCACTGTTTTGACTAAGTAGGGCACCAATGCAGAGCGAGCTCTGTTTTGGTGCGATTGCCATGCCTCATCCTGTGACCTCACAGACTATACAATAACAGCTAATATGCTGAAAACCAAAGAAAGTCATGGTGGCCATTCACATAAAATATCAAAGATAATTTGTGTGTGCAAATGTCAGAAGGTTTAGAAGGTCAGAAGGTTTCCACAGAATGTTTTCAAGCTGATTGAAAAAGTTCTGTGGATGCAGAACACAACATCTCTACTAAAAGAAAGAAGTCCAGTTGCCATGACTAAACCTTCTGGCAACTTCACATGGATGACTGGGAATCTTCACAGATGTGTGCGAATGTGTATATAAAAATTACAAAAAACACTTTTACCTTTTCAGACCATCAAAAATTGCTCCACTGAAAGTTAAGTTTAATCAAAGCTTTAAACTAGAGGCATGAAATAACTGTGTCAAAGTTAATGCTTTAATGCTCTTTTAATGAAGTGTGGCCACGAGCCTGGTCTCAGTAAGAGGTGATTAGTTTTAATGTCAAAACTGAGACTAAAGCGTCTTTACTTAGTCAAACCAGCAGCTCAAACAAATTCCAAAAAAAATCACATTACCTGTTCCTAAACACACACGCATGTGCAAATATACAGCCAGGTGCATCCACTGAGGAGGAATAATACACCTTAGGCCACATTTTATGGGCCCTTATAGCCAGTATAAACTGTGAACCTTTGTATGGCAAATACCTGCCTGCTCAGAGTGAGACATTTGATCATTCTGGAAAAAATGTACATATACTTAGAGTTTTTATTTGAGCTCCGTGCTTTATAAGTCTGAGCCTGTGCATCAGGGGTCTCATATAACTTGTGCTTTAACATGCCATTATGTTGTAATGTGCAGACGTCCTGCTTCTGTTGAATATCTAGCATGTCATTCCCACTTTGGGTGACCGCTATTTGGCATTTCACCTCGCTGTCTGTGTCAAAAGGACACATTACACAAAGTATGCCATGGTGGGCAAACAATGCAGAAAACGAGGAGCAATTGCTAGGAGAGCAAAAGTAGCTGGAACTGGAATTGTTGATGATATTTTGCCCAGAGTCGAGTGGATTATTATACCTAATATAACTAAAGATAGTCGCAGTAGAGTCCGCGATTAAACACAGCGCGTTTTATTTAGGAAACTGTATGATGTGGTTATGCTTTTTCCTTTTTTCACAGTTGTCTGCCTCCTCCTCATCTCTGTGTCTTCTGGACAACCTATTAGAGATGGTGATTGATAGAAAAAAGATCTTTTTTCTCTCAACAGTTATAGAAGCAGATTGTCCATGTCTTGTCTCCCCCTCTCTCTGTATTATCCTTTTTATCTTTTCTCCCATTATCTGTTGACTCCCCTTCCCACCTTCTTGTTCTTTTCCTCTCTCTCTCTCTCTCTTTCTCTCTCCCCTTTTTTATTTTATATCCCCAGGTCCTGTCTGTAACTGAAATAAATACATCAATTAATAAAAAATAAATAAATAAACATAAAACAATAAATTGCAGGGCCGTGGATGATGACTACACAGCTATACATACATGACGTACTTATGTGTCATCTGTGTTACTGACAGGCCAAATAAAAAAAAAGAGAGATGTTGATTGATGGCCCCAGGGTAAACAATATGGCAGAGGATCCTGCGATACATCACTGTGGGTGATGTTCCATCCCATTGAAATCTCTCTCCAGTTAGAACAGCCTGCAGCTACTAAAATGCATCTGACCCTTGCCCTGTGTTTGACCTGGCAGTTTAAACAAATACACTCATTGCTCCCTAGACAGCTTCCTCTTTCTCTATCCCTGGGCTAAATAAACGAACAGATAGCACACGTGCGTTTCCTCATCTTCTTGTCCTCCCACTGACTCTTTGTTCCCTCATTTTCTCCTGTTCTGTCAATTTTTTTAATACAATATGATGATCAGAATGAGACCACTGTTTAGCCTGTCCAGTCTTGGGGAGATGACAGTTGATGCTCGAGAAAAGGAAGTATGTGGTGGCTGGTTATTTTATTATCCCAGAATCCTCTAAGGTCACACAGCCACACCAACAACACATTGCCCATTCCTTTCAGAACTTCATGCGATTTAGTCACTCACGATTCTTCTGTCCAGTCCAGCGCATCTCCCCCACATTTATTTTGACTACTAGATCTGCAAAAAAGTCTAGACATGCATCACATCCCGCCTGATTCTTTTGTAAATGAAAAATGGTGGGCGGGAAAGGGGAGCAAGAAAACGATGAGAGCATTCCTAAAAAGGGAACGCACAGACACATTTTTGCCATAGTTGAGATGGAGAAGAGAAACCTGAGGGACTAAGATGGATAGTCTTTGTAAAAGACAGGATTATGAGGTGCATGTGCGATGGCACGTGAAAAGACAAGTGTAAAAAGAATGCTGTTTTTTGTCTGATGAAATGAACGGAATCATTTATCATCCTTCATTTCGCTGCTGTCAAAGAGTCTGTTACTTGAAGTTTTTTTTTTTGCTTCACTGTTGCAGTGTTCCATGTTGTCTTCTCTAACACAGCAGTAATATCCTGTGAGAAACTGCTGAGAGTGTAACACCGAAAAATACTATTTTGCCCAGTATGTTAAAAACAATTTTCCCAAAAGGATCAATGAAGTATTCATAAAGTATTCTCCATAAGCTACAGAGACTTAACCCGATTCATTAGAATTACCACCTTGTGAAGTTAAGGTGTACATACTCTAATTAGTTCCTCTAGTTCAACATTAGAGCCAGATGTAGTTGAATTCCCTCCAGTCTTGCAGCTGCAAGTTGAAAGAAACTGGGAAAGATGAAACCGATGCGCAGGTAGCAAAATTATTTGTATGTTAGAATGGATACATGCAGATAACGAGATAAAAAATAAAAAAACTTCCAGTGATTAAATAAGATGACAGTGATTAATAGGAACTATAAAAGAAAAAGTGCTTTTCACTTTAGCCTGTCACAGTTTCTTCTCGATGCAGATTGTTTATATATCTTCATAATGCAGATGTTTCTAAACTCCAGCAGTTAATTTGGTGACTTTAACTTTATGAATATGTACAAGAAATATGGTCAAAACTACAAAGGCTGTGTGAAACTGAAATGTTCCGTTAAATCTGACAAATTCTCTTCTACAGTTTCTCATTCGCTTTGCCAGTCTTTACACTTCATGCCAGCCTTTTTTTCACCTGGGCCAGTCAAAACATATACAGCCAGTGTCACTCCTGTTCGCTCCCAGCACGCCTGATCAAAGCTCGTTGCTGAGGAGTGTTTCACCAGACCCTTTGCAACCCATCAGTGGATAATTCCAAAATTCTGTGAAATCCAACACCATGGCATCGCTTCAAGTGTCGTCCAGATATATCCATCAAACCACATAGAGGAAAACCATTTCCTGTTGTAATCTACCTACACAACTGTAATGATCTGCAAAGATTGTGACACAGGGACACCTGCTTTTTAGGAAATAGTAAATATTTCTCTAGCTTCTCTGGGGAAGGAAGAAAAAGGAAATGAATTGCCCTATGGGGTTGAAGCCATGATTATAAAAAAGGTAAAATGAAAGACAGTTCGAGGGATGGGAAAAATGCAAGCTTGCTTTTAAAGATCAAAGACACAGTAAATGTATTTAGCATTTGCAGTTATACACAACTGGAATGAACAACCACACTGTATTTTCTCACTTTCATTTTTTCTCCTCCGTTTTGGCATAAAGACATTTTCTCATGCTTACCCAAACACACAACTGTCACTTCCCTAAATATTCAATGTCTCAGGGAGAGGAAATGTTGATAATCTTCCCGAGAGTCCTCCAACAGCAGCAACCCTCTCTTTCATCCGTCACTTCCCATTTATACAAGAATCAACAGCTACGGGTTTAACTGAGCCTGTTTAAACACATTTGAGAAAGTTCCACTGTGCAAGTCTTTTAAGTAAAACATACGGGATCACTTTTTTCAGTCAGAAATTATAAACAACACAAAAGTCATTGCGAAAATGTTTAGGTCTGGGTGGAAGCAATCTGTAATCAGGTTTTCTACGCAGGCAATTTCACATAAACTTGTAACAAAGCAATGCAATGAGTTTGGAGTGCGTTGACTCGCAAAAAAAATGGAAATGTATTCATAAAATGTGTTTTCATTCTTCTCCTTAATGAAGAAATTCACATGACTTCTCTTTCGGGGACAAACCAAAATATTTTTTCCTACCACAGTGATTTCTTTAGTTTTGGCAATGGAACAAAATACAAATTGAAATGCTATGTTGGCTCTAGCAGCTACTGTCAAACAAAATGTTCAGCGCTGGTGTTAGAAACACATCTTACAATATTCTCCTCAAATGTGGATATGCTTCAGTGATTATAGACCTTTTTTTAATACAGTACTTGTTTGCATGCATATTTTATTACTAGAAGTCCATCCACTGGTAATTGACACCAGGGAGAAAGTCACAAGTTTATTCACTCTTGAAATTGCTGCATTGCTACAAGTCCAAAACTCCAGGATAGCGTTGTTTAGGTCTTATATTGACAGCATGTTGCTCATGTGATCACAGAAAGAGCTTAGCTCTGCTGTTACTCCTGGTCACACTAGCCACACGATCACTTCCTGAAGGCTTTTCACAATGGAAGTGATGGGGTCCAACATCCACAGTCCTTGTTCTGTGCTAAAATATATTGAGACGTGTATCTAAACCTAACATGAGGTTTAAAAAAAGCAGAGCTTTACAAATTGTCTTCAGATAAATCTGACTAAAGGTGTTTAGCAGTGAACGTGGAGTGTGGCCTTAGTCACTCATATATTGCAGGTAGCTTCTTTTACAGGGATCTCTTAAGGTCTTATTGTGTAAGGTCTTAAACTTTTCACTACAAAGGGCCTTTAGATGACATTTGTTATGATGAGACCCTGGACAGAGCAGCACAGACAAAATAGAGATAAAATATTGTTGTAAAACAAAAGTAACTTAGGTTTCTCCAGTTGGAGAGTGGAGTCTTCACACAGCACACATGTAAAATTCTTCCCTGCTAAATTGCAGCACCTCCTTACCTGAACTGGCAGCATGTAGGTCTGAGCAGTTGTCACAACCGATTAACATTGATAATGTATGTAAGCCTTTTAAGGCCGGTTTTACCAAATGCAATGCTTAGTCCACCTGCATGCTCTCAAAAGACTATTCAACACTGGCACAGTGGATCCAGCCATCCATTATCTTCCACTTATCTGCAGTCGGGTCGCAGGGGTGCTGAAGCCTATCCCTGCTGTCTTCGGGCATGAGGCGAGGTACACCCTGGACGGATTGCAAGTCCATCGCAGGCCACAGTGGAATTATTAGATAATTGAGTTCAGGATCCCTAGCAGTAATCAGCAAGTATAGAAAAGAAGAGAGGTAACAGAAGAGGCTAGCTCATGGTGTGCTGTCTAGACTTTAGTGATGCTAAATGCAACCCCTGGGTGCAGAGCATTGCTTCACAGTAAAGTCATCGTGTTACATGAATCTAGCTGATACATCCATTGTGAAATCCAGTCTGCATAAGTATGTGCGTGTCAGTTAAATGGCCTCACTTGGCTCAGTTTATACATGTCTTGGTTCACATGCTGCCCTGTACAATTTTGTAAAGTATGAGATTTTATTGCGCAGCAGGGTTCGGGGACATACATTGAAACCTACCTGTGGTGTAACTGGACAGTGATTGATGAGAGGGATTATGGGATAGCAGGTGGACCCCAGGACCTCCAGATACTCTGGACTGCAGAGGCAGGCCGATCTAGAAACTTGCTTGTCAGCATGTAGCAGCATTCCACGCACCAACATCATATTACACATCCACACAAACACCACAAGCAGACACGAGAAGATATATGCTCCTAGAGTTCATATACACAACCACATGCCAATACACTCCCACATCTGATGTGCTGCATGTACTTCGGCTCGCACGTCGACTCTCACTGGAATTATCAACGGAGAAAAGGGAAAAAGTGAAGTTCTAAATAACTGGAGCCAGTTCTTTGTTTTGACACAGCTAGCAGCCACTGCTAACGGAGCTGTGTGCCAAGATAATATTGTTGGAAATGGTTCTGCACCTACTTGTTACTGGCATGATCACGTACAGTACCTACTGACGTATTTTTTGCAACATTTCTCAAATTTTGCTAAACGCGCCGTCCTTCTTGCAGACTCAGTCTGTGGGTAGCTGGGAGAAGCAGCGGGCCAGCTAATCATTTGCGGAATGTGGCGTGGATATAAGATAGGCCCAGATTGGGAATGCACAGAGCCAGAGGTATGGTAATTACTGTGGAAATCAAACACCATCAATTGTGAGGTTTTTCAACATTTAACATTGTCCCTCGCTCACTTTCCCCTCCCAAAACCCCTTCTCCTCCTGCTCACCCTCGCTGCCACTCCCTCAGGCCCTCAACCCTTGCTCCTGCTTCCTTATTCTTTCCACTATTTTCCACACTATTCCATTCCTCTACATCAACTTGTCTCTCTGCCCTCCCATTTATTTTCCTTTAGTTTGTTCAGCCTCACTCCACCCTCTCACTTTATCCATCTTCACTTTGTTTTTCCTGTCTTTCACAGTACATCCATTTATACCTAATCCCTTGGCCAAAATCGCTTTGTTTCCCATTCTTTTCATTCTCTGCCCACACTCACTTACACACATATACGTACATGCAGGCACTCACACATTTGAGCACATAAGACAAATGACCCTCATCACTGTGTGTCTGGAATATAAAAACATTGAAAAAACCATGCCTGAAACATTTTAAATGCTTTAGAAGACTCTGACTTACAGTGCTTTGCAATCATCTATGCAGCTAGAAATTACGAGCTAATGCTAATTTTCTCTACAGATTTGCTGATAATAAGTGAGTGTCTGTGTTTATTTCTTCATGTGTGTCAGACTTTTTCCTCAGACCTGAAACCCCACTCATGCTTACATGACGTCAGGGGTAGTTAGGGGATTCTTGGGTGACAGGTAATTACAGGCTAGTTAAGTTAACTCTCTATTCCCCAGTGAGTAGTTACCCTGCAACCCCATATATACCTGCGCTTACATGACACTAGCCAGCCTTGGAGCAATCAAAGACACTTTTGGACAGTCCATTGCAGGCGTTCTTCAGCATGTCTACCGCTTTGTTAGACTAGTACTGTAGATAACAAGTACTGTAACATAACACACACACTGTCCTTTATCCTATCATTTTTTTCCAATACTGACTAAGACCAAATGTGAATTGAACAAATAAGTCTTTGTCAGAGTGATTTCTAAGGATAAGAAGCAGGGGGGGGGGGGTTTACTGGCCCACACTCACCCACACCCACATCCATCTTTTCTGGGGCACCCACAACATATAACAAATGTCCCCTAAGATCATAGATCTCCACAGTTTGCGTGATCAATACTTACTTGCTTCTTCAAGCCAGAACCATTATAGGGAACATTATTGAAATTTCTGTTACTAGCTGCAGTGATCTTAATTCAGTTCACTTAATTCTAGAATGATATTAAAAAATTCTGAACATTACAAGTTGATCATACAGGCAAATGAGCAGTCCACAACTTCTAAAGCTTATCTTCCAGTGAGTCTCGTTTGCAAAATAAGGTGCCTGTCAGTGAAAAGACAAATAGACGGAGGAAGCAGCACATTAGGAGGCAGGAAACCCCACACACGCACACACACACACACGTATGTACATTTACAGGGTGGTGAGACCGTAACAATGCTCCTTGCCAAATGTCACTGGGCAGTGTTGCATTCATGTTGCACCATGGCAACAAGCACTTCCTGATTCCTGATCTCACCGTCTGCAGAAAAGAAACGAAAACTAAAAAAAAAACAGTGCTTCCACACCTACAGGCTTCAGTCCATTTGAATCAAACTTACGTTTCTTTTCTCTCACTCAGGTGTGCACAAAACAACCGTACAGACCTCTAAAACAGATGGCCTTTTTTTCTAATCGGTGTTGTTGTCTTGGTAAGAAAGCAGGCCGAACCAAAACAGGACCAAGAACTATGGATCGAGTTATATGTGGATTAGAATTTTTTTATTTGTACACTCAAAACACGCTGCAGGAGGCATCACAGACAAATGAGTCATATATATGTGGAGTCAAGTGGCAGCGCCTCGCAAACATCTGGTACGATGATTGTGTGATGTAATGCAACAAACAGCCTCCTATGGGACAGCCTGCCAATAAGCAGAGGACGTTCTCGCTAAGTTTGAGGTGATGCATTCTGGGACATTGGGTTTTTCTGTGCGAGAAGAAACTGGACCAAGGGGAAAATGCTGCAAGTGTACAAACATATTGCACTAAGGTCAAAAATTTGTGTATTTTATTGCAGCAAGTATTTTATAAATGAAAACATCGTCATCAACATTACAGTTAAAATACATTTCAATCATATACAATCTCAGCCAACACCCAAATTTCTCTCAGCTGGCATGATGACAAAACAATGAGCTTCACATGTTTTGCATCAATTAGTAAAACGCAGGCATCAAGCGGTAAAGAAAAAACAACAAAGCTTTTAGCACATTAAATGGTTCCAGCATACATGTTTCATCACGTCGAGTAAATCTAAATAAAACACTTATTTGCATACAATGCTTTTCTGGGGGATTTTGCTGAAGTCTAAACAAATCATAATAAAAATAAACTGTACTGTCGCTTAGGTTAAAATGCTTCCAGTTTGTTAAAGTGGGCCTATCAAAATATCCTGTCTACCCTCAGACACAAACAACAGATTGGACATTTAGTTCTACAAACATCTCAGAGGCAAAGCTGGGGGCAGGATTGTTGAGATATGAGGCAACAGGTGGAGTTGTACTGATACGTAAATTTGCTAATTAATAATGTAGGAAAGAAAACTCTACCCTCATACTTTACCTTATAATTCAAAGTGGCTTGTCTCCCCTGATAACTCCATAACTGCAGTGTCGCATTTTTTTTTTTTGCTTACAGCAATAGAAAAATGTTTAAAACTGAGTTTTGTGTTGTGTGACTGTGACATTGGATTTAACTTTAAGCCAAAGCATTCCCGTGATTGCATGCCTATGGCAGTAAGCATCTTTGGAGCCACATTTGAATTTGGAGGAATCTCCTAAACCAAAACAATTCATGGTCATGTTGTTTCTGCAATGTGCGTCATGAGTGCTTTGTTTCCTGCCGCTCGCTGTATGGGTGGCAGAATGTACAAGAATCTACAGTGCTAGCACTAAAAAGAAAGTTACCAACACTCTATCGTGGTAGTCAACTTCTATGGTAAAACCTTCCACCGATAAATTAATCATCGCGGACACAAGCAACCATGAAGTGAACTGACACACACACACACACACACACAGAACCAGAGCTAATAAAAGAAATCACAGCAGAGAGCTGCACTTGGTGATGACAGAGCGCCCCAGGCTTCTGTCACACGACCCCCTGATGGTCCGTCTGCTCCCATAGTAACCTCACAGATCTGATCTCATCTTACGTATAAACAGCATTCAATACCCGGGTAAACACAAACACTGCAGCAAGTATCCATCATCCGGTGGTCAGAACATAGTTTTGATTTACAGTTTATTGCTTAGTTGGCTTGTTTCCCCTTTTGTTTCAAGAATTCCTCTTTTGCATTCCCATGTTGTGGCCACTCACTGCATTGAAAGTGTATCGCACATGTACAATATGACACTGTGACATTCATTGTGATGAATGCCTGACACCTGGTGCTGAAAGCAAACCCACTGTGTCATGAAACGAAAACAGTCAGAAAATAAAAAAGAAATGTGTGTGTTTGTCTGCCCGAGAGGTCAATAATTCATCCATCTTCAGCTTCCCTCAGTCATTTGTAAAGGACAAGCTCTGTTGTGTATAAGTCATTCTTTAAAAGTCGTTACCGATGCCTGTGGAGCTTGGGCTGATCCTTGAGCTAAAAATAAAAAAACTAAATACATAAAATTGCAATGTACAGTTGCTCCATATTGGCTGAGTTTGTTAGCCAATATAATCGGTCTGCATGGTCCTGGCACAGTATGGAAGATGTACAGACGCAAAGGTAACCGGGTTCATGACGCAGCGATGTCCTTCTGTATTCCACATATACTATGAGCATGCAAGGTATACATGCACACACACTGCGATCGAGATTAGGTTAAAAAAAGGGAACAAGTGTGCATGCCGAAACATAAAAGACAGCCAGCCATCCATCCTTTCTAAATCACTTAGCCGGGTCAGCTCTATCTTATCTTATAGAGCATACACAAACACACACATCCTTACACACACACACACACACACACATACAGTACAAGATGTTAAAAAGCAAACAGTGCAGACGCTGCCTAAAGAAGTGTTCAGCTGCGGTGCAGATGTGCTGAATAGAGTGGATGGATGGGCTACGCAACATACACACATGCACATTCTCACATAGATACCTTGGCTTGCCGAGATGAAGAGGATTTTAGACAAGGTAAATGTTCAGAGGGAAAGAGATAATCATCACATACCCTCTTCAACCAGGTAATATTAAGACACTCTGATCAAACAGAGAATGAAAAGAACTAAGGGAAAATTCCCCCAAATGGCTCCAGGGTCAGGAAGAGAGTGAGAGGATGTCGGAATGAAAGAGAGAGGGAACGAGGATGGCAGTGAATGGGACCGAGACTCTGACATGCGGTTCAGATTATGCCTCAATGCCCTGAATCTCCAAAAAGGGGAGCTTGAGTGTCAATCCAAGAAACCTGGAAATGTCTGGCTGGAGGTAGTTGAGGGGGCCCCAAGTGCATTTATTTATTTATTTGTTATGAATTGACTTTTTTATTTTTATTCAGAAAAAAAAACAGAAAACCGAACAAGAACTGGAACACAAGAGTAAATACAAGACTACGCTTATGTTGCTTGCGACATAATGGGCAGGTATTGGAAAGAAGAGAAAAAGGGATTGAAGAGGCAGGAGAAATAAATAAAGGAAGGAAAAAAGGTTCATCTATTAAACACAGCATCATGCTGCCTCAATCTAGCAGTCTAGAGGAAAGACATGTGTTTCCTGCGGGGTGACCATGTTGCACAAACAGCATTTACACGCTCAAACATAACCTGTTTACTCCCCTCCGCTGGCCTTTAATTTCCCAGTTATATAGCACAAGGTCAACATGCATCTGACTTTAAATAAACTGTTTGGAAAAGCCAGCTGTCCTTTGCAAACAGTATAAACAAAAGAACATGAAATTATTCATTGTTTCAACGTCTAATCATGTCTAATCAAGTTATGCCAATTAGGCGGGGGAAAGGCTGCTTGTATGGTTTTCGTAACTTCAAAAGGAACAACGACTTAGTGCACCGCTGATAAACAGGTAACAGAGATTAGGCACAATTTCTCATCTTGAAGCTATCGAAGTAAAATAGTCTCTGAATTTGTTCCTAATAAGAGTCAGTGTATATGTGGTTATTACAATGCCTGTTTCTGATCTGCATTAAAACCAAACAAAAAATTCCACTGAGCTCCAAGCTAAAAACAAGGTACCAGAAAAGTCATGTGGATAAATACAAAGAAAGTTAACGCGATAGTGACATAGTCCCAGTCAACGTAAGTCCACTCAGACTTTACACTGATAACATCTATCCTGAAGTCATAATTTAATGGTTTCTGTTGGAGTGCTTCTTGGTATTTCATCTGCTTTCTTGGCACAGTAAAATACAAATAACCCTCCTAATGTTCGTGTAAATAAGGAGTCTTATCACAGTCATGCCAGAATACCAATCCTTCCATTTCAATAAAAAAGCTGAGTTTCATGGAGGATGGTGATGGCTGACTGTTAAGAGATGCCATATGAAGCAGGCCCTCTGGTTTCAAACTCCTGAGGGGCAATAAGAAGCCAAGCAGAGACAAAGACGCAGCACACATTTGGACGGTCCCCGCTGTCCCATAGATATATTCACCCCTGGAAGAATCTCTGCTTGTCTGTTTCCCATTTCAAACCTCAATGAATCCCATCCTCATCCATTAAAAGTGCATAGGCACTCACACACACCATGGATCGGAGAGATGGTTAAACTCAGTGTCGACTCAGTGGAAAATTTCAGAACCACAGAAACAAAGGCATTTGGTGGAATCATGGAATAGGGCTCATATATATTAGTCTTGATAAAGAGTATTCGTAAACACATGGCCATATTCAAACACCAGCTAGAAGTTCATTTAGCTAGGGTGTGCTTGCGTTTATTCTATTTATTATTGCTTATCTAATTGTGGCCGAACATTATTTTATACCTATGAAGTGTAATAACAAACCAGTTCTATTAGCTTGTACTACACTCTTTCCTTTCCATTTCCAAAAAAAGGAAACATGTTTGTAAGTTGTCACATTCACTCATATGAGCTTGTTTCAAAAATGGTGTTGGCTAGAGACGTATATTTCCAGTGTGGGTTCTAAGGATCAAAAATGGAAACATATTGAAACCTCGGGACAGATCCAGCTTTCTTGTAGCTGTGTACATTCTTCATAGGCAAACTTACATAAGAAGAATTGCGAAACCTTAAGACTCATGGTAACAAAATGCTCCTAGTTGTCTCAGTTGTGTGACAGCTTTGCTTAGAGTTGATTATCTGACTTGATATTTTGCTTCTTTAGAGAACTTGCAGTGTATAATCAAGCTCTGGAATAGGCCCTGCACCCCCAGTTTGGCTCTGTCAGCCCACAGCCACAGTGGGACAGTGGCCACGGCTTGCTGCCTTCCCATGGTAATGGTGGGAATGATCAAACCATTACAGTCGCCTGTATGCAAAATTTCATTCAACAGAGAAGTACGCCAAATTAACCACAGACTGTGCAACCTCAAAATGGGATTGCAGTCAAGCATATTTTGCTGGCCTCTAAATCGAAATCAAACCATATCGTCCGAACAGAAATGATTTTACCATACAGCAGAACCACACTGACACTGAACATGTCTCATTTTGACATCACCATCTATCATGGGAATCTATGTTGAATTCAGTAGTAGTATTTAGGGAAAAACCCCACAGAAATTATAGTGCAGCGCTCGACTATTTTCCCCTTCCTGTTTTGTTTTTTGTATATTTTTTAGTTTCTTTAGGACGTTTCAC
>JAUMHF010000003.1:11041939-11099876 GCA_032359275.1 Microctenopoma steveboyesi | reverse complement strand
TATAGTGCAGCGCTCGACTATTTTCCCCTTCCTGTTTTGTTTTTTGTATATTTTTTAGTTTCTTTAGGACGTTTCACCCTTCCATTTCAGAGGGCTTTCTCAGGTCTGACTGGCTGGTGTGAGTAGCAGGTTTATAAACCCTGTGGAACCCTCAGGTTGTTGAGGACAATAAAGTCAGGATCCTAGACCGGGAAGCTGATTGGTTTAAACGAGGTGTGAAAGAAGCAGTTTACTGCAAGATTGAACAACCCTCCTTAACCAGGGGTGGCGGACTCAGGCACAATCTATCACCCACTTACAATGACGTTATCCAACGATACCCAGGAAGTTCCACAGTAGTTCACACTCTGGCTCAGGTGGTCACATTAACATACGTGAAAGCCAGAGGGGAGGACAACCCTCTTCTTCTTATCGTTTTCCGGCAGTTTGAAACCAGTGATAGTAGCATTACCGCCGCCTACTGCTCCGGAGGGTAGAACTAAGTTACAGTCTATAGATAATACCTGAAAAACAAGATCAGGGTGATTAATACCTACGCTCTACCAGTCATCAGGTACAGATATATGCAAGGTCTTAAACCTCGTATTGTAACGTGCCTTAAGATAGTTTATGTTGTGATTTGGTGCTATGTAAATAAGGTTAAATTGAATTGACTTCGTTTTCCTTTCTATCTTTATTCTCTCACTTAAGCAGCTGTTGCATTTGAGTTTCCAAAATACAGTGTCAACAAAACCTTATTTAATATGAAGCTAATTACTTTTAGATCTCTTAGAAGAACTTTTTTTTCCCATCATGAAATAAAAATTTATGATCAAATTTTTCAATCAAATGTTTTTCCATGTAGACTTTTCCACTGAGCCCTAACCAAAACATAATTAAAAATCTGTGTAGCAACAAATTGTAAAATCATCCACAGATTTTTACTCAGAATCCAATTTAAGTGACATCTTAATGATAGTTTCTTAATTCCTAAAGTTCTTAGTATTGTATTCTTGTATGTGTGGTATCTATCAAACAAAACAATTTGGATGTCTAGATGTGATGTGCCTGGTTAAATGTTTTCATCTAGCGCCCTCAGGTCAAGTTGTTTCCTTTTTCTTACCATGCTCTGCACCAGCTCAGTATCTCTAAGGGGTTGAGCATGCAGAGTAAATACTTCTTAGGACCCGCCACAGAAATCTCCAGGGCTTTTCAGGACGTCATTGGCCACGATGCTTCAAAACACTCCACAAATCCTGGAGATCACCCTGACAGGGAACATCTGTGGATGGAGATGGCCCGCAGATGAAAACAGATAGCGCTGTGTATGAATGAGAGGTGGTTGCTTGTGGTTTAATGGATAGGTGGGTTTCTCATGATTTATGTCAAACAGTGTTTAAGTTCATGTATGTATAAAATGCATGTCCTTCTGTGGACACCTAGTTACTAGCATACTGTATTAGCGAGGGTCGCAGCATCTGTGTGTGCCTTTAAGTGCTACAGTTTTGACTCCTAAAATCCCACAGTCATCAGTCACTGGGGAAAATAAGGAATTCTGTAATTGGGATCATATGTTGTGTGGGTGAGAAAAAGAAGGCGGGTGTTTCACATGATCAGCAGATTAACTGGCTAGTTAATCAGCACTGACACAGCAACAGCTGAAGTGGTACAGCTAACTGATTGATAGGTGTGCTCTTACTGCCAGTCTTTCTATTCATAAAGGTAAATACAGTATATTATATTTGTTTGAGTGTCTGTATTAAACCTAAAGTGTAAATCCATGTCATGTGTTTCTATGCAACAGCTTGTCTGACTTATTCATCCATCCATAACTTATACCCAACCACTGGAAAGTACACAATAACCCTGCTGACACATAACATATAACCATCAACTCTTATTAACACGTATCCATACTGGACAATTCAACGTTTGCAATTAACTGTGTGTCTTTGGACTGTGCAAGAAACCTGGATCACCCTAAATACCGAACTTATTTGTCATTGTTTGTCTTCAATCATTTTAATCACCACACAGTTGAGTACAGTTGATTGGTAGCGGGGACAGGCGACAGACCCTGTAAGGGACAGATGTGAGGCTGCGGACCAGTTCCCAGCACATCTACAGTGTATGTGGTAAGTACAGGTATTGGTAGGCTTGGATAGATTTTATATCCATTCATTTATATCTTATACCTCATACTACAGTCTGTCAACACCTCCTCTCAAACATTATCATTTCACCAACGCGAGACTTCACTGATTTATGTAGACCTATGTTAGGAAAAAGGCCAAGGATGTCTTTCAGTCCTAGTCTGCATCTGCCGACATACATGCCACAGGTCCATAAAATACACACACCACCCACACATGTTGCATTTGCAGGCAGGACCAAGTCTGGCTGGCAGCTTCTGCAGATTCAGCCTGTTCTCATCAGATTTAGATCTGTTCCCATCAGGTGTGATGACTGGTGGACTGAGGGGTTAAATCCAAAACCCCACTCTAAACAGAGAAATGGGCGTATGTTTATGCCAGCTAGCCAAGGAAAGCAGGATTTTGTGGCCACCTCAGCAAACAGCTCGATTAAAAGGATTTAACATTGATTTCTTGGTTAAAGGAAATATTTGGACAAAAGACTGCTATCAGTGTGAATTACCACTGACATGTTTGCACATTTGAAAAAAAAAGAAGAGTATATGAATATATGCTAAATTGGGGGAAACCTAAGGAAAACAACAAAAGAAAGAATGGGAGAGATACACAAAGAAAACAGCAGAGGTGAAATTGTGGTGCTGATTTTATGACGGGACTATAGGAGTGTGTTTCTCAGTAGGAAGCATGTTCGAGGCTGGGTACGCTGTAGTATGTGGTTTCCCCAAGGCCAAGCAGCCTGGCCCACCTTCCTTTAATAGACACAACGCTACACACAACTATTCAGAGGGAAGCAGAGCCAGGGTTTTCTTCTGTTCTTGTGGAAAGAAGGAGGGTAGAATAAACCAAGGTAACCCTAGCCGCCGAGGTGGCCCTCAGCTAGGGCCTGAATTTTACTGTTCACCTTCCTGAAGCACTCTCTCACTTTCACAGGCATACATGAACAAGCTTAACATGTGGGGTGATGCACCATCCATGGACAGTTGTTGGGGTGAGTTGTGGACATTGCAAAACCCTCTCCCTGTTTTTGACTACAGCTACGTTACGTGTTAGTGGGTGTCTGGCTAAGAAAATAAAGCAGAGCATGGGCTCTGTCCAGGCTAGTATAGAAAACATATTCCTTTAAACACAGGAATTCAAATTCCAAAGTCAGGAATGGCTAGCAGAGCTCTTTAGTTCAACTTTCAGTCCAAAATGTGATCATCTACCTTACAAATTGTTCAAAAATAGAGTGCAAGGTTTGATCTATAGCATTGCTTTGTATTACTGGATTTAACTGTCACTGTCAGAAACAGTGGCATTTGTCTATAACTGGTCTTCACTTTCCTTCTGCTTTTCATCACTGTGTCTTACAATTTCCTCTTCACTGCATTTCCCCCCTTTCTCCTTTTCTGTCTCGCTTTGGGGGACATTGTGCAGACAGGCCTCCATAATCCTGCTCTGATCCTGAAGAGTGCCCGCTGAGGAAGGATATGGATTCCATAAAACACTCAGCTCTATAAACGACTCCCAATCCACATTTGGCACCTCGCTAAATATAACCTCTGCAAGGCTTTTCTTGCAGCCTTAGAAAGCATGATGGTATGTGCCAGCTTTGATGACAAAGTCGTGTTAAATAATGCGATGTTCGCTATGCCTTAGCATGCACGGTACGCAGTTTACAATGATAACAGGGCCAGATCTACCTCCCATGACTTCTAGTAAAATGTGTTCACGGTAATGTTTGCTCAGCGTGTCCTTGAATTCACACAGAAGCAGGCCTCTCATCTAAAGCCAGCAACCAGCACAGTTGAGACTGTCAGCCTAGCAGATGTGGCATGAGGTGAACAATGACTACAGCAAACAGGTATTTATCAGGTACAGCTAGGTAGCTAATTATGTTGATGCTGAGGCTGCTCCTGACCTTTTTAATGTTTTCATGGTATGCATTTTAAAAGACTATACCTGCATAAGAAGAGCGAAACACCCAGCTATTGCTGAATGCCCCACATCAGCATCTTTACTACACAATAATCTGTGCTGCTAAGTAAACAAGAACGGTATGTTGTGCAGAGGAGAGAGAGAGTACTGAGCCGTGCAGGTCAGCGTGCTGAGAAATTCAAAGCTTATTTTCACATGACAAGTTAAGTTTGCTAAGCTCAGTTACTGAGTTGAGTGTAGTGTAGAGGTTGGAGTTGTGAATTGCAACAGTGTTTGTGAACACCTATGCTGCTAGGATTGCTTTTAAATCAGATGTCATACATCTGGGGAAAAGATGAATCATACTCGGGTAAGATGTAATCTCAAAAACATTCAGTTCCTTATGTTGATGTGTTAAATGATGATGTAACAACAGCACATTAAATCCTAAATGAAAACATTTACTAGGGAACCATAGCTACCGTGCATGGGAACCAACAAGCTGCAATGTGACACTTACAGCCTTAGAAATGTTTGCCTCCACATGGAATGACTTATATTCAATCTGCCAGAATTCTTTGCATTTTGAAGTACAACCACAGTCATGTTTTTAAGATTTTTATGACAAGAATGTCAGAGCTGTACAGTTAAATAACTTCAGGATCAGGAGCTAAAATGAGCAAAATGAAGAGAATGGTTTTCTTCATTTGACTTGATTAATAATAATCTAATAATTACTGTAAGATTTATGATAAGTGATGACATTTCACTGGATTTAAAGTCAAGGATCTTTTTTCTGCTCAACTACTGTAAGACCACACCTGACTACAATTAAGTTTCCAGATTGCTCTTATTAAATTAAATGTACTAAATAAGACTGTACTTTTAGTTAAACACCAGGCTCAGAAGTCAAAAATGCTAATTTTTAAATGGCCTTGTGAGCTCAGAACTACACCAGAAAGCTCTCAAATCACCACAGCTGCACTCTGCTTGGTTCACAATTTGAAAAACCAATTTGCAGGGATGGATCCAAGATAGAGACGAGATCCAGCTGACTTGATGCGACCTGGACTACCTCAGACAGCGCACACTGACGGTGATAGAGAAGAAAAACAAAGGGCTGAGGAGAGGGAGAGGAATCGCAGAGGAAATTAATATCTTACAGTAACACATGGTGTGAAAGAAAGAAATGTCTCTCTCTGACCTTTTTGTGTTTTTCATCCCCCCCCCCCCGTTTATCTGCTTCCTCCTCCACCCCTCACTTGTGCTCCATGCCGATTGAAATATGCAAGCATAATAGTCTGGGAAATAGGATCGAGAGTTTTATGAAGGAAAGTGTGTTTGGGCTGGGTGTGCTATGCTGTGGTAAGCCCATACCGAAGCCCAGTGAACAAGATTTATGTTGTGAAGGTAAATTGGAGTTATCACTTAGGAGAAACTGATGCAGAGAAAAAGCTCAATGAGCAGGAAAAGGAAGGAAGTAAAATATAACTTTATATAGCTATAAGTACATACATTTTTCATATATTAAACCCTAAATCCCAGAGTATCCCAAGGTCATGTAAACATGTACATCTTCTACAGTTGATACTTTATTGATCCCTTTGGGAAAAGACAGGAGTTTGAAGAGGGAAACACTCATTCGGACAAGAATAGTAGAAGCCGCTTAACTTTTACTACTGACCTCACAGTTAACAATTTCTGCAACAACCCACCGTGATTAGGCAGGAGTCAGTTATACAACAGCTATATTTCACTGTTGAGTTGAAAAGGTTGGACGTGTTTTAACTTCTGTCACTTCATTAATTCTTACCAAGTGACACTTCTTCTGAAACAGCATGTCATACTGTCATTAGTCATTAACCATACACAAAATGCAACTGTTTTTCGTTTCGCTTTCGTGTAACTGTTATGCAAACCTTCAAGCACAAGACGACTCACTATTTGCATGCAATCAAATTTCATTTTTCTCATATACTAGTCTGGATGCCTGAAACGGAAACTTTAAACAGGAAATGCTGTTACCGCAGTAGGACGGTAACACTGTGTCCAACATGTGGCCAAAATATCTGTTGGCTTACAGGAAGATCAGTGGAAGCACATTGCGGCACACAGTCCGTGCTGCAGATTGATTGAACTGTTGGGTTGGGGCTTTGGGGCTACCTGGCATATGAAACACACGTAATGATGGAAGACCAACAAGTGGTGGGGTGTGCTCAAAAGTAATCACACGTGTTTAAACAATGTCTCGCATAGTAGTTTACCTAACTACCCAAAATGTAAAAATGGAAATATCAGACACACTTTTCCAAGCCTGCTACTTGCTTCTATTTTTAGTCACAGCCAACCTTTTTCAAAAGAGCTGCTAATGAATGACTCGCATTTCACGGACACCTCCAACAAGCTTGTCATCCTTTCCCTGCTGGTTCAACTGTCCAAACCTTGGACCACTGACCACTGAAAACAGACACTCTGTGTTAATTCTAACCATAAATACTGATTTTCATGCTCATGCTGTGTCTACGTTTTATTATGCAGTGACGAGATAATATGATATGTAAAAGCTCACTGGATTATATTCACACATCCATTGATTCACAGCCTCTCCCTCCCTCCTGCTCCACGCTTTCGATAAATCCTGTTTATAGACATACCAGTGGTTTGGAGTGTGTTTGAACCCATTAGCTACAAATCAAATTAGATCTCTACTTTCTAGACAGCCTCTGTGTTATTATTCATCGCTGTAAAAAGCTTGATATATTTTACTGTTTTACTCTTTTATTCACTCCTGTTCATCAACATAGTAGTGGTTTCGTTGATTGATTTCTAATTGCTACATACTACAAAAAATTTGAGTTTATACTAATCTTGCCTGTATTGCTGTAATCAACCCAACCCTGTGCCCTAAACCGTAAAGTTCTATTCAAGAAAGCTGCAAATACATTTTTGTAGGGATTGTAATTTTAAACTGGATTTCCTTTTAACATATCAATAAAAAGTGCCCAGCAAGTTATGCTCTAGCTGTTTATGGTTGTGTTTTGGCATGCACAGCACCTGGTTATGGGTAGGAAAATTGTGGTTTGGCTCAATAGAAAAAAAGCCATGTTCCTGTTTATTAACATTTGAACAAAAAGAAAATATTTCTATAACTTTAGAAACTGCATTTCTTTCCTAAACATAAACCGTCACTCTCTCTCTCTCTCTCTTTCTCACAGACAGACACACACACACAAACTCAAACCTGAATCTGCAGTGTGACAGTCTTGTGCATTATATGTCTGCTAGATATTCATGACCTGGATGGAGTCTTCACAGAAAAATATAAGAATGTATGTTGAATTTGACATCGCCATTCCAGAGGGAAGACAAGGGATGAACACAGCGGAGAAGAGTGATGACAAACCAGACACTAGGTCATAGAAAGTCGCTGACTTTATACTCAGAGACTTTGATTTCAACTGGAGGCAGGTGTGTGTATTGCTGCATGGTGCAGCAGGCGTTAGATCAGTGTCACGTATAAAAAGGACAGAGTTACTGTATGTTTAATGCCAACACATTCACCCCCAGGGTTAATATTTTATGTTTTTTTTCTTTCCTCACGGCTACGCTGCAATCTCAGTTATATCCCCCCATTACATGTTATGCCTGTATTATTTGTCATGTGTAAGTGCTGGAAAACCAAATATAGTATGACACAGCACTCCATCACCTGCTCTGATGATGTCATGATGTCATAAATATCCCGCTACCTCTGTGGTTCCACCTATCTCCGGGCACATGTCAAAGACTGGTGAGCCGTAGGCAGGTGTGTATATAAATGCAAGTCAGTGACATATTTCGAAGGTTGAGTAGTGACAGGGCATGTTTTTAAGACCCCCTTTCTGTTGTAAAGTTGAACCAGACCTTGCAGCACCACAGCTGGCTGTGAATGGGGGGTTGTGTCTCTGAACAGTCCACTCTTTCAGCTTCCACAACCAGGTCCACACAAGCAGATCAAGCATTCATGGCAGGGGTGTCGCCAGGATGGTTGGTGCCTCTGGCCTCAGGTGTTAGCAAGGATTTAATGTTTGTCTATCCTATTTTAGCATACTATAGTAACATCAGGAGGAGTTGTATAACTGCTGCAAAGGGTATTTTAGGCATAGTGGTGTAATGAAATGTTAATGACATAGGATCAACAGACTAACAGATTTTAGTCACACTCTTACACAACAGTGTTTGGAAATAGAATCTCAATATGCTTATGATGACAATGCTAAAAGTCTGATAGGCAGGTACCATACCATACCATCTTCGTTTGAGGTGTTATCATGCTAACCGTTTCTAATTAACTAACAGATATATTGGAATAGCAGTCTAGCAAGAAGTTGCTGACATGTCAATATCACAAAGTCATGATGTGATAAAAGTCAGTACTTGCTATAGCAAGACGTGAACCATGCATGACTAAAATTATAGAAGTTGTAATGATTGCATTTCTTTTATAAGCTAAATTTTACAGTACTGTTTTTTTCTATTGTTTTTTTTTTCCTTTTTGATGCAAAGTCATAAACTAGTAATTAGCACCAGATAAACACACTGCTTAACATCACCACTTTCATCCTGACAAAATGTGCTAATTATTCATACATATTAACCTCCGCTGAGATTTCAGCAGCTAAGATACAGAAAGAATCTCACTCGGTGACAATCATCTACTCGCTGCTGACAGAAACACAAGAAATAAGACGTGCTTGGTCCAGAGGGAAAAGACTTGATATTTACATGTGGAGCTGTTTGTGGCCGTGTGAGTGGTTGTAACTCGGCCACAGAGTCAAAATCGATCTGGCTCTTTAATTTTTCCCTGCATGAAACCATATGAGTGTCCTTTAACTTGCTAAGTGATGTGGATGCTGACAGTTACAGGGCCAGACACTGACCTGCACCATGCAAGGCCCGGAAACCATCCGGTAAAATGCTATGCAGCTTTTGACAGCTTCCTCCCACTTTCTATCTCTGTCCCTCTGGAGCAGGGACAGATTTACAATACAACTAAACAGCACTCAGTCCAACCCGGTCAACTAATTGGAAAAAGGTTTGTACAATGTGAGGCCAGCTGACAGTGCTTTCAGCACCACCGCACTGAATGAGTAAGAAAATCGCACGGGGAGGCACATAGGTGAACCAGGTACACACATGTACATGTGTGCTGATAAATCCTCTACAGTGCAGTATGTACGAATGCAAACATCACATTTTCAAGGCTACAAAAATCGTGGCCCACCGCTCACATTACAGAATGACATGAGTGAGGAAATGGGAAAGGAAAATGCAGCACATTTAGCTGTAAGTCTGGCTTGAATGTTGCCACTTGAGAATAATACACTATTATGAATTCCTGATATATGTATGCATGTGTTGCAGGGCAGTGAATACTTTTGCACTCTCTTAGACACGTAAAATGTCAAGGTTCAAGTTCAACTCACAACCCATGTTGTTAGCATTAATTTTCTCTGCAAAGGAGCGTTTTGCAACGTGATACAACTGGATCCGCATGACCTTCATTGCATAAAATGTTGCATACAACTGCTTCAGTTGTACAGAGTACTACAACTTCTATGGACAACTTTAAACAAATTGTCTCTATTCTCATTTGACCTTTGGATCCATCGTGGATCAATGAAGAGGTATTCACCGCAAATATGTCCTATAAACACAACCCGTTGTCACCCAGAGGCTTTTGTGTCTCTGACAGGCAGCTGAACTTAACAACAAAAAGACTTCACAGTTACCTACATGACATACCTCTGCAAACCCTGGCAATATTGAGACTAATAAACATTAGACTACATCAAAATATACCTACAGTGACAATGCGTCAATATATGTATATATATTCCATGTTGAAGAGTTAAGTTATTCCGAGCACTGTTTTTATTATTTCAGGCGTTTCTCAACGAATGGGCTGATTAAAGTTGTTCTTTACGATTTTGACATTTATAAAGCCCAGAGGATGAATCCTGCTGGTTCTGTGCAGCACCAATAACAGGTCAAGCTTACCATTTGTTTCAACTGAATGTTTGTCAGACATGCATGGTCACTAAATAATGTATTTAAACAACACGGGGAAGTATTAGTGAGGTAGGATTCACTTTGCACACAGCACCACACACCACAATGGTCATTTCAAACGAACAAATTCATGGTGCACTTCACTGCATGAGTTTAGCAAGTGAAGAATTACACAGAATTACAGTACAGATAAACACAGTTTCCTTACCCTAACATTTCTCACCACAATCTGTAGAAAATCTGTAGAGATCTGTTAGTTTGCCGGGTTACATGTGAGGCAGCAGAAGCAGGGTGAATGAACAATTTGAATGAACCGAACCACATGAGCTCGTTCAAACTGTTTGTTCTAAATGTTTTGAACAAGTATGAGCGCATAGAAAATCCACTTTACATATATATACTGTATGTTTATATATGTAGACTATGTATTTCAGCAGGCCTGATTTATCTTGGGTTTTAATGTGAACACACTTCATTAGCTCTTTATTTTTCAAGATTCCATAAAAATGTATTCAGCATTTAGATGGACATAATGCCCTTTCATGCAGCTTCCCATGTTGGACATTTGCCATGAATCCCAGTCCACCCTTCAAATTTTAGTCTCGTTTTCCAGTGTGACAGCTTGAGGTGTTTTATATGGAAAGTCATACTCACAGACCTGAAATGTCTAGCCTGAATAATAGGACATCCAGACCCCTTACAGTCACACTGGCTGGTTTGAGAGGTGCAGATAATACATTACTTGTGAAGACATAAAGCTTTGGACTTGGTGTCTAGATTTAAACTGTGACATTATGCTGCTTTCAAAAGTGGATAGAGGGTCTGTTAGGAAAACCTGCACAATCAGACAAGCTTTGCTCTAATCAACGTTGTGTGTTTTGCCACTTGAAGATTTTTATGTGACACACACGCGCGGTTGGTTCAAGCTTGGCAGTGGTGAGCAGTGATATCCCATCCAGTGCAGCTGGTGTGCAGCCTCTAGGCACCCCTTGCTCTGGGAGGGAAGCCTGGTTTGATTTTAGTCCAGGGCAAACCAGGACTTTCACATTCCTGTTTTTCAATCGGAATTAACATATTTGTTACTGCTTGGGAGACTGATATAAATATATGCTTAAATATGTGCATGAAGCAGAAAAGGCCCTGGAATAATTAAGTTTACAATGAGGTGCCGTTTATCCTCCGGGCTAGCCAACGTAAAATTACACATGACACTTCTTTCTTTCTATCCCACTGATTATCTTCTCTCCATCCTCAAGTGAGGCCGTTCTGAGCTGGAAAGTCCGGTCACTGTTACGGAAACTCAATCTCAAGCATCTGCGAGGTCAGGAAAAAGGAAGGAAAGAAAGAAAAAACGAAAAAAAGAAAGAAGAAAGAAAGAAAAACAAGACAAAAGTTGAACATATTTGTGGGAAAATTAGGTGCAAAGAGGATCTGGAATGGGTAAAACCAGTATCATCAGTCTAAAAACTCCTCTTCGTCAGATCCTGGAGAAAAGATGAAGAACAAAAGAGCAGGAGGAAATTGGAAGCAGAGTGAAGGCAGCTTTAGCAGCTCCCATCCAAAAAGCCTCGAAAAAAGGAAGGAGGAAAAACTAAAAACAAGGCATTAAATGGCTCGGCAGCGTCCAGGACTCCGGCTGAAACCCTTGTGGAGAGACCCTCCTACAGAAAGAGACCCGACTTTGGACTGATTTCAACTTGACATGTCATCTCGATGAAAATATGGTATTTTTCTCTTTGGTATCACAAATCCCTTGTGACACTGGTGATCCAGGAATTTATAGGTGTTAACTGGATGGGATCCGTGGTTTTAATTGTGGAGAGATACTAGTTTTTTTTTCTCTCATTTCAATCTTCTACGTTTTTCTACGGGATGTACAGTCCATGCTAAACGGCTGAGCAAAGCATGAGTTATATGATTTATAGGAAATGCTCAACAGTTTATCTGGAAGTGGGTGATGATTCATATTCCAAATGGTTTGCAGATGCTCTAGCAGACTTCAGTGGGTACATACTCTGACTTAATACCAAATTAACTCATAATTATCTCTCAAAACCACATCCACATTTATTCACTGGGGTGATTGTATTTGTACATCCAAGAGAAACATCCACTCGAGCTGTATAAATCACACTTTTACCTCGTACAACAGGGTGCATTTAAGAGGACAAGTGTAGAGCCTGTGAATTATGTAACCAGTCTCACGCTCTTTTGAGCATCTTTTCAGGTGCGCAGCAGGGACATGCTCATTAAATCAACCATGTCTTCCCACCATTCCACTGCCTGGGAACATAGTTCAGACTGTCTGGAGTGTGTTTTTTTTCCTTTATCACGAATACACTTGCTTTCTGACTCACTGCAGTGTCTTCTTGCTGCCCACCCTGCTGTCATCTCCATTGTTTCTGCAGACCAGCCGTGTAACACACACTCCAGAGACCTCTGGAAGTCCTGGATGTCTTCAGTCAGCCCTTACGTCACCGGCGGACAGCACAATTCCCGTCAAACAGAGGACATTCCCAACAGGTTGGTTATCAAATATCCTGTCATTTAGAGAGTGCTGGCTAACCCTGAGCACATGAACAAAACGTTAGTAAAAAACAAATGGCTGTACAACTAGGGAGAATAGAGAGGGAAAACAGTGGGTGGAAATGGGTGAAGTAGAGGTAGAAGTAAGAGATGCAGTATTCAATAAACACAGGTCAATTCCGGGCTGTGCACTGGGCTTTACTGTCACAGCGTGCCTTTCACCATTTGTTTCCCATCAAGACCACATGGAAATGTTTAACTGGCTTAAAGCAGATCGGAGGCACATTGTCTCAAGCCCATAACATTTGCTACTTGTTTTCCAGGTTTGTCCTAATAAAGTTTTTTTTTAAGTATAGTCGGATGCAATAAATAATGCTAATAATTATAACATTAAAATTAAATGTAAAAAAAAATGTATAGTTGCACATGGCAGAGCCTGAGCCTGAGTGCACATATGTGGCTTAAACAACTGTGAGACAGAGAAAGGAGAGGAAGGGAAAAAACAACAGATAAAAATAGCATCTTCCAAGATATTCCTCATGGCTCGGGGAGACTCTTAAGTGCCCCAGCAAGAAATCTTTTTCTTTTTTCTCCTTGAGTTTTCACTCTGACAACATCAGACGTCTCGAATAGCAAATAGAAATTGCAGATGCATAGAAGTGAAGTCATGACGCTGTCATAGTTTGTAGTCGTCATATTTTCTTTAATGGGTAAAACTGTGGAAACAACATGAAACTCTCAAAAGACATACTGAAAACACAAAATTGCCTATTTGCGCGTTTGGACACGATCCCTCTAGTGCGCATTAACTTAGTGAGTAGAATGGTAGTAATAAATTCATCCTCACTTTTGCCCCTATGTAACGTGTGCATACGTGCGCGCTTTTGACAACTTAAACTCCTGCAAGCATACGGCAGAGTGATACAGGTTTTCACAAGTACACAAACCCATCTGTCCATCCGTCCCCCAGATACACAGCTCTAATTCTGCCAAGTCATTTACACTGAGCTTCTGCACAAAAAAACATTTCCTGCTCCACTCTCAATCCAACATCCACATCACAGGCCTACACGGTGCATAGATAGCCGACGTGAACGTAATGGGTTGAGACTTCGCCTAATGTTTCGCCAGGCTTACTGCATGCCGAAGGCCCCTCGCAGTGCTTCCACCCTCCACTCTTCATCCTTTTAAATGAGCACTGACTCAGAGGTGGGCAGAGGCTTAAGACAGTCAATAGCACTAAGCAATCCTAATACATCATCTTTGGGAAGTAAAAGACTGTGAGTTGTTTTTATCATGTTTTGTTTTGGCTTTTCTTCTATATTTGTGTTTTGTGTCTTAGTATTCTGTTGGTGCTGATTCTGGTGGTGGTTCCTTCTAATCTTTTCTGAACCGAGAGCGGCTGTAACAAGGCAAAAGAATTTCCCTCTGGGATTAATACAGTAATTTCAATCCTGTCATTGTTTGTCTAATCTTGAGCCAAATCAAAGATAGAGTTGACAAACTAGTGCAAATTCTCTGTTTTCATGTTAATAAGCTGAAAAGTGTTTGCTGGCAGATCTAGCCTCCACTCCTACCAATAGGGGAATATATTTCTCCATTTTTGGCCAAAAAATGCTAATGTACATAAGTTTGGCCACATACTTGGGAACAATCTGCCTGCAGCTCGTGAAAGTATTGTACACAGCAGCCTCTGGTGGCTAGTAGGAGAACACAGGTTCAAGTGACTGAATATTAGTAGTGTAACAGGGAATGGGCTCATGTAACAGCAGCGATAAAATAGGATGTGTCGAGCCTGAATGTTTCCAGCAGCTAATAGCTGACAGATTTCTCCAAAGGAAATCCCTATCTGACAAGCCCATCCTCAAAGTGGAGACTCGTGAGTTTAGTACCAGTATTGTTCTTTTGCACAATAAAAAAAAAACAGACGACAAAGAAGAACAGAAAACATGGCTAATGTTCTCATAGTATCCAGAGCAGATTGTTTTTATAAAACAACCAAAGATGATTTGTGTCGTGTGTGTGTGTGTAGGCCAACGTGTGAATGGCCGCCTGTGTTTTCAGTTATTGACGAGGTGTGCAACGTGCCTAAAAGAGAAGTTCTGTACTTTACGTGAGGAAGCACATCATTCCCAGGTGTGACAACAAGAACCAACAACTTGTAGTTAGCTGTTGCTTTTCCACACACACACGAGGTCTGTTATTATTTGTATTTGTAGAGCAGCTGCAGTTTAACACCCACACATCATGATGAAGCAGAACTGACAAGCTGTTGTGTTGTAGAGGACACAGTATACACACGTATGCGTTTGCGAGTAGTTAAAAACAGGCATGTTATGAAGGGCAGAGTCTTCACATTCATCATATCAAATATGTCACATTTATTTGACATATTTATTTAAATTATCATGCCAAACAACTGGCAGCAATATATAATGATTTCATTAAAAAAAACAGGAGTAACATGGACAAATGAATCTGTATCATTATAACAAGAATAAAGAAACAATGTCTCTTTCATGTGTGATGGTGGCAAATAAATGGACCGAGGCCTTGTTTTCCCCCTCTACACGCCCTCCTCTCCCCCATCCCATATACCTCTGTTTTAATAGTGTACAGTGTTTCTTTGCTCCACAATGAATCTCTAGCCCTTTGAACTCCAAGCATTCATCTTTTAACAACACAGAGGGACAAAGTCTGGAGAATCAGGATGATAGATTTTCGAAAAATAATTCCCGCCATAATTCCTTTCAAACTTTAAAAGTGAGAAATCCGTACTGTGACGTTACAAAGAAAAATACTTTGAGTTATTGAGATGTTTCACTCTGCTAAATGTTTTTATTCCGGTTTGATCACCGTCAAAGTCTGTAAATGAAGGATTTCCCTGCACAACTTCTCCTTCATTTCTGTTACTCGTCTCCTGCTGGGAGATTTTCTTCAATCCTCTTGATAAACTTCATGCGAATTTCAGTCACGTTGTCGCCTCTCAGAGTGTCCTGTGCAAATCTGACATCAACCGCCATCTGGACCTAAATCACAATAATAATCTGTGTAAACCTTTTTATATCACTTTCACTGTTCAAAGTGTTTTGTACTTCATTGTGTCCTTCAGCATATCAAATGATCAAATACATGTTTATGTTTAGTGTATCAGCAGAGTAAATAGCGGTGCTTTGACCTTACCATCTCCAGGGCTCCTCTGAGGACCCCACACAACAGGTTGGAATAGATCAGTGTGCTGTGGTTATCCGGCAGCTCCACAAAGTCAACTAGTGGGTTGTTTTCTAGGATGAGGGAGAATTCATCTCCTGCTGGGCTCCAGTTGGTCACACTGGGAGTGATTCCCAAGTACATCTTAAACGCAACCTAACAACCACCACAATACACAGAGGAGTGGATAAAAAGAAAACAAAAGGCAGCACTACTCATTACACTTGAGCTACTTTTTACTAATTAATGTGACTCTGATGAAACTACACTAAAGTGCAGGATCACAAATATTTCCTCTGAGTCAAGTGTTATTTTGGTTTCAGCTATATTTGTGGTTGAAAACAAAAAAACAGATATAGACAATCTAATAAAAACATGAAAAAGACAAGGTGATGTGCAAATGTGCCTGACAGTCCCAACATCATTTCTTGTGTGAAGATGCATTTTGCGTTTTACTTCCTGGCATTCTCTCTGAACATTACCCAAACCCCAAACCTGCAGAACTGAACCTAAACCAGGTGATTGGGACACTAACCAAATCCAGCGACTATCACTCAGGTGACTCGCTCCACCTACTGGACATGAGCTTTCTTTTCGAGACCAAAAAGCTGGTTTCTTAAGCTCAAGTGTAGAATCACTTCACTAGCAGGCAGCAGAAATGGTGCTAAACACAGTCAGACGTGAGAACAGACATTATTGTCTTTGCATATTTGTAGAGGTGAGTCTGAGGAATAAAAAAAATCTACAACAGTGATAAAAGGACTTGATCTTGGCCTAAAACTTAGCAGAACACAGCCCTGCTTTCTAGTAGTTTACACATTTCTAATCTGATACTAGATCAGATTTACCTTCTATCTTTCCTCCCTTTTTGGTCATTTTTAAAGAATGTTTCAGCGAGGTCACTCTCTCTACTCTCCGTTGTTGTCTCTCTTCTTCTCCCTCATCCTCACTGAATCTTAGGAGAAGTGCACCATCACGCTCTGATTGGCTTGGAACCTTGCCGTTACCTTAGCAATGACATCAGCCGTTTCTCTGAAATCCTGACACCTGCCGATGCTGGAGCGCGCCAGGAAGTCTTCAATGAGACGCACTCCAATGTTATAACCCCTGTGGGAGAAAGAGAAAGAGAGAGAAATACAATATGAAACACAGAATACAGTTATTCTTAGAGTAAAGATACCTAAAGAGGTATAAGACGCAAGTTTCAAATCCTCTAAGACATTTTTGGTCATTTGGCAAATGATGATAATTCTGATTAGAAGGTCAAGTCATCTTATCCCAGCTACAGTGGAGCCAACTGATGCATCCCAGTCCTAAAATGGTCTGTCTCGGACCAGCTGGCCAGAGTGGGCAGTGCAGACTCATAGCCTAATGCCACATGAGACACGTCCCATCTCACAGAGCTTAGGGTTGCTACACAACCAGCAGAGTGAAGTCCGTATGTGCCAGAGTTTGAAATCTTGAGTCACAAACCCTTAATTTTTCTCTTCATCTTATTTTCTGACCGGACTGTATCCAGTGTTGCCTTCCAGACATTTTGCTCCTAGAGTTTTACTCGAAATTCCCAAAGTTTGTATAATGTTTAACAGTGGTACCGGGTGAGTGTGAGAAATAAAACCAAATTATGTCACCTCTCTGACTTGGTTTTAGTTGAGATATGATCTGAACGGTGGACAATAGGACATTAGAGTAGTGTGAAACTGTGAGTTAAAAGTCGGACTCGTAGGAGATCATAAAAAACCCTTTCCTTAGTTCAACAAACAAAAGATGCTGGAGACAATGGTTGGTTCATGTCCAGCCTGATAGACTAAGAGATTTTTATGGGCGTTCAAACCTGCACACAGCCGTTTGCTTTCTGCGCATCAGCAAGAGCAGAACTTCAGTTAATTTACAGACCTTATTAGCGTTGTTTATGTGGCCTGTGTGTGATTTAAATATCCCCAACAAAAGAGAGTCAGATATCAGACTCTTGCTACTACATCAACCCTAACCCTAACTTAATTTGTTATTTATATTAATTTATATATTTAATAATCCCTAATCCAATTATTAACAGCAAAGTTCCAAAGTTTTTAACATTTTCACACTATGTTTAAGCATGCTTGCTCAGCATCTAAAGTATCCCGTAAGAACAGCTAGACTTGGACATAAAAGCAGATCGAGAACTTACATCTTGTCCAGTTGTTTATTGACTTCCTCGTCGTTCTCATAGTCTTTACAAAGCTGGGTGACCAGAGCCCCATAGGTCAGTGTGAACAGCTCTGAGTTCTGTAAATGAAAGCAATAAAGCTTTAGTGACTTTAGAAAAAGTGTAAAGTTATTTTATCTTCTTTCATAGCATTCACTGAGACAGCCTAAAGATGCTGTTCAGTGGCAACTGGACTTAGCTTTTGAGCAATTTTACCTCTCTTCTGAAAGGCCTAGTCATTTTGGATGTGAGGTCAAACATCTTCAAGAACTTAAAGCAAGTGCGATTGTCACTGAACAGTGCCTGTGGGCTAACCATGACCTGGATGACTGAGAATCTCCACAGATATGCCGGGTAAAGGTACTGAGACCTCCCAGTGCAGGAGTGGCAGCTGTATTAATATGTAATGAGTAGCTACATATTATCCACTATTTGTTACATTTTCATACTACGTCTCACTGCGCTGACTAACTAATGGCATCCAGTAAAACTGTCCCTTGGTTAAAATGAACTACAAATCCCTGACATGATAAAGAGGTTGTTAATCCCTTTAAGCGAGATCCTGTTTCACTGTCTAATGCTTAAATTGCTTCAGTGCATTGTAACTTGCAGTGTAGTTCAGGTCATCAGCCATGCCGTTTTCTATGTTCACTTTGTTTTAACTGTTACACTCCTATATAACGTATTTCATCTGTAAATTTGTGTCAAACGTGAACGCACTCTTAGCAACAAAGCTGCGGAAGCTAACTGTTTAGCCTGTGTACTTCAATGAATTACACTACTGGTCAAAGTTGATTGTATTTAACAATTAATTAAAAATATTTATTCTATTGATTTAAATGTTTATATATACAACCCTGGTACGCTTGTCAATCACATATTTATGACTCACAAAGCAATGTTGCAGCCACGCAGCTATGTGGCTACGGGTTAGCATACTGGTAGCTAGGCTTGTTAATCCTGCGGAAGTCACTCACCATCTTCTTGCTGTCTGTTGTTCGGTTGGATTGCCTGGACATTGTGGACAGTGTTACAAGCTTTCACAGGTGGTGACTCGATGGTAATCCTTTATTTATTTGATTCTGGCTAAACACTCTTTTCCGTAATGGCCAGCGCAGTCACACACACAACTGCTAAAAGCTAATGTGAAAGTAACAAACTTCCGGCCTTACTTTAGACATCAACAATTAGTATAAAAACTATGCAGCATTGACAAGCCTTGCGATGAAAGAACTTAATGAATTTAAATAATTCATCAGCTAAAAAATAGTTTGTTGGTCTACCGAAAGCATGCATAAACAAATACTGTATTTGCAGGTGGGAAAACAATTTAAACGTTTTATTTTGAAGAGTGGTTATCTAACTTCCGGTATTGCTCGTGTAAATTTTGACCATTTTGACGCAGTCTTCAGTCAGCTGTTTCAGCGGCTGTGTTGTGTTTGTTGCCGCCCAGCGTCCTGGAGGGGAATAGAGGCTCAAAGGACGCCTCACGACTGGCCACACGATGGCAGTACATGTAACACTTTGACACTGCGTGCTTTGTGTGTGTGTGTGCGCGCGCGCGCGCGTGTTTGTGCGTTTGTGTGTGTGTGTGTGTGTGTGTGTGTGTGTGTGTGTGTGTGTGTGTGAGAGAGAGAGAGAGAGAGAGAGAGAAAGAGAGAGAGAGGACTGTCTGAGAGCTGGGGTAGCAGTAAGTGACAGGTTCCGGATGGGCTTTAAAGTCGACATTACACTTTGAATCTCGGTGGATCGCACGCCGCTGTCCTCCACGTTACGTGCCCATTAGGACATTTGCTCCTCGAGTAAGCCGCGTGCTGGTTGGTTGAGAAGCAATCATCCCATCGCGGTGAAACTAAGTCGCAGTGCTTTACATCAAGATCAAGAAGGAAGAGGAACAGAGCGCATCGCCTCTGCAATCACTGCTTTCTTTTTGTCAAAAAAGAGACTGTTTGACAATAACCGAGGCTGACTGTAGGTGCCGTGAAGGAGGTGGACAAGTGCAATGATGACGGGCAAATCTGTGAAAGACGTTGACAGATACCAGGCTGTCCTCAACTCTTTGTTGGCGCTGGAGGAGAATAAATACTGTGCCGATTGCGAATCAAAAGGTAGGTGATAGGTCCCGTGGCAGTGTCTGCCCATGGAGCGCAGCCCTCAAACGGTCTCAGCATGAATCGACCCTCTCGGTCGTTTACTACGCCGTAAAATGCGGCGTTCATCATCTCTCGACCAATTAGGGTGTACTATGGTACAGGCACACGGGAACACATCCTCACTATGCTGGAGCATGGCATGCTGCTACATATGTGATGCTCCTCTGTGTAACATCTACCAGTACACAAGAAGTTGATGAGAAATGCTTCTCATAAGCTTGTTTGAACAAATGATAATACAAGATGAAATGAGTCTAGTCGATACTAGTATTAGTGTTCTACTAATATTTAATACTGTGGCTGTTATGATGATGATATGTTCCTGATAACCTCAGTTTGGAAACCACTGGAGTAGCAGATAGACATTTACTGAGTTTGACTTTGACTCACCCTGAACAAACTGATCCTGAAGCCTCAGTGCAGATGGGAACAGGGGGAGCTTAAATCCTAACAAAAAGTGCTGCATTTTCCTAACAATGACCACAGAGACCTACTTATGTGGTGTTGTGTGTATGTGGAGCAATCTGCAGAAAATAAGAATTATTTTAAGCAAAACCACAGTAGCGTTGTGTGTTTCTGTTCGTCTACCTGTGGCTTCAGTGAGGCCTTGAACTATGTCATCAGCTATTTGTTAAACCTGTTTTGCCATACTGGTGGGTAAACACTGCTATTTTGTTCACAAATCATTATATCATTTTATGGAATCATTATATTGCAAACATTCATTTTTACTAGAATTGTGTAAGCACAATCTATATTCTACTCTTATGATTATTGGTCCTCACTTCATCATCAGTATTCAAACCACTAATTATTGTTATTCCAGAGTAGTTGTTTTCTTCAGATGCCAAATTACTGCTGTTTTGCCCAGACATATATGTGTACTGGCATATGCTGGAGTTCTGATGTAAGTCATCTTGAGATTGATGTAATTGTCCTCTTGAGTCGTGACACTTTGTCCGGGTAACGATTCAACAGGGCAGCTGTACACCGCTCAGCGCCTACTTCCACATTCCTGGTAATGCTCACACTCCGTCCTCATCCTTGATGGACGTAAATCTCTTTACTCTACCATGAAGAGGACACCACGAGATTCCTTATAAAAACCTAACATAAGCTACCTGAGTAAGCCAGTAAATGTACAGCAGTGTTCAGCCTCTCTGATCTGTATGTGTGTGTTCTGATTCATGACAGGGGGGAATGAGTTCAAATGAATAGGCTATGGTAGCCTTCATCTGGATTAATGTGCTCGTCAGTGCATGATAATGGAAGCACACTTGTACAGGAAGTCATACAAATGGTGCAGACAGATATGTCTACGCATTGATGTTGACGTTCTCTATATGGATGAAGGCCGTTGTTATCCCGGTGTTATATGTTTCATCTCTCTTTATATTTCTCACCCTCTGTCAGCTTTTGTCCCTCTATTCTTGTATACTGCTGACTCTGTGTCTGGACCTTTTTTTTTTGGTAATTTAGCTTCAAATGCAGGTAAAAATGATCTTGGGTGCTGATGCTGGCAGCATGGCAAATATTTCATTAGAAACAGTGACAGAGGAAATGTTGATGCAATAATTTTTATTTGAACATGCAACGATGCAGTAAACAAAGTTTTAGCGAACCAGTTGTTATTCTCACAACTTGTTGGTAAATAAGAAATCTATGCACAAAAGTTCAGAATTTTTTAATATGCAACATGTTGTTTTAGTGCATGGTCTTCTAATGAGATGTTACTAGACCGGCAGATGTTGTGAGACTTGAGGCAAACACACTTGTGAATGTTTTAAAAGCACAGGCTCTTGCAGCTTATCTAAAGACGAGATTGTTCTCATACTAGGCTGCAGTCGATGAGCACAGAGAATAAATTATGAAGCAGAATTTCTGATCCAAGTCAGGGACACACGGAGAGGGAAAGTTCATGTAAATCATAACTTAGCTTACTGTAGAATGAACCCTCTTTTATTTGATACCTGTCTTTTTTTATTTTGCTCACACATGTGGTCATCAAGCATGAATGCTGCTTTTTTGATTGGTGTGACTTTTGCGGAGGAACAGACTGGTCTAATTAGACTTAACAGCAGATTAACAGCCACAGGTTCAACAAGGACGCTGAAGCATTCATATTAAATGTCTGTCATTTAGTTGTTCAGTAATACAACCTTAACGCGATCGTTGTCTGTTTACCTATATAATAACACGTGAACAACTCCCATTTTCTCCATGTAAGCATGCAGCCTTACTAAACGAAATGCACTTGCACGTGTGCACACCTTCCATCCTCCCATTGCTCTATCCAGGCTGGTGTCCATATGGCTCGTGCTGACGTTTAGTCTAATCTTGTTTGCTTTGATGCCAATTACACCTTCCTCCTACTGAATGATTGAAGAGGAATTGGCAAAATGCATGGAGCTGAGAGATGTTTACCGCAGCACACGAGACGACACAGGAACAATGCTATCAGGCAATCCTTATCCATGCTTACTGTTCAGATACTTTAGCCATGAAACTGTAATAACAATAATAATAATAATGAATACTTTATAACTGCTTTTTGACAGCAGTTTACTACCTTTTCTTTCTCTTTTTTCCGCTGTACTGCTTTCTTATTTGTTTATTTGTAGTTGTCCTCATGAATGAGGACATGCACTTCTACTGCGGATCCTTAATACTGTCAGAACCTGAAATCAGAAGGGAGAGAGTGAAGTGCATAATGTTGAGCGCATTTCCACCTCTGGTTTCACTCTCGACGGGCTGCGTTTGTGTGTGTTTGCACCAAAAAAAAAACTCCTTTATTGTCTCCATTGTATTTGTGTTTACGTACACACTGGGTCCCTGTTGCCGTGGAGATATCACCTGGAGATGTAATCACCAGCCGCCCCACCCCCAACCTAGTCTGATCCAATCAGAGGCCAGCTGGGATTTCCATTAAAACATGGAGGCGATTGGCTGTTTGTGTCCTCTGTCCAGCATAGAGTTCAAAGTCACATATTACCAAGGAGAGGGTGGCACAGTGGTAGAACACACATTGCGATGTGTTTACCTCTCTCTAATACATGGCTGTATGAACCTGATCCTCCCACTCTGTGTGCAGTTTGTACTTTATATCTGGAATTTATTATGGTGCTAGGTTTGTTGTGTGGTGTTTTGATTAACCTCTTCAACACTATGGCTATATTGACTGCGCACTGACCTGATGCTTCTATGAATTAGTAAAGTAATATGTGACGAGTAACCGTGCAACTATAGACGCTAAAACATATCAACCTGAACATTTGCACACATATTTTCAACAAACATGTTTGTAAAGGCGAGACCCCCAGGTGTGCCATTTGGGCAAATTTTGGCACCACTTGTTGAACTTTGATTATTCTGCCTGACTGGAAAACTAATTATATTTCACTGAAATATCACTATGGTTATTTATTCCATCCAAATAGATCTGTTTATGACTCACTTAGAGATTGATCCATACCTCTGTACATTTCTCCATTCTAATAATAGTAATAATAATATAACAATATAGTGATTATAACTTATTGCAAATGACAGTTGACACATTTATCAAAATTAGTCTTGCCAACATCAGATATTTTAAGGCTATTATTTTGTCACCCAGCAGTGGCTCCAGAGTATCATATAGGTTGTATTGATGAGTTTATCTTCAATGATGTATGGAGTGTACTCTTTACAAGATTACAAATCTCTACTCTCAAATACACAAGCAGAATACTCAGTAGTGAAAAAATCTTTAATATTACAGGTATAAGTGAGGCTAAAATTGAAACAATAGAATGGTGATGGTGTCTTATTCATTTTTTGAATGGTAACCCAATAAAACTTAGGGAGACACCTACAGATGGGGGGGGCGTGTATTACTAAATTATCAATATGGATCCATCTGTTGTAGTGTAGTGCAGAACGGGACTGGGTCACTGGGGGGCTTCAGGGTTCTGGATCAGTTTAGAGAGAAGTGTGTAGACGTGTGCATGTTTGTGTGAGGGTGGCGGTGTAGGATCCGCTCATGACTGTGGCTCTGTGGGATTAACTGGATGCATGTAGAGAGCACCTTTCATCCTTGTGGGATGTTGGCTAATGAGCCATATGCACCTGCTTGTGCACGTGTGTGTGCAGGTCTTGAACAAATGTGTTTGCGTGTGACGGTTGCATTTATGTAAATCACCATATGTGGCACCTTATAGGACGGCCTATGTTTTGTGTCTTTAAAATAGTCAAGGGCACAGTTGTTCAAACTGTACACTGAGCTGAGCTGATCAACATGTGGAAACTTCTTTATCACAGACCTTCAAACCATTAACAGGTTGAATCAAATGACCTTAAGGCAGAAGACTCAAAACCTAAATTGAAAACCCAGAAGGAAGTGTTCTGTGCCTGAGCTCATGACAAACATTGGGATATTAGGATTTCATGAAAACGATGGTATAGTACGATATGATATGGAGGGTTATTTCAGCAGTACAGTACCAGGCCTCGACAGGGCCAAAGTCCTAATCCAGCAAAAATGGACAACCCTTCAAAACCGTTCCTAAATTGATTGAAAAGTGGAATAAAAATGAAAGCCGGTGTCACACAGTGGTAAAAAAGCTTTTCTTTGATTGCACTTCAAATATCAAGCAAACTAATTGACCTATCACAGAGTTTTAGTTTTTATTGCACTTTAGAAGACATTGCAGATTTTCCAGAACGGAGGTTGGTTCAGTATTTTCCAGCCCACTGTCTAAGAAACATTTTAGATAACAAACCAATGCTCCACTAAATGTGATCTTTGAAGGAAATCCTCTCAAAAATGAAGCTTATACCGTCCAGGCAGTCAATAATATCTGCTGTTGACTTACTTGAGTCTTCCTGATGTGCCTCAGACTGTATGTTTCACAACCACAACCACACAGTAATTTACAGCTAGGATGAATTATCATTGTAAATCCTGTACTTTTGCCGTGTAAAAGAATAGAGGACAGATCTATTATTCACACATGGATTTTTTAAAATTATACTTTAAAGAAGGTGTTGTCATTCGCTCTTTGATTACAAACAGAAAGGAGGAAGCTTACGCACCACTCATAGCTTGACGGTGGGGAAATTAACACTGCAGTGCACAAGTTGTAGCACAAAGAATCTCTCTTGTTCAGTCTTTCCTTTCTTTTTTAGACGTCTAGTCCTCCTACTCTCTTCCTGCTATATCTGTTCAAAGTACCCGGAGGTGTGCACTGCTTCTGGACAGACATATTGTATGTGAGTTCTTCCTAAAGCACAGCGATGATTGGAATCAAAAAGGCATAAAAACAGCATTAGATTGATAGATGCAGGGACACGATAATGTTTGTACCAACTACAGGGCAGCACATTTATTGTGTCAGTCAAAATTACACATGTGAACCTCATAGTGGTGATAAATGAAAACTATAGCTGAATTCATCCCCTGGGAACCTGCATAAAATGTCATGGCAAACAAACCCACCAAAACAATGACAGACCAACACTGCCGTTCCTTGTCTTATGGGCTTTAAAAAAAAGTGTTGAAATAAAAAAACATGGGCGAAACTCCAGAACGTAAGGGTGGAGAAAAAAGAATCACAACTGAAAGAGAGAGATATGGATTGATGGGAGAAAAGAAGGGAGGCAACCACTGTGAACGAGAGAGATAAGAAATGCCAACAGGGAGTATTAGAAAAAAGACAAAAAGGGCAAAATAATTCCTGCCTTTAGGGAGTTCAACAAAAATTACACTGTCTGAATGAGTGTTTGTGTTTACAGCGATGAAGCAGGAGTGTTTCTAGTGTTTAGCTGGCATAATAATTAATGGTGAAGACAGGATGATGGACTCGTCCCTAGCTGATGGTTTGTCAGCCTGAAAATTAAGCCCACTTTTAGAAAAAAAAAGAAAACTGTAGAAAAATTACACCCAGTCCAATGTCTGCGTCACAAAACTGCAAACAAGAATAACCTTTTCTTGTAAGACTCATTACTCAGGATGCAAACAAGACAAGAGTCTATTATTTGACTCAGCACCCAGACAGCGTTCCGTAGTTGCCATAAAGAGGAAGGTGTCGAATGTTTTCGCCTCTGTTCTTTCTCTTATTTTTGTCACTGCACAAGAGAAAAACTCAATTTCAAAAGCTGCTCTTCCACCTAGTGTTATAAAGGCCGCACTGCATCGGCCTGTAGTGTAGCAAGGTTGCAACCAAGGACTAAAAAGGGAGGTCAATAGAAAAGTGGGGGCAGAGGCAGAGAGCAATTTTGTCAGGGAAACACAGAGAGTCATTGAAGACATTGGAGATACGTGAAGAGATGTACCAGTATTCTCTTAGTTGCTGACTGTACTCTCTAAAGAGGATGGTTGCATAATTTGAGCAGAAAAAATAGCCTGACAGTGTTGTATTTCTTGCCCCCTGCCTAGATCCCTGACAGCTGCAGAAGGAGACAAACACAAGAGTATAAGCTTAAACCTTTACAGCATAGAGGGGAACATGCAGTATACAATACTACAGTCCATGCATTACACACACAGCAGTGAGATGGACAAAATGGCCCACTCAGATAACACTGCACCCCCACACACAGGCTCATGATCAAATGAGTAATCATACCCTGCAGGTATCCAAGCACTTCATGTGTGTGTGTGTGTGCGTGTGTGACTTCGCTCCTTCTCTCATCTCAGTTATGTAGGCTAACTCTATTGGATCCCATTATGCGTCAGGACACAGCATGACTTACATAGGATTAGACGTGTTCCCATCTGAATTCAGACTCATAATTGAGGTTTTGAGCCTGTCTCACTATAATTGGACTAAAATGTATTAACAGTTTTCCTTTCATTCCTCAGCCTCGGTGTTCGGTCCTTTCTTCCACTTACATTACATCTATATTCACGTTTGATTCATTTCACACTGTTTTCTATATTTTATCACCTAATCTAATGGACTCTTCTTTCTCATTGTTTCACTTACCAGGTCCAAGATGGGCTTCCTGGAATTTAGGCATTTTCATCTGCATCCGCTGTGCCGGTATTCATCGAAACCTGGGGGTCCACATCTCCAAGGTCAAGTCTGTCAACCTGGATCAGTGGACACAGGAGCAGGTGCAGGTCAGATGTCCCACTGCAGATACAACCATAAGATGGGAACAAGTGAATGCACCAGTGTCAAATGCCAGATTTTATAACAACCAATCCGAATTACACAGAGTAACTGTACATGCTTTAAAACACAAGAACAAAATTAAATCCAGTTGATTCTCTTTGAACTTAATGGATTCGAAGTATTCAGAACAGTTTAACATTGCCCACTTCCCCTACCTCCTACCTCTGGTGAGAAACACACTGGGTTTCCTTCTATATTAGATGAGAAGATCGATAAAACTCTCAAGTCTGTACTTAAATCTGAGGCTATACACATGAGCTCATTGGATTAGCAAAGTGTTTGGAAACAGGAGGAAATGGTAAGGGAGGATCAGTCCTATGTGCAAACACAATTTATCATTGTCATTAGTAAAACTTACATTACTTTTTTTAGCCTTTATGCTAAGCTAACCTCACCACTGATTGGCTATACCTATATATTAAGTGTACAGATGTTACCAATCATGTGATATTGATCTTATCATCCAACTAGAGTTCAGGAAAATTCATTTGGTAATTATTACAACTGCAAGTTATTAGATAATAAATAGAAGGTGGGTAGAAATATGTTCCAGGCCTTTACGATGATGTCAAGACTCCCAGACCAGTTTTTGAGCAAGGGTTGTCCTTCTAACTAATTTGAGAACAATTTCTGCTTGATTAGTACTTTAGTACTTTTTGCATAATTTTTATTTATTGTAAATTTGATTATGACTAATTCCTGAAGGGTTGTGCAGTAGAAGACAGACAGTAGAAGAACAATAAATAACAAGGAGTGTTCAGTTGATTATGAGCCTCATGCTTGTACTAGGTTAGATGTTGTAACTTTACCTGACTTGATGACTCGTCTACTTACTCTTCGTGTCGGTGTCCTCAGTGTGTTCAGGAGATGGGAAATGCAAAAGCCAAGCGTCTCTATGAGGCTTTCCTACCTGAGTGCTTCCAGCGCCCCGAGACTGACCAGTCTGCAGAGATCTTCATCAGGGATAAGTATGATAAGAAGAAGTACATTGATAAAGTCATTGACATCCAGATGCTCAGGGTGAGTCTGCACATGTACTTTGATCAACCAAAAGCTACGTTTGTGTCAATTCCAGAATCAGCAGAAAATATTTAATGTTTCCTTGTGCAGAAGGAAAAGAGTTGTGACAATATCCCCAAGGAGCCGGTTGTATTTGAGAAGATGAAACTGGTAAGTACATCTCACCATGTTCGCATTTGTTGTATGACAGCATCAGTAGAACTAGACGTTTTTGTGACAGAAGGTACTAGCTGATGCACATTGAAAGTAACTTCAGCTGTTCTGACTCATGCGGGGAAGATCTTTTCACTACTAAGGAATCTGGGAAAAAAAACTTAATGAAAACAATTAATTGTATAAATTTTCTCTGTTGTGACAGAAAAAAGACATCAGCCCGAACACAGATACCCAGTCTGTTACAGACCTGCTTGGATTAGGTATTCTACTTAATATACATGCACACACTAACACTCATTTGAAGTATAATGTTCGGCCGGTAGCCTACTGAACAGCATACAACAGCAGTTTACATTACACTGCGAGTGTCCTTTTTAAATATTAGAGCTTGCAGATACAAACTTTTTCTCCTGGATTTTCTTTTTACTGTTCATTTAAGAGTTATACTCATGGTCCTCCCTCTTTTCTATTAGATGCCCCTGCTCCAAGACCTGCATTATCTAATGGTGGAATATACATTCCAGACAGTAATGAGAGCCCAGCTGTCTCTAATCCACCTCTGGCACATTCTGCCCTGGATCTCTTCAGCTCTCTGCCAACACCTTCCTCGGTTTCCTGCTCTAAAACAACAGTAGGAGACAATACACTGTACATACTGTACGCTGTATGCATGTACTCACCTACATCCTGCCATTGACAACCTTTCCCCCCTTTTTCTCTGTGTCCATGCCACACCGCCGCCCTGTTCTCCAGCCTGTTTCTGGCTCCATGACTCAGAGCAGGGTTACTGCCTCTGTGCCTGAAAACCTCAGTCTTTTCCTGGATCCAGTGCCCAAAGCAGAGGAGGGCACTGTCAAGAGACTGTCCAAGGATTCTATACTCTCCTTGTATGCTTCCACCCCCTCAGTGCATGCTAGCAGTATAGCTACTCACGGTGAGTGAGGGATATCTCTCCTGTGCTTTTTAATTTAAAGTGTTAATAAGAGACAGTTTAGTTTTAGTAACAAACAAATACATTCCTGTCTACTTGTCCAGTTGCAACATGGCTAGAAACAAATCTCCTACACGTTTAGGGAAGAAATAATATGCCAAACTCTGCTGCCAGTCTATTAATTCAGCTTCAAGTTAGACTCATCAAAAGATAAGCTTCACTGATTAGGAAAATTACCACTTTTTTCTCTCTGTGGTTGTTTGCAGGGTTATACATGAACCAAAGAGGATACCCGACACACCCGTATGGTTCGTACCATTCTTTAGCACAGGCAGGAAGTATGGGGGGTGCCATGATGACATCACACATGGGCATGACGGGACAGCAACAGAATGGCATGATGGGACAGCAGAATGGCTTAATGGGCACCCAGAGTGTCTTGGCTCAGCCTAGCGGTGTTCCCATGGCATCTCCTTACATGGCAGGTATGGCCCAGGGCATGATGGGACAGCAGCAAAGCGCAATGATGGTACATCAGCAGCAGAGTGGGATGGCACCACAGCAACAGGTTGAAGGTGTGGCCACATTACCCCAGCAGCAGGTGTATGGCGTGCAACAGGCCCAACAGCTACAATGGAACATTGCCCAGGTGTGTGTGTGTATTTGTATTTTCTCTTCATTTCAATATTAAAAATAGTAAATATAACAGCTCCTGAATGCTCCTTTGATGTTTGGTATAGAGTAAAGGGCCATGCACCAGATGATGTTTAACTCGTATTTTTCTTTTTTTCAGTGTAATAAGAAATATAAACACAGATATTGTGTCACAAAAATAAAGTACACATACACATAAACTAGCCTGGTAGCTCAATGGGTTAAGCGTCAGACTGATGCAGATGCAGAAAGTTGTGGGTTCGAATCCCGTCTCACTCCTAATTCATCTCCTACAAGGTGTGTCTCTGAGCCAGACACCCAGCACTAGCTCCTTGTAAGTCGCTTTGGATAAAAGCGTCTGCCAAGCAAAGTAAAGTAAGATAAACAAACGTACATGTGTGCTTCCCTAGCAAACATTCAGAAGCAATTGCAGTCCATATTGTCTATTTTTGCTCCTTATCCACAAGCCAGCTTGTTATCTGGCTTGAGTCTTCCGTCTCTGCCGGCATGTGTGCCTTAATTGAACATCCCTCCAAAACATGGGCAAAGTGCAATACCCAATCTACCCATAGGTGGCAACAAAACAACATGCAAATCAGATTAAATACCAGTTTTAGACATTATAATCACATAGATTTAGAACAAATGAACACATGTAATGTGACAGCAACAGTAACAGTTCTGAGCTATGTGTGTTTTGTGGCTTGCAGATGACCCAGCACATGGCTGGCATTAATCTCTACAGCACCAGTGGGATGATGGGATACAGCAGCCAACAAATGGGAGGTTCAGCATCTCCAAGTTCAGTGCACATGACAGCGCACATCTGGAAATGAACTAATCTGTTTGAAAAATTAGAGGTGAGAGGTGACCTGGAGTTGTAGAAATATGTGGGTTAGACTGTCCACAGGACATTTTTGAATGCAAGGGAAGAGGAGGAGACAGGTGTGAAAACGATGGTTTGAAAACCACTATTACCTCTCTTTCTCTCTCCTCTCAGCCCATCCTTTCTTTTCTTTGTGTCATCCATGGCCATGTTTTGAAGATTTCCATGCTTGCCTTCAGAACATTTTCGTACGATGACCTAGACAACAGGGTTCAGAGTTCTCGGGTTAGGACTACATATCTTTCCTGGTACCTAGCCTTTAAGTGAGTCTCTTCTAAATGTGAGGGTTCACCAACTGCTGGACTATTTAACAACAATTAGTTTTTTAGTTTTTAAGATTTTTTCTTAATCAGTCAGATTCAGAAAGATACCAAGCATTGATTGCTTTTTCTTTGTTTTTGTGTAGTTTGAAGGTTAGCCTAGCTTAGCTTCGTTAGATGGTGCACTTAACAAATACTGATGTTCCTCTGAACTAGTAGTAGGTTTGCTTGTGCTAAGGATTTTATATAATTTATGACTTCTCAACAAATTCTTCTTAGTTACTGGTGCTACTCACACACATTACACATACACAGCTATCAAAGATATTATCAGCAGCTTTACAATTAGAAATTGTTCAAATTGAAAACTCGGTTTTTAATATTGCATTTTAAAACTCCTGGTCAGACACTCCTCGCATCATAAATATGAGGACAATTGTTAGACCAGACTTCATTCTGCTTTTCTGCTAAGCTGCTGCTGTTTATTCTTACATAAACACGCAGTCACCCAGTTAAGCTACACTAGGCTAATCACCTTTTTTACTACACCTTCAAGCTGCACCTTAAAAGAAAGTGAGTTAGGAATTTGCCTGGCCCTGTAGAAGGAGGCAAATGAGTAAGATTACATAAAAACGATCAAATACTTCATTTATCCCACAGGCCCAACAATATTATAAATGGAAACGTTTTAATGTTCCTAGATCTTTACTGTCTCTAAACCAACCTGGACAGTCCCTAATTATGATGTCTTCTGCTCCATTTAAAAAGGGCTTTTTTTCAACAATGAATCTGGACTTTAAATGGTGTAAATCCTAAAGAGGATGTTGGGAGACCAAAGATCAAAACTAGCTTTATTACATTGTACAGTGTTTCAATATGCTTTAATAAATAGCCACTTAACTAGTGATTATAAGAATAATTGATTCAGCAGTCCTTTAACAGTACGTTTGGGCATACCCGCTCTTACAATTCACTGTGCTACATATCTATATACTCAGCTACGAGGGTCACTTAGGAAAGTCACTTGCATGCAATCTCATCAATGTAAGCGCTCACACACCTCAAGTTAAGAAACTACCTTGTACAATAGAGGCCTCAAATAACGTTGAATGTCATGTAAATAACAGAGAGAGAGAGGTGGAGACAGAAAACCTTAAAGATTTGTCGCGTTTCAGATGCTTCCACTGAATTGCATGAGGAGAAAGCCTATCTGGCTCTGACTGTATGTGCTGTATGTTTATTACACTATCCGAATGTGTCTCTGGATTATATAACTCTGAATGTTTCTCTCTGCTGTACATGTTCATCAGTCTTTGACCAAGACGAACGAATTCTCTCGCTGAATGTGTGCCCTGAATGTGTCAGCGATTGTACAGGACTATTGCTGGGGCGTGATTCTTTTTGATATTCTCAAGCAATGCACGTTTGTGACTCCTCTGTGGTCAATGGAGTGAATTCAGTTCACTTCATCCAACCTTTACCGTGAAAGTCTCACCTTCAAGACAGGACCAAGCTGCGACCAGCCTGATGCATTTTCATGTCCCTGTGGGGTGTTTGAAATTACACATTGTGAAAGCAAAACAGGAACCACAATCTGTCACCTCTGAATGTTTTCTACGACACGTCTCTCATACAGGAGCCCACACAGAACATCTCTCAGTCCTGAATTCTCTGGAGGTGTTTCTAAATATGTTAATTCTTATGAATGCATGCCATTAGTGTAAATAATCTTGTTTTCCCTTTTCTTTTTCAAAAAACACTTTGCTGTTAAGTTGCCATTTTGAGTGTGAGGTTTCAGGATGTAAAAAGGTACCAGAAAAAAAATACACATACACAACTGCTGCTAATAACCAAGCAGTAAAGCTTTCACTCAGAAACTCACAGCACTGTCTATACTCCTGTTGTTGTCTTTATTTATTTAGCTGACGCGGTGGCATTTGAGGCAGCAGTGTGACAGCAGCAGTCACCTCCTCGTGCGAGAGCAATATTAGCATGAGAGAATGTGTCGTCCCTGCACTGTAGCAGCAGATTTATCAGCTTAAAATGGGGAGTTAGTAAAGATCTCTTTGGGTGAAAAGGCCTCACCTGAGCTTGTTTTTCATTTGTGATTCTTTTCAGCTTGCTTGTAATCAGTTCCTTTTTTGTCTGGTATATTTTCTGTGAAATCAAAGCAAATAAAAGAATATATCTTTTTATGTACTTGTCAATCAAGTCATTGTGTATTTTATTCTTTGTCAGAATATCTGTGTGTTTCTTACTGTAAACGAGGCTGATGAATATAATATATGTGTATTAGTTCTACATTATTTATGTTTGTCCCATTTTGAGTTCACGTTCTCACAAGTTAGTCAATTAACTTTGAGAATCTGTAACTTATATTTGTCTCTGTGAAATCAAAAATAAATACCATTTTGATTAAATGCTGTACTAAAGATTTGAACCACAAATTTTTCCTTGCTTTAAATATACTATGCAGTTCTTCGTCAATGGTAATTTGCTGACAGGAAAAATAACTCACCTAGAGTTTTGTTTTATTATATTTTATTTTTTTTTATAATTTTATTGTGCCTTTTTTAGTATAATAATATGTTGAAGTATGCAAATTACCTAATATTTTTATAATAGAAATGAATGAGTGAGGTGAGGTGTGAATCTATTTTTGCAGTTTCCCTCATCTCTTTGAAGAATTTTAGCATCTTTCATCCCATCTTTTTGGTGTTGTTGCTCGTGTTTTGCTTCAGTCTCATGGTAATGATAGTATACACCATACACTCCCTACCCAGCGTCACACAGTAGACACATTATTAACATACTGGTCATCATTTACATTAGCATTACTTGTAAATGCTGTAATCAGTATTTACAAGCTGATTACAGCATTTCAGGTCCGTCTCACACTAAGCATTTGGCCACATGCACGTGGATGTTTGGCGTTTGGATGGTCCACTCTTGGTTGCCAGATTTGGGTCACAAGCAGGTCACAGAATAAATTAGTAGGAACTAGCTTATTTTATTTGGAATATTTGGGCTATACATGCACCTTCTAAGGGCCAAATATTTTTTGGACACAATGTAAAGAAACGTATGTATAGATTTTACGAAAGGCTGGAGACAGTAAAGTACACATTAAAGAACTGTTTGTGATTCAAATAAATTTTATTGACTTTGCGTCCATGGCATGCAAATACAGGCTTCTGAATCTGAAATTGTTCTTTTTTTCCTCAGTTTGGTTCTATTTTCTTACAAAACTACGTGCACCTTAAGTAATCAATTCTGCAGCGTACAAACGACAAAAATACCAGTTTTACATTATCAAATACTGCACATAGAAAACATTTACAAAGCACAGGTATAAAATTACAGCTCCCTTTTTCTTCATTACCACAAACCACATCCTTACGTCAGACAGTCTGCTATGCTTTGCCCTTTAAAATGTACTCTGTGAACACTCCTTGGTGGAAAGGTTAAGGCCAGTTAAGAAAAGATAACCTCTCATCTACCAGGACCAGAAATCCAATTTAACTGGGCTGAATGTTTGGAGGCTCAATCCACCTTTACATTTCATTTCAAGGCATACATTTGCAATCTGTGCTTGATACTGCCACTGTGGTCCTTTAAATATAATCCAACACTTCCAATATTTACTTAAATTATGAGGTTACATCAGCTCATGTTGTATTTGTGGGGTTTGTGCTTTGCTGGTCTTGATAAGATGGAGATTGTCTTAACAACCTGATAGGGAGGTGAGCTACAGTGGCCTTAACATATCTGACTGACATCTAAAAAAGACAAAATGGCTACTCAGGAAACTTGTGCTGTGATTAGCAACATTTATAGAGGATGAATACAAACGGGCATATTCTGTTTTGTTCTCCTAGAGGCAGCTGCTACATTGGCAAACAGACATATGGAATGCATGGTTCATTAGAAAATCATAAATCTAAAAAATAAAACTAACATGTGTTGTTCATTGGGGGCTATCGTTGAAAAACAGTTGTTCACAATGCTCTGCGTGCTCTGCTGAGTCTAAATTGCATCTAGTATTTGAAAATGTGATTTGACTTTGTCTTCGCGATAGCGCAGCTGATACTGACACCCCATCCCAAACTCTGAAGAGCAAGGAGCCCAGGATTTAAAGCCCCAGCAACAGTAAGATGCTACAGCCAGTGGTTATTGCCAGAAGATGTATTCCAGAGAAGGCTAAGTCCATGCTACTTAAAGATACAGCATTTTTGATCTATCATCAGACAGAATTCCCTTTGAAATGGCAGTCTAATTGACTTCACCATTACTGTAACTTGTTATTATCGTTATTTTCATAATCACTATCAGAAAGGTTAAATACAACAAAAATTAGAGTAACCATGCAGCAAATATTTTCTAGTACAAAAATCCTAACAATTTCATTGCCTTGATAAGATATATGAGTAATGAGTTGATCAATCCTGGGGGGAGAATCACAATTCCTTCTGCTTGAAACCCATCATGGCGATTAAATAAATAAAAATGCATTTCGCCAGACAGAATTCATGCTTGTTTCAAATTCATGCTTGTTTCAACCACAGCGCTGTTCTTTTAAATGAACACACAAAGAGTAAGACATACAGTATACAGTACAGTAAAAGTTGGGGCCACCTGAACCAATGCAAGTGAGGTCCCTGGAAAAGTCTTCAAAGAGACAGTATAGCAAACAAGATGACGAAAGAATTACACTCAGTTCTGGTGTAAGGATTAAGAAATACATTCATAAAACTATACATATACACATATTTAACTTCAGTACAATATTTCAAGCAAAATACATTTGTCAAAACTTTTCAGTTGTGTGCTACAATAGTGAAGCGACATCTCCTACATAAAGAATAAGGCCATTGTAAAACGAACAAGCCCTCATTTTCACAAAATTCTCAAGGCAGGTTGTGCCCACATCTCCTCCCTGACATTACCTCTGCCTTTACCGAATAATACTGCTCTCCTTACAAAAATAAAATACATTTTCAACATAGCACAATTCAGGTTGATTGAAGATACATTATAAAAGCTCTGCACACAACATAATTGGGTTAGAGAATGCTCAATGTAGGGGGGGGAGCAAGCAAGCGTATGGGTTTACATTCAAATCTCAGCCCAGCCGTGTACATCCCGTCTGACTCAAGCTAATACTATATTTATCTAGCTGTACCGAAGCTTACAAGCTCCACATGCTTTGGGCTGTTTCCAGTCAACTGCACTTCAGAAAATCCCACAACCTGCTTTCATGCACCCACCTAAAGAAGTCTAAGCATCGTTCGCGTCCACAAAACCATAGAAAATGCGTGACAACCAGCAGCGACTGTCCCGCCATCACTCCTCACCCCCTGCTGCCTGTAAGCCTTCAACCTCTTGGTAGCCATTCTTTATCACCTAGAGTATATGATCATTTCTTTTAACGCACTTCAAACAGCAGAGTCTGTCCCAATAAATAAAGAGATCATGTGATGAGACAATGCATGTTAATCGTGTTATAGTGAAAGTATATATATATATATATATATATATATATATATGTGTGTGTATAGTAAGGTGTTTAATCTATTGCAAATACCATGACGAGTAAAAATTAATAATGTTTATATGTTGAAATGCTGACCCTTAAATTCTCTTGACTGTGCTCAACTATCAACTTAAGTTTACAAGTGGCTTATTAATAATTATCTACACATTTAAATCTCTCCCACTCACTCACTCACTGACTCACTCACACCTTGCTGCCCTGCTACCACAACCACACAGCACGTTGAAGTGTGGCAGTGTTCTGACATTTTCTCCTCTATAATTTCTATAGTGTTTTAGGTTATTCAATATACAGCAAGGGGACAAATACATTACAGTTTCAAACAAGCTCGGAAACATTTGGAATAACATCAAAAGGATTAAAAGTATTTCATAGTTTGCCAAAGATTAAACAGTTAGCAGGGATGTTATACATGTTGAGAAATCCTTTTTAAGATTTCTTCATAATTTTTTAAAGTGTATCCACAAAAATAGATCAATAAGATACATCAAATGTCCTCTTTGTTGGTCTTCTTTGTAAGACCATACAAGTACACAAAAAATGAATAGCTCAAAAACAAAAACAACTTGGAGCCCAGACCTTTGTGGTTCTTCTAAAAAGCAGTGTATTTATAAAGGGGGGTTCAAAAATCTCCCTCCTGGTTAAGATTCGAGAATGCCAGAGATCCTATAATCTGTGGCGCCTCAGATTTTTCCCTTTTTGCAGAAAGATGAAAAGAACATTATGTTGTGCTAAAAACCAAATACAAGCACGTTAAAGTATTGAACAGGCTACAGCCTGAAACTTTCAAATCTTGGTGGTGTTGGTCTCAAGACAGACAGAAAGAGAAATTAACCTTCGCCTAAAACAAACAAAATCAAACACTAGTAGCTCTGTTTGGCCTGTCAGACGTCTTCTGTTGATGTACCCCCAACTATTGCACATGTAATTAGAACAGGTAACAGGTCAGTCTCACGTATCAGAAAGACAAAGATGAAAGTGAAAGCATTTGTTCCGATTACGACAAAAGGTTAAGCCTGCTTCACTCGTGTAGATCTAGTGGGTGAATTGCTTTCTTTCTCTATGCATATTCTTCTTACAGAGCATCCTCCTAGTTTATAAATAAATATTCAGAAAAATATAAATACATTATTATGAACACTCAGATTTAAGTGTATTATTGATCAGATGCTACAGGCAAAGCTGACCTGTTTCTGCTGTTTCAGTCGACCTTAAGCTGCAATTTACAGTTACATTTCCATGCTGGCATTTATTTAAAAGATTCAGAGATGCTCAACGCAGTGTGACCAAATAAAATAAAAACTAATTCAGAACTGGTCAATCACCGCAGATCTGATATTCAAAATTAATAGATTTTACAGTAAAGTGCCATCGTAAACACACATGCTGCCTGACAGATAATAAAAAATAAGAATACTGTGTTAGATCTGATATATTGCACCTGAAATAAGTAAAACTATCAGAAATGGCAGGTTAATAATCTTGCTAACAAAATAATAAAAACGTTAATAGATATCAAAAAGAAAAACTCTCTGTAATCAAATTACAAATTTACAACAGTCAGTGTGACAGAGAGAAGTGACCAAAGGAAAAGTTGTGGTTGATACCAGCTGTGTGGCTGTGATCTAAACAGACGGCAGGGAGAGAAAGACAGAGGAATGCGCAACACCTCCCAGCCTCTGTCGTCCAGTAGCAATAGTGCACAGATATATAAATAAATAAATAACAGACACCAAACTCTGACATTAAACAGGAAACATAGACAAGCTTAGGAGCTGGCACACAAACAGAGTGCGAAGGCGTTGCACCCCCAGAATGTAGAACACACGATGAGAGTGGGACGCCCTGTGTGCTGCTCCTAAGATGAAGGCAGGATCAGAGATGTGTTTCTCCGCTAATGTGCCAACTAAATGATCTCGATAGTGACGATAGTGCTCCCCCCGTCACCAAAGCCTCATGTTTTTCCCTAACTCAGTGCAGTGCGGATGGCAAAATAAAGTGGCACCATACTGCGAATACATCGGTCAAGGCGAGCTAAATAAAACGATCGAAGCACTTTAAAATGTCTCTACAAAGGTTGCAAGCAAACATGCAAAATGCAGCCGATACGTACGTAAACACAAATAAATATTCTATAATCTATTTATATATATATAAATATATATATATATATATATATATATATATATATAGATCCATATATAAACTCTGCCCTGTGAAAATTATATAATAGCAGTGTTGCTACCTCACATAATAGCCATTATGTGAACATCCAAGCCTGTTGCCCAGGGATGTTTATATGTTTAACCTATCGTTCTCAGCTCACGTGTATAGAATGTATCTTGTTTTTTGCATTACATCTAAGTCATTGACTCTGCTACATATCCATACTTTAAATATTGTATACTAGTTTACCTACTACGTATAGTAATAATAACAACAATAACAATTGCTTTGGTTTTAAAAAATAAAGTTTCTTTCTTAGTTTGGCATAGAGAGTTTAGAAACTGGCATCGGGATGGCCCTGGGATGAGTCGCGCCACAGAGACACTGGTGCCTTGGAATGCAGAATATGTCATAATAGGAAATGGTGAAATGGTGAATGGGTGAAGAATGCTACATGGTCTGGCAAATGGCATTTGCTTCACGTTGGCTTTGTTAACCATTTTGTCAGCTGAAAAACACTCCAGTGTTGAATGATGGATGTTCAGTTGAGCGTTTGAGATCCAGTATTACAGTATATGTCACATGCGTCTTCCTGCACATTGGTATAATTTAAGTGTGCACTGTATGCCTACCTGTCCTGCACTTCAAATACAGTCTTTGTGTATATACAGTACGCATGTCCCTGTCTGCATGACTCTGCCTGTGCTCGTGCATGTGGGTGTCTACTGGGTGTCTAGGTGCAAGAGGGGCTGGTGGCGCTCTCCAGGGAGGACTGGGAGAGGCGTCTGGTGAGGGGTCCAATGCTGGGGTCTGCCAGAGAGGAGGTAGGGAACAGCTTATACCAGCCGCTGACTGTGGCAGACAGGTCCAAGTCCTCCAGAAGGATCTGGGCCATTCCCATGAAGCACTTGTGGTCCATACGCCCGTAATCCCCCCACACTATTACCTATGGATAAGATGAAGCATGCAGAAATACAGTAGCTGTGTTATTGTAAAAGTCAAGACATATTCTTAAAGACATCATGAGGTTGTTCTAATAAAGAAAATATTAAAACAGCACTGTATATGTGTATGTAGCTATGTGTAACTTTACTCATGCACCTTGCACCTGAAGGTATAATATGCGTTTCATTAAAGTGCAATCGGATCTTCATATCATAACAAACTGCAAACTGCATATCCCAGGGTATGATTCATATAGATTTTTAAAATAAAACAAAGAAAAGAACGAAGGATGCAAAGTATCACTTACCTGTAGGACTTTACCCTGAGGACTGTCATCGAACAACAGAGCCTGCTGGTAAGTGGGATCCAGAGTTTTCTTTACTACTTTGGTTTTCTTCTTGGCCAAGCACACGCCGTTCTCCAGGACATACACCTTCACGTAGGTTGCTGCAAACACACACACAAACAATTAAAACTGTTACATGTAAGATCTGTTAGTCAGTAGATTTCCAGAGGTAGCGGTCAGTTCAGTGTACCTGGTATGTTCTTGGAGCCTGGCTTAGGGGTCAGCCCTCTTGCTTGGTTGACCTCTACCTCAAGCTGCCCTCCTCTGTCTACCATGCCGACATGGATATCCCCTGCAGAGGGAAAGCACATTAAGCCACAATCTAACTACAGATTCAACCACTGTTGGGGAGAGCTACTGGTAATCATCTCCTCTGAAAAGTTTCAGTTCTCTGTTTGCAGTGCAGTGGCTAGTATCTGACAGGAGAGGGCAGCGCAGAGCTTTAAGTCTGTCTTCCTCAACTGCTAAAGAAGAGCACCCTGCTCTGTTGTTTTTCACAAGCTATGACCTTTGCATGAAAGATTTATATCGCAGAAGAACAACTTCACCCATGCTGAGTTAATACACTAACATGGGAAGTATTTTTGAACACTGCTGTTAAAATGTAGCTGTTGGATTGTTTATTATTATTTAGACTGTTATTTTAAAGACTCTCCATCATTCTTAAGCTCAAAACTATTTACATGGTCTTGTATTAATCTGTACTACAGATAGACCCTCAATGGGAAATTGCTAGAGCAGAATGAAACAGAAAGACTTGTGTTGTGGGTCCCTCTTGGCCTACCCATGGGGTGTGTAGCTAGTGTTTGCCGGCCTACAATCTGAGCAGGGCCTAGTCCATCCAGAAAGTCACTGAACTGGCTCTCAGGGCCCAGGCGAGTGGTAGGGAAGACAAACCTAAGGGAGACAGGATTAGAGTAGTGAAGTGAAATGAATTGATTAATGTTATGTGGGCGGATACTGTATATGGATTGATGGGTGAATTGCTGGTTGGGTACGCACGTTCCATCGGAGCTGTTTGAGTTGGTGCTGCCGTCAGTTGAGTCCTTGCTGCCCTGCCGTGTCACTCGGCTCCTCATCTCCACAGCTATGCCGGTCTCTGTGCTCCGTCGGATGGTGCTGCGAAGCTTCTTTGTCCCGCCATCTGAAGAAAACATAGGTCCCAGCTTCTACTTTAATCCACTAAGCTTAATAATCAGGGGAGGTCTGTCTGATAAGGTCAGGTATTATAAAGGCCCAACACCTGCAAAGATAAGCCTTGGATGTGAACAATGTGTAGTTGGCAAATTCAGTAGGAAATGATCTCTATAAAGACTAAATCAGTTAAATTACTACTTAGTTTCTGAGTTAGTAAAATACCCGAAACTGGAAGAGAATGATTGCTTCTGTCAAACGTTTTTGTCTGCAACATGGGGTGTACAAAAACTACCCACAGCTTTAGCTTTTAAAAACTACTCACTAGAAACAAGCAGGTTGGCCTTGAGGGCTCCCATGTCTCCAGTATTTATTTTGAAGCAAGCTCACTCGGGCGAGAAGGCAATCTCACCTCATATCCACTGGGATGTCCCTACACAACAGGAAAGTCTCTCCACTTCACAGGTATTACTCCAGCCCATTTTAAACACGCAAAACCCATTTTACAATGTCTGCTGCGTTTAAGGGGGTTGCGTGTGGTGAGAAGTCAGGTAGAAAGAAAGTTGGGAGGCTGAGATACGAGGGTGCAGCATTTAGCCTTAACAGCTTTGCAGACATCTTGGAGAACAAGTGCATGCTTCCCAGAGGAAGCTATCATGAAAACATCCCATGTAACAGCACAATCTATGTGTCTGACTTGGCAATACTGTGCACAACTTAGAAGGGCACAGTGACAGGATTTTGGGTCAGGATGTAACAAGGTTGTTTACTCACCTAGACACAAATACAGCCGTACTTGTGCATGTGTATAATAGAGTCGAAATTATCATAGTCAACTAATCAATGAGTTGATTACCAGAAAGCAATTGTTTTCATATTAAAGCAAGTCGTCGTTTTTAAGCAAAAGTGCTAAATATTCCCCGCATTCATCTATATGACAGTAAGCATTTGCTGAGTTTGGCAATTTTAGATTTTTGTAAATTCAATATCTTTGACATTTCACACACCAACATTCACACACAAAAGGCCTGCTGAGACAAGGCAGTACCCTTATACATTCACACCTGCATTAAACATTTACACTCACACTCACAGTGTCTCCACGTGAGCGCTCAATCGAGAGGAGGAGAACGCCGTCATGAGCCGTCGCCAGCAAAGCTTGCTTTATAAAAATCTCTACAAAGTAAGTTAAAGTGCCCCTTGGCAGGGGCTTTATCAGCAAGTCAACTTATGTGCTGCAGTAGACACTGAAAATTTATTACATTTTGATTTTTCCATGCATCAACATTTAATTTCAGGAACAACCGAAACGTAACTGGCAAAGGAAAACAAGATGGTGCAGGGAAATCGACAGCGGAGCTTGTTCACTGTTGCTAGCTAAGTGCAGAACAGTGGACTCATCCTACTTCATTACATGGGCAACACCAACCTCATCACGCCCATCACTTTTACACCCTGCACTATCACCACCCTGCAGGTAAATAAATCAAACAAAACCACTTGATGAAACCTTGGGGGGAGCTGAAGAGTGGAAATGCAGCGACAGCACAGACAACTTTAAATCAGGGACGCAAACATAAGAGAACAAGTATAAGTAGGGTTTGAGGAGAGATGGGTGCAGAGGAAGATGAGAATGATGGGATCCCATGGGTGGTGAAGATTAGGATAAGAGAGCAGCTTCTGCTGCCTTCTATTTATAACTCTGCAGTCAAGAATATTGTATGTGAAAGAGACAGAGTGTGTGTGTGTGTGTGTGTGTCTGTGTGTGTGTATTTATGTGTTTTTGCAGCATCACACCCAGACAAACTCCATGCACTCTTGCTGCCATGACAACCCCCGCCCTCAGATCAGGACCCAGACAATGCCACCTGAGACAACTGGCGCCATGGAGACAGGTTCATCCCCAATCTCTCTCTTTATTTAATTAATTTATTGAGACTACATTACACCGAAACTCCTGCACTTCAGGCAGCAAACCTGGATTAACACTGCCACTGCAACAATAATCTGAACTCTGTCCTTACCAACAGAGAGGGGTCTGCTGTTTATAGCATATTAGGACTGTTATTTAAACACCATATGATCCATCTGTCATGATGGCCAAATGTGTTTATTATAGTGATGAATGTCACTGTCACTCACGTCTTAAATAGCTTTTCATTCAACTATATTTCTACCCTTCTTACTCATTTATCAGTCGAACCCCTCCCCACTCATCAAAACAACCCCCCCCAAAAAAAGATAAACAAACAAACACAAAAACAGCAAAGAGGTGATCTCTTCCTTCCTATTAAATCCCCTCCTCCTTGTCTGCGCTTTCCTTCCATTCGTTTCCATGGCAATGCAGCCTGCATTGCACCAAGAGCCCCGGCCAGCGTGTTCGCTCATAAGCCTTTCCCCTCTCTCTGTCTTTTCTTCACTTGTATTGTCCTCTCCACAACTCACACGCCATAATCAGTGAACACTTCTCTTCTTCCTCTGTCTTTAAGTCGAACCTCCCGACACTGTTTTTTCTCGCTGTTGTTAATCTGAAGGTCTGCTTTCTTCTTCAGATCCCTGCTTCCACATTTTCACACACACACACTCCATATGCACCAATTTTATTTATTTTATTTGTTTCACCTGCCTTTCTGAGACACCCTCACTTTTCTTTTCTCTCTGGTAGTGCTGTACATCTTTGGCATCTGTCCGTCTTTATCACTTTAACTCTCATCAAAGTCCATCCCATCTAAATTATTCAGTATTTTCTCCTCTTCCTCTGCTAAACTAACATTGTTATACAGTGTTAGCATCAAATACATGCATGTCCTGAGAGAAGTAATTAGAGGTGGTCTCACATATATTGTATTTGAAGAGCTAAAATAACCCCATTACATAAGCTGCTGTGCTTCATTGTGCTACAAGGTAGTTAAAGTGTCTCCTGTTGGCTTCGCTACGATGAGTAATGCTTAGTTTCTGAAGATACACATTCTTAAATCTCACAGAAATGGGCAATACAGGGAGCAATCACATGCTGAAAAGTTGATAAAAAAACAAAAAACAAACTATGTTGGAACTACTTATTCAAGCTACATGTTGCATGAGGGCAAGATTAAGTAAAAGGTGATAAAATTAGGATGGGAAAAGAACCAAAGTGTTGGGGATAGAAAGAACTAAAAGATGCAACAGCGAGTATTAATAGCAGGGAGAAAAATAAAGAAAGGTGGGATTACTCAAAAACGGCACCCGCTGTTATGGCACGCACACTTATACATGAAAACACAGCTTCCCTGTGTGTGTTAGTGCGTGTCTGCTCAGCAGATCATTAAAGCTGCTCTGACATTTGGAGAGATCACTGTTGAAGCCATTCTCATTATATGCTGTTGTATAGAATGCTGTATTTAGACTCCCTGGTTGCACCGACATCCCTATTGGATGCACTAGTGACGGCAACGATCCGCCATGCATAGCAACAGTAACTAAGCATGGGTGTTGGAGATGAAAGATGCGTTGTCGTATCTTCACTGCCGGACCCCTTCTAAATTTGGATAAAAGGAAGATTCAAGGTAGAAGCTTAAGAAAAGAGGTTACATAAGAATGTGTGATTCACATCCATAATCATGTACATATAGTTAAAGCTAACATGGTACTCACATGGTACACTATGTTCGTCATACAAAGTTTTGTAACTCAAAACTAACTTAACTAACTTAGTAACCTAAAGATACAGTATGTAAAGAATATACAATACAGTATATACACCATGTAAACAATTATGTTTTTTCATTCAACTAGTGAACTCGTTGCTCTGTGCATTATGTGTTATAATAAACATTTATGCCGATTTCACATTAGTCAGTATTTCTGTTTTGTTTGTTCCTCCCCTTAAATCAGTTATTTTAGGAGAAAAGGGTTCAAATTGGAAAATTTAAGTTGGTTGTGGTATCTTATGTTATATATTTTGACTTAAGTAATAAAATCTGGTAAATGAACAGATTAAAATATGTTAAGCTGGCGAAGCTGAAAGAAGAAAAACATGTATATTGGAACTTTTCCGTTGTTACCAGCTTCTATAGGTCAGATTATGTTAATACACTGGTGCTGTAATAACAGCTAACAAAGCATAGTTGTTCTGTTATCACTACATGCTGATTACACTTTGTATGTTAACGCAGATCAACAGCAAGCCAAATTCGATTTTCATGAGCCAGGAAGCTGAGCGTCTTGCTCCTTTAATAATCCTCTTGACAGATTACAAATCTCTACAAATTTGACTTGAATAGCTTGATGAAAAGGAGTGACACTAAAAAATAGAAAAGAAATCAAATCTACATTAGCTCTTTATGGAGTAAAATAAACACAACAAGAAATATAACTAATGCCAGAAAACTTTGATAAAGTAAACCTTAGCTGTTACTAAGAATAAACTGTAATTCCCACGACCTCTTCATATGCAAATTAGATCATTAGCATCGCTACTAATACTAATACTCAGTACTCTGAGCTCAATCTGTCACAACACAGTCACAAAAACATTTCTAAATCAGACCTTGTAAACATTTAAAATTAACCAAAACATACACTAAACTTACAGTCATTGCTTTTGAAGGTGTAAACAAAGATTCCAAAAAAGAGGATGAAGTTAACCATAGGGAGGAAGATTACCTGTAAACGTTCGTCGTCAACTGCTACCTATAATACATACCAACCACAGACTAATCCTTCAAAATAAGGTACAGATAAGAAATACTGACTGCATAACTTATTTCTCAACCACATTAGTTTTTCTCTTCTCTTTTTAACACAACGTATTAAAGATGAATTATTATACATTTTTCTTAACCTTTTACTTGAGACAGAACAATAGTGGTTCTCAGCTTTGTCAGTTTTAACAACATTCAGACATTCACTAATATTTTTTATTTTGGATTAGTTTTTGGGTAATAACAAAATCTACTTGCAGCCAAGACCTCTCTTTCATCTAATCAGCACATTTCAGTGGTGACATGTTTGTGCAAGATGACTGGTTATATTGCATATAACATTACAGGCTCTACAGATTGCAGGTTCTCACTATCTTACAAATACTTTTTTTTAAATAAATAATCAAGAAACAAGAACAATCAGTTTATATTTGGATACCATAACATGTGATGTTCTACAATCTCCTTATCCACAACCACAGCAACCTGACCCACTCCTTGCACCAGACAGCAGACTTGCTCAGCTCGGATCATTCTGGGCAAGTCAAGCGACTCATCATCTTTACCTTTCTGATTTCTGTGTGTGATCCCAGTCTGTGCACACAGCCCTGCAGACTAATGCCTTGATGTGGGCAGACTAGGTTTAAGAGTTAGAATAAAGTTTGGGTTTATGATAATGGTGTTAGTGTTAGTCATTTAGTTGGGATCAGGGGCTTGTGAATGCATAATGTGTGTGAGTGTGTGTGTCAGAGGGTGGTTATTGTGAAGCGATTAGCCTTTCACAGCTTAATGTATAGCAGGATGTCTGTTTGTTAGTTAATATGCCACACGGACTCCTGTCTAATGACAATTAATTACAATGAGGAAAAGACTAATCTAATTCAGATGTAATTTCCTGTTGAACTCTGGGTCTGATGGATAAATGATGCAAGATTTTTTCTACGGTAGAAGCAGAAGAGAAGGTGATGCGTTGGATGGGTAGAAATGAACCAAGAAATATATATTCAGTGGCTTCACATGGAGGACTGCAGCAGTATAATTTATAATAATAATAAAAATAAATATTAAGGTTTCACTGTATTAAAATGCACAATATTAATATAATTATTATTAGTTACATTACATTAGTTCATGTGCTGTAGGAAGTAATGACATTTTTATACTCAACTAAAAGTAATAATAAAAGTGAAAGTTTAACAGAATTAAAAGTAAATAATGCAAAAAATATTCAATACTATGAAAGTATTACCCGTGCTTTCATGTTAAAGTAGGATTTTGCAGTTGTAGAGCAACTGATTTGCTGATTTCTTAAATCAGTCACTGAACTTTGTATAAATTCTGAAAAAGTGGTGAAATGTCTTCACAAGTTCATTAAATGATTTATAAAAGAGCTGCAATATCACTTATACACACACAGTCGCAGGGTGTGGTAAATTATTTCAATAATGCATTTTATGACCAGCATAAAATGTTCATGGTTATATGTTATTGACTGAAGTTATAAAAGGAACACACACACACACAGTCTAAAGATATTTGATGTTCTTTTTTTTCTTGCCACACTGCGTCCACCGCCTTCAAGGAACTAAAACCAGTTCAGTTAACACTAAAAACCTACTTTGGGATAACCATATCCTGGATGACTGAGAATCTTCACTGATAAATGTAGATTGTTTTTCTGTGTTGCCATACATGTACAAATCTGTATTACTCTCCTGAACTGCATATGCTACATTGCTGTGCTGGGTTTGAAATGTGCAGTATGTTTGTTAAGGATCCTCCTGGGATTTTCAGACACTCCTGTAACATGCGGAATACTGTTATGTCTCCTATGAGTGTGTATGTATCGGGCTACTCCACCCAGTCGGAACAGATGAAGCCTCTTGCATGAGGGGTGAAACATCCTTCAAGAATACAAGGTTCCTTCTATTTAGCTAACGAAACATAGCTACATGTTGATATTTTTCTCATTTAATCTCAGCAAGTAAGTAAATAACTGTATTTCAAAAATGTCAAATGCATTATTGGGATTTTAAGGTGGAATGAGATGGGGGGGACTAAAGAGAGAGAGAAAACTTGGATGTCATGAAGCGATGAGAGAGCTCAGCAAGTGGAGAGATAAGAGACAGAGGAGGTGATTACCAGTCAGTTTAACTGGTGTTTTGTAGCCTATAAAAGCACCAGTGGGGAAGAGCGACAAAGCTTTTACAGGCACAGTTTCAGTTTGTATGTGTCAGGAGAGCCAGTGACTCAATACACTTCAAAGAAAAACAGCAAACAACGCAGCAGTCTCACCTGGTAATAGCAGCTCCGAAGATGCAGGGAGGATTTTTCGGTTAGTCATAATGATTATGAATAGCTACTATAGAGCTTTTGAAGCTGTCTATTCTAACAATTCATACGTGTGTATCTACTACTCTTTTTAGGATTTTTCTGAGCTGTCTTTATTGCATGAATTTCTCTTCAGGGGTGAGTTTTTTCCTCAAAGGATATGCTCACTGTAAGCTTTCCAAATTCCCTGCCAAATGATTCAGAGTAAGAAGTAGGCCACGAGTGAGTCACCCCGAAAACACTGTTAGTGCTTAGATGCCAGGTCTAGACACAAGTCCACTGTAATAGGGAGACATTTACAGGTACGCTGTTTTAAACAGTGTAAAACATTTTGTGTTATTGTTGGGGTTTAGTTATTTTGCATATAACCCCCCACGATGGCTTCAAGGACTAAAAGCATTACATTTTACAGTATAGGTTAAATAAATGAACATATAGGGCGTTATATACCATAACAATGAAAAAGATGTTGGAATGTTTTTTCAGAAATACTTTTGATTAAATAGTTCTGAGTATGAAACCGCAGGACTGTTTGGAGAATTGTTTGGGTTGGTTGTGGACTGTGTGTAGAGCTCTTATCCACAGCAACGTTATCTGCCCTCTGCATTATATCAGCCTGTCCCACAGAGTACAGTGCTCAGATTGCCAATATGTACGAAGATACAGAGACTTTTTATGTACATGTGGTCCAGGATAACTGATAAAAGTAGAGCTTTATCTAAACACTGTGCTGTCAACAGTCAAAATATATAATGCAGCACTACTGATACAATCTTTGTTTAGCCATAGTTATCAGAAGTGTGAGCTAAGATTAGCTAAAAGCAATGCTTTTATGTCTTTATTATTTATTTCTGGATTTTTGTATCATCACATCGCAGTTGCACCTCTCAGCGCCACAAACACATGAATTGGGTTAAAATAAAATAAAATGATCCCATAGCTCTTCTACACTTTACGATACATCAAAGTGTGATAACATACAAAGTTAATTCCCAGTGTTTGTAAAGCTCAGGAAAGTGCATTCAGTGTTTTTAAAGTTTTTCCAATGATTCTTCGTGGGAAAATGTTGTTTGGGCAAGTGTGCAAAACATGATCAAGATGAATGTTGCAGTAACACGATTTAGAGACTTAGTCTGATAAGAACACACTTGTGTAAACAAATTGGTTAAATGAAAAAAACTACATTCGTAAAAAGGTCCACAATACCCTGATAATACCAGCAGTATTTACTCATTTTGGAATAATAAAACCAAAAAACTAATTTAGCGCCTGTCAGGATCCTGGCTCCACTTCCTGTCCACGGCTCTTATTTTGGTAACTTCCTGACCACACCACCCTCAGTACAGTCCACTTCACTACTCGTTACCTGCTCATTCTCACCTGTAGTCGCCCACAGCACATTTAAGCTGGCACTCAAACACTCCACCTCTGCCAGATTGTCTGACCGTTTGTCAAACTTTCCAGCCTTGAGTCTACCGGATCGAATCTCTGGATATCTGACCTGATTCTGTTTTGGAACCTGCCCGTCGCCTGATTCCCCTGGAGTTTTCGTGAGTTTTTGCCTGCCTGGGTTTTTCTGGTCTCAGCCTGTCTTCTGGTGTCCCCTGCTCTGCGTGCACCTTGTTCTGTGTATCTGCCATTTGGAACTGTTGAACTCTTGCTTTGAGGATTTGCCCTTTGGATTTTTGATTTAGATTATCGGACTGGTTATTACCCCCTGCCTTGGTTTCAGGTTTTAGCTCTGGATTCTGGACCGGCCCCTGTTCACTATAGAAACTTCAGTGTACCCACGAAGAGGAACTCCAGCCCTTCCTAATTAATTTTGACCTTTTCCTCCAATAAACTTCTTTGACTGAAACCTCTGGCTCTGGCAATTTAATTGGGTCCGCTTTAAGCCTTACAGGGCCTATCAGTGATTCTCACAAAAATTGTAGATTTTGGTAAAAAAGATGGAAGCAACTGGGGTCTTTTATTGAGAGAAATAAGTAGAGCCAATGAGTTCTTAACATTACTGGCAACATGGTGCCACCTTCACATATCTTCACTCCCAGAGCTGCAGTGTGCCAACTCAAAATTATTTCTATGAAGATCGAACAACCCTAAAATATAGTTGCTGTTAATCTTGGTGTAACGTTGGCATCAATTCAATAGGCAAACCAACAACTATTCTCTTCCTGTAACAGACATTCTTCCTCCTCTGTCTCTGTTTCTTCTCTGCCTCCGGCATCCTTCCAGCCGTAGCTACGCCGCCACGGAAATAAACATGCATAAAGAACAAAAAATGAAAGCTATCGAAAAGTGAGTTTGATTAAAGAAAAGGGTGGGCGCTGCTGAGTGGGTTGAATGAGCTAAATTGAATAGAAAGGAGTGAGGCAAGTGTGAATAGGCACCAGCCAAACACATGCACACAAAGTAATGCACACACATACTGTATATATAAGCTGGGGGGATGGTGGAGGGCTTGGAGTTGAAGCCTTCCACTGGGACACTCCCCAAAAACCCACAAAAAACAGACACGCGCCTGGTTTCCTTTAATCTAACTCTCCTGGCGCACTGCATCTCATCAGTACAGCTTGTTTCTCTGCAAGCCGCGTCCCTCCATGCACACTGACAGCGCATTGGGAGCCAGTCAGCTGGCTCTGTTTTTCGCAATAATGGATAAACCTGCTAAGGAGATAAGAGCATGTTCAGCGGAGGAGTGACTCACCCATTAAACCTGGGAAACCGCTTATGTGTGTGTGTGTGTGTGTGTGTGTGTGATCGCACACTTTCTCCTCGCAGATACTAATAATAGCAGGTAGCATAAATAGAACTCAGACAGAACCAAAATGCCATCCCAAACACTGGCTTGTTACACAAGTCTCAGAAAAATGAGACAATGACAGTGGGAGGCAGATCTAGGAGTGGAATGAGGAGAGCGAATCTGAGATGCATTATAGAAGAATAACATACAGTATCTCTGCAGGAATGTGCAGAAATGAGCCTGTTCAAGAAGAGGGGTCTATATATGGAAGAACACTTCACACTACACTATCGTACTGAACAGAGAATTCATATAACATTCATTTCTCTTTGCACAAGGAAGTTATTAGTGTTCATGTTCATAAGGAAGTGGTCCCAATGGGCCTCATGACCCACAGGTCTCAGCTATTGTCTTAAAATATTTGACCAATCTGTAGTTCAGGATAAGGTGCGCTGGTACTGTGTGGTAGAAAAATGCTATGAGACAATGTCCTTGTCGAATCAGCATGTCAAACCACAATTGGAGACAACTGCAACGTCTGGAGCACTAGTGTACAGTGGTCTTTCACTATACATCACCTTTCGTGGCTTTGCAGTTTCGCTGATTTTTTTTTTTTAGAGCAATTTTGCATGCTTTTATTTTACAGCGCATTGTTTCTGCTTCCTGACTGGCTGTAGACCATTGTCAATCAATTTCCTCTGTGCCGTGTCTCATGTACAGTACATAATGCGTTCAGCTTGCCAAATTTACATTTACAGCCTTATAGAATCTAGAATAACTGTAAAAATGTAGCTGCGGATTTCTATTGCAGGTGATTTTTAGAATTATTTATTTAAAAAGAAAACTAGCTTATAGTAAGTAGTAACTAATTATAAGTTAGTAAGAAAGTGATGATGATAAGACATTTTTTAAATCAAGTCTTTGTTATAAGTATTATATATATAATCAGGAACCTTGTAGCATTTATCTCAAACTGCAAACTGTCCTGTCCACTCCAGTACACTGTCCTGATGATGACTGTAAAAGGCCAACTAACTGTGCAGTAATGAAAGCAAAGTTTCAAGCCTGATAAAAGAATCAAAAAGACTGATTACAGCTATATTATTACAGAACAGAGATAGTTGTGAAGTAGCACAGATAGAGCACAAAATAACAGCACGGTAAGCACATTACCTCCAAATAGCACAATGGTTGGATACCAAATGGCAAATTATCCCATTGTCTCCATTCACGTTGTCCTTTTAAAGTCTTTGTGCCTCTTAACCAGGCATCTCACTGTTCAGTCACTTTTTTACTAGACAAAACACACACGTCTTCAGTACTGTATTACTACATATACTACTATAATCTGTTCTTAAAGGTCAAAAAAAGTCAGTAAATGTCCATCAACAGTCACAATCAGTTTGCAGAGGGTCCATGTTGCATTTCTTTTGTCCCAGACTGACCTCACACATTCCTTCTTCTCCAGTGTCTAATTGAGCTCGTGGCTTTGTGCTTATTAGCTAACCAATGGAGCGGAGCACGAGTGCACCACCTGGGCTAGCCCGCCCCATCAGCCAATCAATGCACATGTCACTCGCAACACAGAGCTCTGACAGCCAACCACATTAAGCTATTAGTGGCCAACAGAGAGGGACACAGAAGAGAACTTAATCAAACAAGCAGGAAGGAAAGCTAATCTTCACCCTTGTTATTTGACCTTTCCATCTGTGTGCCAGTGTGAGTCACCCCTTTTATTATAAGCACACACATTTGTCCTCCTGTTGGTCCACAGTATGAAGCATGGGAAACAACAGATTAGTGGCGCCGATTTCAGCCTCACTGGGTCACTGAATTAACAACTTTATTTGTCTCCAGGAACAGGTCAGGCTCAGCCCAGTAATGTTGTAAGGACCAATTCCTAGTAAAAGAATTTTCCTTACTGCATTAAATGAAAAGAGCAGAGCACACTACATTAGATTTGTTAAGTCTGACATGAGCATCAGGCTGATAACAATCCTTCATTCTCACACTCAGTTCATCGGGATCAGGTCATTATGTGTTGTTGAAGGAGAGATCTGGTGTGGATAGAAGAAGCTGAGGAGCTGTGCATGAAACTGTGATATTGTTCCGGGAGGGATGCGTTTCTCTCGCAGCTGAGAACATCTAAATTTAGACACACCCCTTGTCTCTCCTTCCTCTTCTCCACATCCTCAGTCCCTCTGGTCTCCTCATCCACACTTTCCCTACTGTGCGTCATCAGTCCAAACACATGAAAGCACACGTGGTGAAAATATCGACAGCTCTTCATGCTTCAGACAAGTGTCAGCTGTGCTTAAGAGCACTAGGCTACAGTACTGATAATACTGTAGCTTAGTGCACTTAAGGGGTCTAAGGCTGCTATCCAGATACCCCTACCCTATCCTTTACTGATTACCTGAATCAGGTGTGTTCAACCAATCAGAAGCTCTAAATGTAGGGATGGTTGGAAAACAATCGGGACAGTAGCCCTTGAGGACCGGGGCTGGCCACCCCTGCTTCAGACAATTATTCCATATGATCAGAGGTTGCACATAAAGATATAAGGTACTGTATTACAAATGCTTTCATCCACATTGCTCTACTATCGTCCAAGCAATCACTTTCCTGTCATTTATCTTTGAGCATTATTCAGCAGGTGTTCGTGACCTGACTCCTCCTGGCCATATTTCCCTGGACATGAAACTTGCCTCAATGCATTCTTTAATGCTGACGCATTCAAGGGATCAAAACAAGCAAATGACACTTTTTATAGTTTCTAGAACATACATTAGGGTGCCTGACATGTGTACTATTCCCAAAAGTGTCAGAACAAGCCACTCAGTGCCTCCTTATCTAGGTGCTTGTTAATAACTGACTGAATTATATTTGACTGTTTGGCCATATTGTCATTTTTTCTTAATTACACATAAATGAATAAACAAAGCCATTGTTTTAATGACAGTTATACTGAGTGAATTATTATATATAAGTCATAAGACAAGTTATAAGTCAAAAAACTTTTTTATAGTTTGCTTATGGTATTTATAGTAATATTTCGGCTGAAACGGGTGAGTTCTTGGCCATTTTAATTGTAATATTAGAATAATAATTGTAATAATTTCTTATTCTTATCTATACCTCAAAATTGTCAAAATGAAAGTGTCATTTCAGAAATATATTCTAATGGTGCCTGTACACAGCCATCTACACAAAGCAGAAGTCACATATCTTGTATTACAACTGAACGTACGACACATGGAGACACGGACATACTGTTCTGAAAAGGTTACAGTTCAAGGTGCTGCAAGAAGAAACAGAATGTCCTATGACAATGTGGAAAGATTAAACACATGCTTGTTACTGACAGATGAGTAAAAACAAATTTACTGCATTACAATAAGTAGAATTCCCTGCTGCCCACGGCCTTCCCTCTCAGCCTTTACTAAGCCCCAGTTTGTGACATGTTTACTTATTTCCCACCAGGAATGAGTGGGTTTGTGTTCACTGCTGAGGCACAAAGTAAGAAACACTTGTTACAGCTGCGCAGTATCTGTAATTATACCCCACAGGGGACGTATTGGAACACGGCACCATACAGTCACCATTCATACTAGCTGCTGCTGTTCGACACACAAAACAATCGCAGGTTTCTTGGACCACTATTAGTATCAGTTAAATTATTTCACTATAGAAGAAAAGCATTTATTAATTTAACAGGTATCTGGGACATTTTGTCACTTTAAATGAAAATTATAGTAAATATCTTATACTTCATTAGGAAATAAAGCTTGAAATTAGTATACGTGTGTATGTGTGACAGACGAATATATATATATATATATATATATATACATATACACACACACACACACACACGTATATAATATATGTCAGGGTATATCCTACAAAAGCATTTCTATTTGTAATCTGACCTTGCTGGTTAAGTTGCTGTGTGCTTTTGCTCCACTGCGACAATCCCACAATGGCCACCATCTTGGCACCCAGACTGGAGCGCCGCTTCTTGTTGCCAGCCAGTGATGTAGAGTCTGGGCCCCCGCTGCCAGGACTTTTCTCCAAGCTGTACATGGTCCCTGAGATGCTGGAGGAGCGCACCACGTTCCGGGCTGCTGCACTCAGGCTGCTGAGGCCGCTCATCCCGCCTGGGCTGGGTACCTCCACAGAGCTGCTGAGCATCATGGTCCTGCTGGACTGGAGGGCCGACGTGCTGGGGGGGAGAGCCGGAAAGTTGGTATGGGGCTAGAGAGAAAAGACAAAAGAGGGCAAGAAACAAGAAAAGACAATAAGGCAATGGAGAAAAAGCTGTACAGAGAGGAGGCTCAATGTGGGAATGGCTGAACACACAATAAAAAAAGCACCTCTTGATGTGGCTGATGAAATAAAGTAGAATAGCTTGTCTTACAGCTGCAATAATGTGGCTTCCTGGGGCTGAAGGACACCGAGTTTGGATTTCAACTACATTTGGTTTTCCATTAGATTCCTCACTTACTACAGAGGAAGCAGAAATTACATACAATCCATAAAAGACAAATAAAAAGTGAAAAGCTCTAGAAAGCACTTTGGATCTCCAGCAGCTTCCCAAACTAAGAAAATAAAGAACCTTAAAGTCAGCAGGCAAGGACAGTGCAGGGGGCAGCACACTGTTCATGCGACTTGAGGAATATCTCCAGTCATACGAACAAACGTCAGGCAGAGCATGCTGCTGAGGGGTGAGCCTGTCATTATGCATTTGTTTCACGTGCTTTCTTAAAACCTCATTCTCTGTCTGACCTTAAACAGTGACAGATGATCAACTCTACAGCTCACGTCAAATATGTCAACTTCCCTAACAACTGTCTGTATGTTTACCAGCACATGTAATACTACTTAAAATCAGATCTGTCTTGTCGCAGTTTGGGCGGGTCCGACTAAAACGTTTAAAACCAAACTGACGAAGACAGATGAATGTGAAAACATACTCACGTGTAGGTATCTAGTAAAGCTCTATGTAATGTTTAGGTGAAAAAAAATGTGTTAAAAAGTCAGGGTTCACTGTCTCTGTAAGGACATGTTACAGCAGACACAGCAAAGGTGTTTCTAATAACGTTACTGATGGCTTGTTTCTGCACAGTAATTCATGACAGTGTGATAATGAGTGAGCAAACAACAAAAGCAGTTGAACTAAATTTACTGTTGCCATTTATGTCTTTGCTTTCACACTGTGTCAGTTAACTGCTTCCTAGCTATAACCAGTCCTCTCCCTCTCCTATACTGCTCTCCTCCTCACTCCCCTAACGTTACACTGAGGCTAAAATGACAGCCCCAAGGCACATTAAATATGTGAATACACTGAGGCCAACATAATCCGTCCACACTCCTTTATTACTATAAATAGCACAGACTGCATCTATGACAACACTATGGCTTCGTAGTAGAAGACTTCAGGTGCTGAACTTGCCTGCCTCTAGGCCAGACACTTCACCAATTGAAAATATTTGAAGCATAGCATAGCATTATCATGATTACAGCTGAGGCTAAGTTTGGCAGATACTGTGTATGCTGATACACCAAAGTACTAGAGAAACAGATTTTTTTTACCGGATGATGGCAATGGTGCTAGCTGTAGTGTCAAGAGTAAAACAAATCCGTACGATTCATTTTCTGGGAACCGTAAATGTCGGTTCCCAAATCAATTAGCAGTTTCAGACCGAAAGCCAATGTAATTCTATCATTCAATGTCAATTCTAAATGCACTGAAACACTTACTTCGATAACCGGTAGTCATAAAAAAACAGTCACAAAACCCTTAATAGTCACAGTCCCATATAAATGGTGCTTACTGCTTCAAAACTTTGCTGATCAACACATTTTGTATTAACACTATAACTGAAACTATGTGTTATAATAAACAAATGGCAAATTTTGGCATTTTGTTATGAAACTCATAATACTAGCCAAGAAGGAGTAGGTGAAAGACAGTATGCTATGTAAAGAACTGAGGGGTAAGAAAGAAAAGAAACCGGAGCAGAAGGCTTTAAGTGGAATCTATTTTCCCTCTTTTTCCCTCTTCCTTATTTTTCCTGGTCTCCCTCTCTTTTCTATTCCAGCCCTTGTTCACTCCTCTCCAGCTCTCTGGGGGGGCTCTGTACTTTGAACACACAGCAAGCAGAGCAGGAGAAATGAGGATAAGGGGGTATAGAGAAGGCTACAAGAAAAGGGAGGCACATAGAATAAGTACAGAGAAGAGGAAAGAAAGAGGACAAGGAGAGAGATGTGGGAGGAGAGGATGCTTCATGATTAATAGCTAGAGTCTGATCTGTGAGAAATAACCAAGTGAAAGCAAGGTGAGGAGAAAAATATAACAATGAGTGATACTTTATTCATTTCCTTGGGGACATTCTCGGTCCAGTGATCATTTAACATGTGGGGAGTAAAACCACCAGCCCTGGTTTTCAAGAACAACTGTCCTATACCATTTGATCCACAGTCATCCCCAAAGATATACACTTATTCTCTCTCCTCTAGGATGACATCTTTATTTACCCTGATTCGAGACATAGATAACTTTGTATAAGTTTATTGTCTGCAGTGCTTAAGTTTCATCACTTGGTTATAAATCTGACATACAGTTGAAATATATAGTATATATATTTACTTACTTTACTACATATTAGAGCAGTTTAGTTGTTAGCTTAGCATAGCATAAGAAGGAAGGTAGGGCTGGGTGATATGGCATAAAATTCAATTCAATTCAATTCAATTTTATTTATATAGCGCCATTTTACAACAAAAGTTATCTCAAGGAACTTTACAGTGTAA
>JAUMHF010000003.1:10919885-11007025 GCA_032359275.1 Microctenopoma steveboyesi | reverse complement strand
TGGAGGACAAACAGCAATTTCCCCTTTACTCCCACCGCCGCATGCTCATGCAATGATGTATGCAATGATCGTAAAGCAGAACAAAAAGAGATACTGTCCATGTACCTGAAGAGTGGCTTTGGTTTCTTTGCCATTGTTCTTGGATCTCCACCTTCTTGGTCTCTTCTCTTTTTTGGGGAGGTCGTAAGTAGACACCTGTGGTAACACACAAATAAATCAAAACCAGAACCTGATTAAGCTCACAAACACGTATATAGGTTATTGATTTTTACTCTATGGAAATAAAACTTAACAATCTGTCTGCCTTTGCTTACAGGTAGTGCACTGATAGCTGGAGCTGAGTATGTGCGGTGGAGGACCTCCATGCTCTTCAACAGCACGTTGAGTTCAAGGAGGTACGATTCACAATCCTCCAAGTCTGAGAGAAAGATGTATTATTATTATTATTATAAGGGTTTGGGACCACAGTGGCCAATATAAAAGAAGAAAAACTGTAGAAAAGGCAGGTTGACAGGCCAGGAGACAATTAGGAAGGCAAGTAAGATTAGAAACACCACCAAACAACAACCAACCTTTGCAGCACTTGTCCATGTCCTCTGAGGAGTGCAGCCAGGAGCTGACCTTAGCCTGTTGGACTGATGCCTGCTTGGTAAGAGTAGCTCGCTGTTCGAGAAGAAGACACTGGTAAGACATGCTGCATGACAGCCACAAAAAAGCCCTTTTTCTTCTAAAAAGAAGGGTTTGAATAAGCAAAACTTGCTTTTCTCAGGGTGTCACTGAGTGAGGGGGAAGACGCGGCATGGGGGTGGAAAAGGTGCCTCTCATGGGGATACATGGCAATCTCGTTCTGCCGAAACACGCGGTGATGACGCAGCTTTGACACCCACTCCTCAAACAGCTCCGGAGACTTCACCTGTGGGGTCAAAGTCAGAGAGGATACCTTGTCTTTGTATGCAACAGTCACAGGAAATTAAGGACAAAGCACGTAGGTGTTGACAAGGAGATGAGACTGAATAACAATGAGTTCAACTATACGTGTCTCAATTGTGCCGGTGAGTAAAGATTACCTTTAAGTGATAGATGTTATCCTCTGTGTCCAGGTCAATACACATGGCTTTCTTCTTTATTGACATGACAGAAAGGCCAACATCAATGCAGCCATGAAGCTTTCCCTTCTTTAGCTGTGAAAAAAACACTTTTCAGCATGGGGCAGTATGTACGAATGACAAGCAGATGGTGCTCTTGAGATGATACCTACATCAGTTCCATGCTTTGCATACTTCAGGAAGCCGTTCTCCAGCAAAAAGTATCTCTAGGAGGGAAGAAATCCAACTCAACATTATGTATCCAAGTCAAGAATGACTGTTTGACTCATACAGCAGCGTTACTGCACTTTAAAAACTCTAAAACTCTAAAAGAGACGTTGTATTATTATGCATTAATAACGCAACACCCCCCTAACCCTGAGAAAGGCAGCAGTAAAGTTAGTGATGGTTGCAACAGCATATGTGCAGTTCTTATTCACTTAGGTTTTGCAAGAAGATTAATACAGTGACAAAGCACATGAGGTTTCAGAAGTGGTTCATTAAAGTGGCAATTCATGTTGCAAGGCCGACGTTTCCAGGTATGCATGAGCAGGCTCACACAGAAAAGAGGGGGAGGAAGATGAGTCAGGGTTACAGTACAATCAGGTGGGAATAAAAAGAAGGAAATACAGAGGACTACAACAGTGAAGAGGAGGAAATGTCAGAAAAAGCTTGACGTATTAAACCACAGCAAGTCAGAACTCCATTTAGACATTTAGGAAGAACTAAAAGTATTTATGGTTCAATCTTGGTGCAAACAGGAAATAAAGTGTGACTAGATCACACGCTCTATTCATACACATAAGTGCAGCATTTTTAGACAAACATCTATGTCTGTACAATACTCAACTACACATGATAAACACAGGGCAGAAAAGTAAAAAAGCTTCAATCCAGTTATAGAAACATATAAAGCCATTGCTCACAGTTTGAGAAGCAATAACGTTCAGCATGAATCAGTTCAGTACAATACAGCTGCAACAACTAGTGGTGTCTCTGCTGTTGCTGTCTAAGACTTTAAAGAGAGCAGGTCGGGCGCTCACCTTATGCCACCCCTTCATAGGCCACTTCCTCCTCTTAAGCAGGAGGCCCTCCTGTCTGTCAGGCACCTGCATGCTGGCAGGAACCCCCCTGAGCCCCTCCACAATCTCCCAACTGTCCTGGAGCAAGACACAGGGGCAATGATATGTGAGTTAGACACATGAGTGAGCTTATTTTCTTTTAAATAGGAGCTGAGTACAACTATCTAAACCCTGAGAACAAGCCACTTATCATTTTTAGCAGACGTCTTTAGTGTACTGCACCTCTTTGGGGCCATTACTCGTTACTGTATAAACAATATTGCTGTGCTTAAAGCAATAAGTGTCCCAAGATGTGGTTTGTCTTAAAAATAACACATAAATGTTTGAGAACAACCAAGAATAATCAAATCGCTTTCAACTGTTTGATCCACACACACACTCGTAAATTATTAATGTCTGACCTGCTTCATTGCCTTAGGGATACCACGATATATCTGAAGTCAGCTCATATAAACTGAGGAAATAAAACAAGCCCTCAAACACTCACAGTGGCTGCAGGCACTTTTTATTCACACAGCACACACATACCTGGTTGCTGTCATGTTTGGAGGAGCTGCTGCTATCACTGTGAGTGGGCGACGGTGACGTCATCTTTTTGCGACGTGACTGCTTTTTTGCCCAACGTTGTCTCGTTTCTGTGGAAACCGTGGCAGCAGAGATCACAGGGGGGCTGCCAGGAGCATCACTCTGACCTTTGAAGGCACTCCACAACAGTCAGTGCTGAGAAGAAAAGGTTAAACCAAACCGCTGTCAGAGCAGCAAAAGAGCTTGACTGATTTTAAAGAGAACATCAGCGCAGGACCAGAGAGATTAAAACAGAGAGGAATCACTTGCTCATTGTGTGTCTGACTGAATTTAAGCTGACAACACACATAAGCTCAGGCAAATATTTGCATTCATATCAGTATTTATGGAAATGTCTGTATCATACAAGCTTAATGAGTAAATGCTCACAAGTGTGTGAGCATCTACGATGCAGCGGGACATCCCACTGAAAGGTGCAGAGCAGCAAGGGTGATTAAATAGAGCCTTTCAGTGGATCTTCAGTGCGGTACAGTGATGAACTACGCATGTTTATGGTTGTATTGGGTGAACAGGGAACACTAAATTCTCACTGAAATGTAACACACATTCCCCTCCTTGCCACAAATGACATGCTGCAACCTGCTGTACACACACACACACACATAAATGCATGCTTTCTGTACCTCTGCTTGTTTTTTATAGCCACTCACTGTGTACGCTAAGACCAAAAACTAAACTCAGGTGTGTCTGCGTGGCTAACATGGTGGACTAACAGCTGCAGTAATCTGAATGCATGTGCCTCTAGTGTACGCTTGCATGCATGCAAATTTGTGTAAACGTCTGGATTCTAACTCTGCTGCTAATGACATCCAGTTTTAAGTGAATAAGTGTGTGTATTCTGAAGTTTCCTGAGGCCTCAAAATGCCCAGGACGTGAGTCATCAGCAGGAAAGAATGTGCTCCGTGCCTCGATACCCCTGACACACCATAACACACAGCTAGCTACAGTCAACACTCGGCTAAAAGCAGAGTGAAACACATGGGCAGCCCACTTACTTCACAGCTCTGGAGCACAGATAAAAAGGACAACATATTTGAGTAGGCTTCCGATGATAAAGTTGCTCATCATGCTGTTACGTTCACACTTTTCAGGCTGAGCCTGCCCAGCATCTTGAGATGCATTTGAATGCAAATCAAGTCAGAAATGTTAACACACTTTCGTTGTGTAAATACATTCACGTGTGGTGTAGATGGACCCGCCTATCAAACATACTGTATTGGTACGTAACATAGGACGTCAGGGTGCAACTAAATAGCAACAATTTACAGTCTCAGTCCTGTTTTTTTATTCCTTAGACTTTCTCATTTTCACACAACTGAGCAGCAAACTCTGCAACAACACACTTCCTTAGAGAAAACCTCATCATCTGTGCACACACAAATATATTGTTTGAAGTCTCACTACCTCATCACACTTCCCCGTTTGCCTTAAAATCTTGTTTAAAAGGTTTGTATTTAAATATCACAATCTGTCACAGAGCACTGTAAAATCTGTGAATGTGTGTTCCTGAATGTCCCACTGAGTGCCCTACTTACCTCACATGAGTGATAACTGTAGTACTGTGCACCACAGAGCCTCCTGCACTGTAACACAAGAAGTGCTGGAGCTTTGCCTTCAGTCTTGTGTAATAAGAGTTAATCATTAATGGCAAAACACCTTGTAAACGATCTGTTAAGATGGAAAGGGGTTATCTCGTGGCAAGGGCTACTGCAGAGTCAGAAGGCCCAAATAGGGAAATAAAAGGTTGTATTAGGTGTGGTTCATCTTCTTGCTTTTACATGTATCAGGGTTTGAAAAGTCAACCAATGGAAAGATGAGACTGAAATGGGAAAGAATTTGGTTTTGTCTGTATGTTTGACAGAATCATAACAGCCGACTTGCTTACAAGACAACAGGGCATAACAAAAGTGCATGTGGTCTAACACACAAACCACAGTTTGCAAATGAATTAACTTGGTTATTCTCTTCTTTCATTTCCACTGGCATATTTTCCCTTTCTCTTTCTTCTCACACAGACGGAAAAAACCCCAACAACTGACTGAGATCAGGTATTTCCCCATTTTTTGGTGAGCACAGACCTGCTATTCATCAGAAGACGAAGGCAGAAATGTAAATGCGCACTAGAGAACAAAGCTTCTGCTACTGATCCCACCTATGGGATGAGTAAGAAACCTGGCGAGACTTGACGTGAGTTAAGCCCCATGAAAAGGCCACATAAGTCCCTTGCTGGAATAAAATGTTAAGAGATGGTGCCTATGAAGGCGTCATTCAAATAAAACCCAAACAGCAGCACTAAACACGTAATTAAGTCTTATCTTACTAGAGTTTAGCTTTAGCTTCCATAAAGAAAAGCCCTGTTTGTTGTTCATCAGTATGTCAGTATAACAAGGTTGAAGTCTGACGAATGGTCAAGCTGAAGTTTCCAGTCTGGCATGACACACACACACACACACACACACACACACAGACATTGACTCAACAAAACCTTAACAGTGTCATACATGACATCAACCCAACTGGCCCTGTAGTATATACCATATTCACCAATAATGGCTGACTGACACTGCAAATAATGTCCCTCGCAAACAGCCCGTCTATGACTCTAGCTCCTATAAAGTGCCAGAGTCTTGCAGTAAATCTTCTTCACAGATTTAAAGCTCCGCATGATCCTCTGATTATCAATCGGAAAGTGAGTACAAGATGCTTGAAATAGATTCACATCTGGCATGAAAATCTGGCTACTTCAACACCATCGTTTTATACTAAAACCGCGTAATGGATGTGCGACAGCATATGGTCTTGGATTGGTAGCAGTAGCACTTAGCTTTCCTGACCTCTGACTTCATCCCTAACTGGCTCCATGACTGGCTGACAGCTCGGACTTGTCTGAAGATATTTTTAACATTTTCCATCTGAAAGTAAAACAGTGCCCGCGTTCTCAGTTAGCAGGCAGTGGCTGAAGAGGCAAAAAAGCAGCCGCACTATAACTGTCAGGTATTTTCAGGATTCTTGACCAGCGTGCTTTTCAAAAGCTGTCTCAAAAAAGACGTCTTTCTGTCTCTTCCCTGCTGAGACAAGGGACACTTTGTGTCACCCGTGATTGTAGAGCTCAATCACGGGTTGCTATGGATACAAAAAAAACCCAGAGGCACGACTGGATTCAGTTTGTTTGTTCTTTACGGAAAATCTAAAAGCATAAAACACAGGATTATTTTTAGAATTGGTGCTGTGATGATGAATTTATAATTTCACACCAATCTCCATCCGACCTGCTCGGCTACAAGTAGGGCGCAACATCTCATAACCTTACAAAACCAAGGGAGATGGCAGGAGGGTTATTCTCCGAATGGCCACTTGGTGAATTAGTCGAGGCAGAAGTGCTTTGTGTTTACCAGCTTTTAAGTGGGCGTTGTGAAAAAAAACGAGTGACATGGAGATAACTCAGTGAGTCATATTGGCAATTTTGAATGTTTACGCCCAGAGAAACTGCAGGAAAAAATCCATTTCACTGGTCAGCTATTAGCTGATTGCTAGACTTTTCATTTGATCCTCTGGTGCAGTTCTCTTATGGCTTTCCATAATGAGAATGCAACAGGAACAGAACCCAGAGCTGGTTTGGGACTTTTGTTCATATGGAACACATTGTCAAGTACATGACAATCAATACATAAAGACGGACCTACGTGAGAGTCTGTGTGTTTGCGTGCAGAAGTGCATCGGGGGCTCACTGCCTGGCTCGAGGGCCACTTGAACATTCCAACACTTGAATCGTTGGGCTGCTTTTTACTGCTATTCTCGTCACCACTTTAACCTCTGAAGCTATTAGATATTCCAAATGTGTGTGATATTTTTCCTGTTCAGTTTAAAACTATGCAAACCAATTAAATTAAGAGAGAATCAACAAACGCTCACATTGGAGAGGCTGGAGCCACACAATGACCTTCATTGTTTCCTGTAGTGTATAAATCTCTGCATGCTCCGTGAACCATCCCCACCCTCAGATTACATATGTTCACGAGAAGCTTCATGGCTGCAGGTTTGTTTACACTCGCTTGAATGCTGGGTTGGCATAGAGTTGATCTGCGAAAGGCACAGAGATAGCGAGGCCATCACCACCAAACAAGCATAAAACGATCCTGTTGGGACCGAGAGGTACAGGCCAGGTATTTATTTAGAGGGTTAAAAAAGTCACCCTAGTGCCACAAAGCCTGGAGTTGAACCACGCTCGATGATTTATAACTGTTTCATGAATTAATAAGAGTGTAGGGCTGCACCCAGTGACTATGCTTTATTACTCATTAGCATGCCAATTATGTCAGAAATAGTACATTAACCAAGGAAATGTAGTAATTAATGAATAATATGACAGTCTAAGACTAATATTTGGGAATATAGAAAGCGTACCAGCCCACTGCCTTATTGTATGTAATAGAAAACGTAATTGAATGAACAGCGACCTCCATATGTAATCTGAAGCCACTGAATAGATACAAGAATAATAGAATAATAGTTAGGTAAAATTACTTAGTGACGTTAATAGGGACACGGTGGACGGGGAGGAACCACAGGTGTCCCGTGTGCATTCACAGTCCTGCTCAGTTCCTGTTGCCAACGCAGCGATTCAAAACTTGTCTGCTCAGACAAAATGTCCAACAAAAACCACACGTGTGGCTGCTCACACAGCCTCGGTGAGAGCCCAGACACCACATTAAAACTGTACGCACAGACTCTCGCACGCTAATTCAGCGGCAAATGTCACGAAAAAGCCCATTAATAATTCTATCGAAAGCGATAGTTCATCTCGGCGCTGGAGCGGCGGAGGACGCGTCAGGAGCGCTGTCAACTGTGCCGCCTGACTGAAACGGAAGCTGGGACATAACAACGAAAAGCAGACAACGTGACACGACTCATGAGTGACAATTAATATAAATACTCACTGATGTTCTGGTTAAGGCTAGAGCATCTTCTCCCGACACCGCAGACATGCACTGTATCTGATACTTAGGACTAACGCTACGTTGTCTCGGGCTCGAGCGTCGTGGTCGGGGCGGGGTTAGTAGGAGTGAGTGGCTCTCCTCTTAACCAATCACAGTCCTGGACGTGGTAACGAAGGCTGGGCGGACATGTTTTTGAACGGACAATGGTGTGACGTGGGCCAAATGTCAAACGATGGAAGACACACACATATTACCTTAGGTGAGAGTAAGGTGGGAGAGTAGCCTAAGATAAAGCTGTTAAAAAAGGAGCCAGAATAGGAATGAAACTAAGTATATTTAGCCCTAATTACTGTACAAAAAAATTGGTCCCATTTCTACATTACTTGTGTATTTCCAATTTTACTACTTTTCAAATTAAAATATCAAGCTTTTACTCCACTACATTTATTACTCTGTTATTGACTGACTCGCTGCTGATACATCTGATACTGGCACTGGTACCGTTACCATTAGAAAACAAAATGCAGTATAATTGCAAGAATTCACTGCTCTAGTGTGATATTCACAGGCTGGTCAAAATAAGACATGAGGTCATTCAGATGCAAAACATATTATTATATGATGATCACACCAGCATACATGGTAATCAAAATAAGCTGCAATGATACCAGCTACAACACTGCATCTATATTTGTAGTCCAGTAATATAATACTTGATGTAAAACATTTCATTCTGTATAAAGATTAATTACTTTTCGAGTCTTATTGGGGTTATCAGGCTACTTTTGTACTTAAGTAACATTTTGAATGCAGGAGTTTTAGTGACTGCATACCCTGTTTATTTTTTACCTAAGGTAATACCTTTGGCTTCACTAAATGTAAAATAGCAAAATATAAACAGAACATAATTTAAGATGCAGAACAATGTATTTCTAATAGGCCAGAATCGGGGCACACGCTTAACCAACAAGGCACATTTGGAAAACACATTTTCCAAATGTAATATAAAACTCTGCTTTTAAAAAATATTAAGTTGCATATAGATACAAAATAATAATTATAATGAACACGTTCATTCACTTTAAGACATGCCAAATATAAAACCATATGTACGTTTTATGAATACATAAATATGGTTTATAGCAGCAGCTTGTCACTCAGTCATACATAATAATTATTGACTCCTGTTGTCAGCGTGTTCATACAGTATAAAGACAGTGGGTGTGGAGATACACTATGTCCTAATAATCTGTCTGTTCTTATTACTCCATAATATAGTGCACATGACTGTGCATTATATTATGACCAATGATTGTTTGATGTGTTTCCTCAGACATTCTGGTTGCAAAAGACTGTTTTACCACAAGTGCTTACTGTTGTCTCAAAGCAAGAATAAGCAAATACGATTGCACACACCCAGCATGAGCAGCATTGTGAGCGTGCTTGCATTTGTATGATACACTTTTTGCTTGTGTTTCACATCAACATCTGATGTCTCCTCTCTGTCAACTTTGAAGAAGGTTGTGCTCAGTCAGTTCACTTATACTGTCCTTGTAGCACTCAAAACCACCTTCATGCTTTGGATTTGTTTACTCAACAAAACAAATTTTCTCCTTTGCATGGGCATGAGGTTATCACTGCCAGCATGGGTTTATTTCTATAGCAACAGAGAGAAAACATTAAAAGAAAAAAAAGAACTTCTTTGAAAGGGAAAGTCAGAGTTGGGTGTGTCCAGAAACTCAGAGCTGACAAAACTAGCATGAGTGTTTGGAGTCTTTACAGGACTATGTAAAGATGGAAACTGTGTTAATTTCTGATATGTAGAGCCGTGTTGGTGGAAGTAGAACGAACACAGAAAAATAACGTTGTTTTCTTTACATTATCAAACCTAGGTTGGCTTCACATGTGCTTAGTGTATGACTGTAGTCACAGGGGAACACACCCTTCCATACCTGATAATATTCACAACAGACTGCACCTGCCTGTCAACCACGCCTGTCCACACACATACAGACTCAGTGAGTGAGTGGAATTTATTCTAAAAATGGATAATAAAGAAGAGACATGAACCAGTATATAATACATACAATAATAGGTCTGTGTATACCAGTATTGCTAATTATTTCCCCCATTGCTTCGCTGTCACCTTGAGTGCCCCCACGCCACCACCACCCCACCCCACACACACACACGCATTATCTGGACTTCTTTTTTGTTCTATTACAAGAGAGAAGTCCAGTTGCCATGACTCAACTTCCAGACAACTTCAAGCGGATGACTGAGAACACACACACACACACACACACGCACACACACACACACACATACACACATTATTGGAGCAGGTTGAGTAGGACAGTGTCATCTATAGGTTAAATATGGTTATTGCAAACTAAGCACTCTGTATTTAAGTAGTTTTGCATTGCATAGTTAGGTTTGTAATTTACTTATCTGAGCACAATCTGCAATACATCTTAAACACCAGGACTTGCCAAAATAAAAAAGGGACAACACTCTTCAAATAGAAGACATTTTTTCTGTCTCAAGTGTCCTCAAGGAACACAGTGACAGTCTTTGTTCTGTAGCTGAACCTGACCTCTGATCCTTGGCTGAATAAAATCACTAGAGACCCTTAACATTTATTTTGTGCAGCTAAGCACAAATCTATGTAGAAATGCCCCCTGTAAGCACAAAGTACACTGAAACAACATTTTAGAATAAGGTCTCTGCAACTGGGCCCTCAAAATTAGCTAATAATACAGATGTTGCCATTGGTTCCATTTGAGCTTAAGTGGCAATTTAGTGGCGTTAATAAAGAGTCAGCTTAGTGTTAGTGTGTCTTTGAGACACAGAAATGCTAAAGCTAAATGCTAATCTCACCCTTCTAGTTGGATGTCCATGCACGCCTTCCTGAATTAGTTGACTTTACTAGGAAATTGCTTGGAAACATGTTTATTTCTAAACAAGGTAATGCTACACGGGAGAAGTTGTGTTAACTTAAATGTGTTATTAACTTAAGAACACTAATTGGATACAGTAGACAAAATCTAGTTTATATTAGTAGCCATTCTCTGAGGCCATTCCCAATAACTTTGTTATTTAAAAAAAGGGTGCAGGCACTGAATTCAGCATTTAGCTTAGTCGTGGTTAGAATTATTCCTCTTATTATACTGCTATTACTGTAATGTGTACTATATATTAAACCATGTATAAGCACATAGCAAGGTTTCGTCATCACATATTATCAAAACACACAATATCAACCTATATATCAGTACTTTGTAGTACTATACAAATATGTAGTAATGTTTTCCTTCACTCTAAATTGTCTTGGTGATAGAAAACTTTAATAATTAGAAAAAAGTACAATACATATAATTTGTACATGTATCTATTATATATTTATGGTTAAGGTTAGGAGTTATACTACATGCAGAGAAGTGACAAATTAGATCCCTGGCTTTCTTAATGATGCGCTCCTGTGGCTGTGTTAAGCTCTAGGGGGAATTTTGTTGGCATAGTTTGGGTCCACTCACCCTTTGGAGAACTGCAAAAAAATTTAAAATGTTCTGAATGATCCCTTTGACCCTATGAATAAACATTTTTATTTTCCATCATGACCAAGTCCCCACTGGTCACAAGTGGTCACTAAATGAATGTAAGAGCCATTTTTACACATATAGTACATTTTGGACTGAGATGTTGACACATCAGAGCTTTCTATTCCCATTGAAGTTTGATCTGCAGGTATCCACAGAGCATGACAAGGAACCGGGGCCATAAAGCACTTGACCACCTTGCTCAGGTGATCCAGCTTTGTTCAGCTGGCATCTGTGAAGCGCTGTGGAAGCTACATTAAGTTTCACATGGGAGACCACTGCTGCCTCCAGAGCCAATAATAATCCATGTCTGTAGAGGGCAATATTGCACAAAAGCAGTGCTGTGTGGACTTGAAGTCGTCAACAGCTGCAGGGCAGATGTCTCAGCTCTCTAAATTACTGACTGACAGCTTTGTGTTAATGAGTCATAAAGCCCACATTTTTCTGCTCTTTGTTTGTGACTTCTTTTGCTTTGTTAGGCTGGCCTCGAGTCAATGTGCACATGTGTCTTTGTGTGCTTGCTTTCATGTTACTGTGTGTGCTGGTGTGGCCCTGCACATTCTATCACAGTGTTCACAGTGTTTACATCCTGAATGTGTGTGTGTTTGTGTGTGTGTGTGTGTGTGTGTGTGTAGCTCAGTGATCTTAAGATATTAGGGCATTATGTTCTGTCAGTGTCATTAATGTGACTGGGACTGATTATGTGCATGCAGACAGTATCAAACTTGGTAGATCAAAGGGTTAGACACCCCCCCCCCACACACACACACACACACTCTCTCTCTTTATCCTGTTACACTACCCTCCTATTCCTTATTCCTCTATCTCCCCCTCCAGTCTTTCCACCCTTTCAACAGGGCAATAGCGTGCTCTCTAATTTTTCCCAGATGTCGAGTCCCTCCCTTCCTCTTTTCCCTGCTCTTTCCCCCCCATTCCTAAATCTGACAGGCTGAACTGGAGCCCCAAAGGTTCTGCCAGCCCTGCTTTTCACCCTCACCCACTCACTCGCTCCTCTTCTCCTCTTGCTCTCTACCTCCTCAAGTCGTTTGACGTATTGGTATCAACAACAAAACATGACCTCGGTAGGTCACGCAAAAGTGACCGCAGCTCACCCAGAGCAGAAAGGAATGCCACGCAATGCCATGCGATGGGTTAGTGTTAGCCCAATAACACATTAGGTCCACTGTTTGTGAAACACTGTAATTTTGTTAAAATTGTTATTGTTTTCTAACTAGAGCTGTGATTAGTAAAGAATTGTCTTTCACTTGCTGCAAACAGGCTCGCTCTTCTCTACTCTTTTCCTCCCTCTTACACTCATTTTCTCCACTCTGCGATGGGAACCAGCTGGAGGAGTTGAGCAAGGGAGCACTGGGAATGTGGAGGGATGCAGGCATGGGGCCCAGGTGTCCCCGCCATTCTTTTCTTTCAGTTATATACATTTATAGGTCCAATTAAAATGCGCCTTCGTCTTCTCTTTAACACAGAGTGTATTCAATCTCTGCTCACGGCATCTTGTCAGTACAGCTGCCCACAAGTTACACACGGGAAATAAAGTTTATTTCATCAGCTCCTGCTAAGTGAATTTACATTCACTCATTCACTTACAAACAAACAAGCACACACATGCACACATTATTAATGCATGCAAGCGAGGGCTTGATCTGTGATTCCCAGCCAAAGCGCCTAATGATCCCAGCAGCTGTTGCTCATGTAAACTCCAACACAAAGACACCCACCACCTCATTCCCTCCTCCTGACCTCCTGCTTTGCTGTCCTACTTTAATTCCTACATAAGGATTCTTTGAAGGACCAAAATACAGCGCAATACAATCCGTCTCAGAATAGTCGGACAGTCTTCATACGCATGGTCATAAACATGTAAAATTACACACACGCACAACAGAACCCACACATGCTTTCTAACCTGGCCACACACAGGGACAAACTGTTATTTGTGTAAAGTTTTTTCCTTTGGATGGAAGAGCATTTAAGGGCTAATGTAAAGCTGGTGTTCATTTTCATTGCAGCTCATCTGTATATATGCTAGTGTGATGCAGGTTTACATTACTGGGATGTATCCCGCACAGCTCCTCTTTCTGTTGCATGTTCAGCCTACGGGGAACATGTGAGCTGAGATGAACATTGCATTCTGATATACAATATGATGTATACATTTCCATCAAGACAACGTCCTGTATGTTTGTAAATTTGTATTAACTATGTGTGTTTATGTAATTTACCTGCTATAGCTTCAACTCCAGTACAATCTCCACTAAAGGGCCCCTCACTTGTTTATTCTGGAACCTTCTACTATTTCACACTGTTCATAAGTTGTGACAAAACTGTAAGTTTTCTGTCGGTTGTTTGTTCATTCGGGGGCCATAATGGAGCCATTCTTAATGTCATTAATTACATCTGTGCTCTGATTATTATTACAAGTGTAAAAATAGCAGTCAAAATAACCTCAGAGAGAGTAAAAGCTCCAAATATGCTAAAGTACATATTAAATATGAACCTTTTGCTTCTGCCCAGGAAAGACTATAAATACTCCCTGTCTGTCTCTCTCCCTCATTCAGAGCAGCTTTTTCAACACCTGAAGACTACTGGAGAAATGTAACACTCCTAGACGACCTACATAGCCACAGCCTCAGCTCATTTACATCTACGTGTGCAGCAACTCACCAGGCACTGACCTGAATGTCCTTTATTTCATACAGACAATATTTCAATGCAACACAAACAAGTTTAAGTTGCACTCTCAGGTCAGTATATGCAAGCCCTTCTCTGTCTTCACCTAGCGGTGTCAAGTGTCCCTCCCATGTGCGCACAGTCTCTACACTGACAGACTGAAATGTCACATAGCTGGACGAGTGGACAGTGAGAGGCCCGCTGGGAGGAAAGACGTGGTAAAAGGATGGGCTGGTGAAACTAGTCTGCAGTCTTTACTGTATGCAGACACAGGTGACGGTAGCTCTCTACGGGGTCCTCGTGATGGTGAATCTAGGTCAATCCCAGACCCATCTCTGTTTACAGCGGTTCAACATTGCACTCCGTCACCTCCTCGTCTGATCTGCAGCTCTCACTTTCCTCAGACTTCCTATCACTTCCGTGTGGTTCCACCTTTCATTCTGCCTGGTGATTTCATCAACACCTCAAACTCTCTGGAAATGGCTGATTCATCCTCTTCCAAACTTCACTGACTACATTCAAGCTGAGATCTCATGTTGATTATTTCTAACAGCACAGGGCTACAGCCATTCTTTCCCAAATAAATGATTTGTGTATTCCTTTCACCTCTGACATAGACCAGGCTACTGCCATTAAACAACTGGACAGGTCCCGCTGTCTGAAGCCAGATCCCTGAGTGTTTTCTCGATGTGTGTGTTCCTCAGAGAGAAGGAAAGAGAGACCAGAAACACCAGGAGACAGGGGGGGGGGGGGCACTGGGGAGATGCAGAAATACTAGGAGGAAATGGCCAGGCAGGAAATGACCTCCCAGAAAGAAGGGGCTTCCCCAAGGGTTGTGTTTCTCTCTGTTTCTTTCTTTCTCTCATGTACAGACACTCACTTACACATAGAGCTATAATGTCAGAGTATGATGTCTACCAACAGATATGCATGAGAATGAGGCCAATCATCAGGGAGTGCTCTTGCTCTTAGCCAAAAACACAAAGAGCTACAACAGTCGTGACCTAGCTTGGCTCTGGAAACCATCGCAGTACTTATCAAGGGTGGTTGAAAAAGAATAGGCTACAGTATGTGCACGTGTGTGTGTGTTTGATTAAGTTCTCCATGGGGCCTCTTCTTCCATGGCGGACAAAACTGTCTGTTAGTGTGTGTAGTCTAGATGGAATGTGGGCTGAAATATTAAGAATAGCTAGTTAAAAATTCAACAGATAAGCAGTTAATATAGCTAATGTATGAAAATGAAATGAAGGGTTGGAATGTCCAGTCTCTGCTCGAGTAGCTATGTTAACCTCACCAAATCGAATACTATCAAGTCATTTGTCTGGAAAAATATTGTAACAATGTTCGCTTTCATAATTAGAATAAGGAGGAAATAAGAGGAATGGCACAGGTGACAGCTGTGGCATTACATCACACCGAAAAAAGGTTGTCCTACACATAGACACAGCCACTGAGTTAGGCTGTGTGAATGGGTAAGTGCTTTACCGCATGCGCCATAAATGTGCAGATGTCTTGTCAGACTGGACTGGAACATAAACCTTCATCTACACTGCAGAGAACAATTCGTCCGTCTGCACAAAGTCTCCATGTGCTCCACTCGCCCTGTATTTACGTCTCCACTTTTAAGTTGGAGATCTTTCACTCTGATTTGGCACCTCTCTTCGTCACAACCTGGATTCCTCATTGGCAAATGTGAACCATCTGTGCTCCCTGTGGCCCTGGCAACACAAGGCACCTTAATGAGAGAATGGTAAATTACAGTCAAGCTGCTCGATGAGGGTGTTCCTTCTGGACACACTAGGGTATGCAGCTCGAGATGTTGATGTGCTGATTGCAGCTTTATTTAGTCACTTTGTGTAGGCTGTGCAATGCCTGAGCATGAATCTATTCTGGGTAAGGCACACACACACACACACACACACACTGTTCACTACAGCTGTTTTATGAATTATTTTTCATATCTTATCAATATAGTCAGTATTTTGTTATTTGTTTGTTTGTCTCATGTCAGACTGTGATTGGCTCTTTGTGCCCCCCCCCCCCTTCCTACAATGGAATCTGCAGTTCTCTTGGGGATTCCGTGGGAAGGAAATCTTCCTGTCTGCTATGTCCATACCAGGGATCCGATCCAGATCTCAGGCCACCAGTGGCAACGCACAAAACTCGGTCAAATATTTTCTCACTCTCGCGCCTTCTTATTGTAGCCTCGTTTGAGTCTGTGTGTTTTATGACCACATGTGCACGCGCGCAACTCTGGATCATGTGCGCCGTGACTTGTGCACATCTGGTTTTGGCAGAGTCGCAGAGTTGCGGAGGTGGGACTACTTCAGTGTGTGTGTGTGTGTGTGTGTGTGTGTGTGTGTGTGTGTGTGTGTGTACACGCACGTGAGTAAAAAGTGTGTGAGAAAGAGCACGCTCCGTGTCTGAACTCTGCTTTCTTTGCGGGACTGTAATTCGCAGCAGATGACCACTTGGGGGGATGGAGGCTTTACCAGGGAGGGTTCCTCAGGCAGCGTCAGAGCGCACTGCACAAATTAATATGTTCCATAGACTAGATTATGCTGCTCAGTGATGGGGCTGCGTGCTTGAGCTGTACACCACTTTTCTTTCCACTTTTCAGAACAACAAGTGGATTATGGCGGAGTTGGTCTCCAGCGTGAGCGGGGAAAGAGGAGTTTGCACCTGAACGACGTCCAGTCTCCGGCTGCGCCAGCCGCGTCGTGGTGATGGAAAGCGGCAACTTCCTGACGAGGATTTGCTTTTTCCTGTTGTTGCTCAATGGGCTCATCTCCGCTTCGACGGCGACAAGCTTTTGTCCCGATCGCTGTGACTGTCAGCAACCGCAGCACCTCATGTGCACCAACCGCGGGTTGCGCACTGTGCCCAAACCCGCTGTGCGGGTGCCAGAGGAGGTTTTGATCCTCAGCCTGGGGGGTAACTTTATCAGTAACATCTCTGCCTTCGATTTCTCGCGGTACACTAATCTCGCAAGGTTAAATTTACAGTACAATCAAATACAATCGATTCATCCCAAAGCATTCGACAGACTTTCCAAGCTAGAAGAGCTGTACTTGGGGAATAATCTTTTATCAAATATACCTGCTGGGACTTTACAGCCCCTAAATAAATTAACTATCCTGTATGGAAACAATAATGACATTAAGAAAATTACACCGGAGCTCTTCGCCAACTTGGATAATCTTGTTAAATTGCGCCTGGATGGCAACTCCATAGATGTTCTGCAGGACTCGGTTTTTAAGTGTTTGACTAGTCTACATTATCTCCATCTGGAATCTAACAAACTGCAGCATATTCACAGGAACGCCTTCTCTAAACTCACCAACCTACGCTTTCTAAATCTGGCCAACAACAAGCAGTCAGCGGTGCGTAATGTCCTCACTTTTTCCCAACTCAATGCTCTGACAACTCTGCTGCTGTCTGAAAATGAAATTCAATACGTTGGGAACCACGTATTCCAAAGCCTGAAAAAGCTGTCCAAGCTGTCCCTGAGCAATAACAGAATCTCTGGCCTGGACAGCGGTGCTCTGAAGGGGCTGTCGAGCCTCAGAGAGCTTCTGATTGACGGCAACGAGTTGGAGGAAATCCCCGCTGGTCTCCTCGACCCCCTAGAGCACATCGAGGAACTCGACTTTAGTAGCAACCGGATTTCCAACGTGGAGGCTTCAGCTTTTTTACAGCTTAAACGTCTGAAAGTGCTGAAGCTGAAGAACAACTTTCTCACTAGTCTGTCCGGAGACATTTTCTCTCTAAACAAAGGGCTTTACGACCTGGATCTCCATGGTAACAACTGGACGTGTGACTGTCGCCTGGAGGAGCTGAAGAGGTGGATAACTACTGCACACTCTCAGGGTAAATTGTTAACTGTTTTTGTTCAGTGTCATCACCCAGTAACTCTAAGGGGGAAATATCTGGACTATGTGAACAGCTCCCAGCTGCAGCATTTTGGGAATTGGACCCACTTGTGTAGGAGCCCAGCAGCGCCTGAGGAGAGCCGGGGAGGGGGTGTACTAGTCAAGACAGAGCGAAGACTGATAGCAAGTGCAATAAAGCAAGATGAGAGAGGAAGTGAAAGCCAGGTGGGGAACGGAAGAATAGAAGGTGTAGATTTCAACCAGAATGGTAATGGGGTGATGGTGAGGAAGGATGGAGATAAGAGGAAAAGAGAAGGACAAGAAGGGTTGGGAATCCAAGGAGACCACAGCGGTCCAGAGGTGGCAGAAACCTCTCTGTCACTGAAAAAAAAGAAACCAAAGGAGCCACTCAATCCAAGAATTCAGCCTGCTGCAGAGTCATCTGGGAAACGCGCCAAAGGGAGACGGAGGTCACAGGTTTCTCCACCAGCCATTCCCACACCAAGTCACATAAACTCCACGCATGTGAGCACGGTGCTCGCCCCAACTTCTCCTGTGCAGGCAGGAGAGACGTTTGATCTTCTGAGGTCAGATCAGAAGGATACTCTGCCCGTAATCACAGATCCTTGTACCTTCAATCGCAATTTTATCACTAATGTGTCAGTGGATCAAGTGACATCTAGTACGGTCACAGTCTCCTGGACCACAAGGGATCATCTGCGCTACACACCAGGACATGGGCCTAGTCTAGACGAAGTCCACTACCGCATTCTGTTTGACCGCTTTGGAACGGCAGATCGTTTCCCCCGCTACGTTTATGCTCGTGGCATGGCTCGTTCTGTAACCCTTCGGGAGCTCAGCTCGGACGTGACCTACATGGTCTGTGTGGAAGGAGTAGTCGGAGGATCTGTGTGCCAGGTGGCCCCTCGTGACCACTGTGCAGGAATGGTCACACTACCTGAAGGTTTCAGCCGTGGAGGTACACTGGCCTCTGACCTCCAGCTGGTGACTGTGGTGATGCTGGCAGGCAACACCATGCTGCTGCTGGTCATTGGTGGGGTTTGGCTGGGAAGGAGCTTGAGGAGGAGGTTGCAGAGGAGGAAGTCGGCAGTGCATGTCCGCCACATGTACTCCACCAGGCGAACATTTCGTCCCACAATGCCGACCGCCTCTGTGTCCACTGACTTCACCAGCTACCAAAGTAGTCGCCCCACACGACTTACACCGTTGGAGGAGGGGGACCTCATCGAGTTCCCCTGTGACCGCTTTCTGGACAACAGCGCTCACAGAGAAAGTGACATGCAGAGATTCTCAGACTAGAACCATAAAAAGACAATAGAAAATCGTCCAACTTGATTCACTAACAAATGACCAAACTATTGTTGTGTGTATATATTTTTCATCTAAGCACAACCGAACGGCTGAGCTCATCAGGACTTTTTACACACTAGAGGAAGTTTAATCCCTCTTGACTTCCTCTTCCTGCTTTGTGCCTTTTCCTCTTTCATTTCCGCGCACCTGCGAGTGTTTCTAAATGTATGACTTATTGTGAGTGCAATTTTGAGTGAATGAAATAGAGACCACTGATTTCAACTATGGTGCTAATACTGAGTTCCTAGACGTTATATTGTCTTTTATTTGTACAGTATGTAATGATGGCTGCTGGTTGGCAGGAAAAAAAACACTTGTTTTGTATCATATCTATCATGTTTTATACTTTCATATCAAGTATTGTATCATTTCGCATTATGCAATGAAGTAAATCCCCAATAATGTGATTGATTGACTTGAGTATTTCTGTAGAATTTAGCAGCGTGATAGACGTAACTGTATCTCTTGACTTTAAATATTTTTCATATAATACACTGATTATTTAAGGCACAACTGAATCATATTTCTGCAAAGAAGGGGAATATATGTGTATATTTATACACATGCATAAAACAAGATGTTCATACACAAAGATGTCTCAGCTTAGCAGAGCAGGTATTGTTATAGGTCGTTTCAGGAACGCTCCAGGTGTTACTTTTAATTTCTCTCAGAAAATTGGTCTCTTGCATTTGTTTCTAAATACGGCACATGAAAGGAAATTTCTTTTCCACTCTGCATTTGATATTTGCCCTACGCTAAGTGAGGGTAGATAACAGTAATAGTACACAGGAGGAGTAAGTGTGTGCGTTCATGTGCATCCATGTTTTGCTATGTGAGTCAAGATGAAGTCTGGCAATAGTTAAGCAGTCCCTTTGTTTGAGCAGACAGGGTGGAGTGCCTCCCACACTTAGCTGAAATCACATACACAAAGTATTTCCGTACCATCAGAGAGTGAAGGCCTCACATTTCACATCTTTAACATCAATTATGATTTAACATACTCAGTCAGTGCTTTACAACTTACAAAAACCAACGGTGAAACATTTAACATAAAATCAGAAAAACCAAACTTTGATAAATAAATGGGCAAAAATAACAATCTAGCTGCCTCTATGTGAATTACATTTGGGGAATTTAAAGTATTGGCCGAGCACAAAACTATGTCTATGATGTACTTATGACTATTCCTGTTATAACGGTCAAACACCACTAACAACACCAGTCACTAGATGGCAGACTAGACCATACTGTACATACAGGAACAGACTCATAACAATATTCCCACTGCTCACAGCAGCTGGCTTAGCATAAAAACGTTACAAATATATCGATAACACAAAATACCAGAATAAGTGTTTTTATTTTAGCATTAGATTTACAGCAATTGTCAATATCTTTACAGTACAAAAAGTGTCATCTAAATCTACATTAAATTAAACTGACAGAGACTTAGATATGGAGTGCAGCTTAAAGGCATTTTGCGTCTCAGGGAAAGTTATGTTTAAAAAAAGTGCCTGAAAGGAAACACTGTGCAATCATGTCTATAACGTCTCTCCTAGACAGTCGTGGGTTGGACATCCTAAAATAAACATTTCTTTCAGAGTATTCATTTTTTGTATAAAAAAATACATACTTATGCTGCCTCTGCATCAAAGTAAAGACACGTGGTGCACACTTGCAGCTGCTCAGTTGAAATTATATACTAATATATAGGCATTGTTTTAGGCAAGAGAGATTGAAACAGCTATAAGTGTTATGATCATGTGCGTGCATAGTGAGTGGGTGGCAGGCAATGGTCAGATTGCTGTGAACAGAATAAAATATTTTCTGAATAAGCACAAAATCCAGTTGCCATGTAACCATCACAGTTTTTCACAAGGCTTTCAAACGTGCACCTGTGAGCATGTGGTTTTGGTCTCCTCTCCAACCACAACAGATGATAATACTTGCAAATACCTGTGTTCACGTGGATTTAGAAATTCACCTATCCAGTTCAGTATTTATTCTACAATGTGAAGAGACGTGGAGCCACAATGTTGTTAGATTTAAGTGTAATTACAAATGACAGGAAGATATCTCAGTCTGCTCATTTTCAGCTATCCAGTACCACCCTGTCCTCGTTAAGGTGAGAGCTAGCGTCCAGGCTGTGGGTCGTGTCCTGTGTCATCTCCGGCTGCCGAGGAGGTGGAGATGCTGTTGTGTTGGATGGCCTGCAGACGAGACCCTGGACGTACAGGGGTGGGACTTTCTCCTGGACTCACCCCTGCAGCTGGACACAGAGACAGCTGTCAATCAAAGTCACTGATCCTGTGTCCATTCTGTGAATGGGTTCGTGAGCATTTGCCTTATATGAACATCAAATAAATGAAAGTCTGCTACAGTTAAAGGAAAATATTTTTTATTTTAATAAACAAATACTGTACATACAGGTAAAAAGACAACAATAGAAATATACAAATGTAACAAATGCCAATATTGCATCCATATTTGTTATCTGAAGCTCAATACTCAAAACATAATAGCTGCTTTCCATTTAGGCAACAAGGTGCAGTATTTTTTCAGTATCTTTAATGTCAGGTCAGTAACAGGTTCAGGTACTGTTGAACATTAACTGTAGCCTGACTGGAGTGCAAGATGGGCATGGTCTGCATTTTGTTCCATGCTGACTTTGTGCTACAAGTAGTTGGCAGAGCAGTCAACACAAGAACAGCATTGCACTTTGGAGTAATACAAATACCACCAGGAGCTGGTTAATTCAATAAGTATGAAAGTGAAAATCAAAGACATGGTCCTTTCGCTGGAGAGTTAAGATTGCAATGTTTCCCAATGAATCCTCTCCACAGGAACAAAAGTGCATAGACTAATATTTATTAATTAAATGATTAAAAAGTGAAACTAAGTGCTGTTTAGTTGCGCTCTGTAACATACAGATTAAGGCCCTTGTGCGTATTGGGATTGATTTTTATAACAAAACAGCAGATAACCATGGAGGATGCCCTTACTATACATGCACATTAAGAAACTGTGTATCTGAATTACACCCTTATTGGCGGATGAAGATGATAGGTATCTGGCATCTGGAAAAGCCGGTGATATTTCTACCGAGGGGTACAACGTATGGGATTTTACTCACTGGGGTACCCCTGTGCCTCTCTCTGCCGAGTGGTGACAGGACAGTCCTTGTGGGTGAGCAGGATCTGTTTCAGTTGACCCACCTCCGATCTCAATGATGTCACCTCATTCTGAAACATACAGATAAATACTAAGAATCCCTGATGTTGTGTGTTTGTGTGCTTGAGTGTATTCAACATGTCCCACCTGTAGCTGGAGGTTTGTGTGCGTCAGTTCCTCAGCTTTCTTCTCCAGCGAAGACACCCACAGTTTCCTCTTTTGTCGGCAGCGGGTGGCTGCAGCCCTGTTACGCTCTAGAAACTTCTGCCTGCGCTCATCAGGGTCCTGCTCTGCTGTCCTCCTGCGACGGTTTCCACCACCTCCTCCTTCTCCTGTCCCTCCTCCACCAACACTGCAACTACTACTCGCCTGCACTGCGTGCTGGGAATGTGAAGGCTGGGAGGGCTGCATCTGTTGCGCAACTGGTGATATCTGCAAACAACCAGACAGGTAACAGTCAGTGTGCCTGAGTCGAACCTTTGTGTGAGACGTAACTAAGCAGTAATTATGAAGCATCACACCTGTGCTGGGACAGGCAAGGGCGGTGCAGGAGGTGAGCCCTGGTGCAGCTGTGAAGGGGGTGATTGGTGGACCTGAGCGTGAGGTATATTCACTGGCTGGTGAAGCTGGTGGCTGTGGGAGCTTCCCAGGAGCTGTGGAGGAGAGGCATGGCATCGTTGCTGGTAGGTGAGGGGTGGAACTGGAAGCTGTGGATGATGGGGATGATTATGATGAGGGTGGGGATGTTGCAGTGGAGGTGCCTGATGACGTTGTGACATCATCTCCATCATGTGACCCATGGATGTGACAGGGTTGTTGATGGAGACCATTCCTGGGTGATGTGGGAAATGAGGGCCCAGTGTTTCTTTGGATCTCTGAGTGCAAATAAAAATCAAGGGGACTTTATTTATAATGTAAGATCATTTCATATATTTACTCTTTATGCACCGGGCACACATGCACCTGTTGTGCAGAGTATCCAGCTGGTATAGGTTACAGTATTTTTCCAAGATGACAAATCATATATTACAGAAACCCGATATGAGAAGTTAATCCTGAGCCATAAAGACAACTACTCAAACCAAGCTTTGGTTACATGGCATGCACCAAAACATTCTGAAAGGATTTTACACAAGTTCCTTGTAGCGGTATTTACATTTCAGGCCAGTTTGCCTGTCACGGCTTCAAGAAAGATAAACAAGGCGACAACTAGAGCATCTGTAATTACGATTCTCATTCTGACTTGTACGTTTTCATATCATCTCACCTACGCCAAACATTCCCTTTTGAGTTTATTATGGCCTCTAGGAATGCTAAAGTCAACCAAATTCCACTCTGAGACATGAGATAACACTCACGAACTTAGAGTAGGAAAAGGATATGATTAGTTTTGGACATATTCTACATTTCTGAGTATAGAAAGATGAGTGATTGCACTTCACTTACAGTACTTGAGGTTGTTTCACTTTAGTGCGATGTTACTGTTATGTCTGTGCATTACATGTTGTAAAGCTACATGAGGCTACATGAATAAAACTTTTACTTGACCTAATTCCCAATTGCTGTGTGATAGCTACTGGAAGCGTAAATTATTTAGCTAAGCATTCATATCTTAAAGGATAGGTTCAGAATCTGTCTCAAAACAACCGTAAGGTGTTCGTATGAAAACTGAATTAACACATGCATCTAAAGCTAATATGAAGTGTCAGTATTCTTAGTTGATCTGATTAAGTTAAAGTTAGATAAAAGGAGCTCAGATAAAACTCCTCTTTGTGTTTGTCTAGTGATTCATCACTTCCCCACAAAGAGGGAATTTTGTTCTAAAAACCTAACATGACTCATTTGAAGCGCCAAAAGCCTAACGCTGTCTTCAGATGACCACGCGAACACAAATGAGGAACTGGGGATTGTGTCACAGTTGCTGCCACTATTAACAAGCAAAACCTGTTTCAGTGTTTATATGGCACCTGACTGTTGGTTTAAGACCGGCACGAAAGTTTGTGAGCCTATACTGAATATTACGTAGATAGGTGATATGAAGACGTACGCAGATTTTGTGAATGAACATTTTCCACGCCTGTCACAGTGGGTGTAGTGACTCCCAGTCTCCCAAGCTACAGGTCACCTAATGTCAAATAAGCCCAGTCCCAAGTTCAAGTGTCCTACTTCTCTTTAGCAAGTGTCTCGAGGTCACTAAACTACACACGAAATAAAACTTCTCAGTCAAATTCACCCACTTAGCCCATCGTCGCCATTTCACCTAATCACGACCACAAGTGTAGATACGTTGGATAAAGTGTTCCAATAAATTCTTCCGTCTGCAGCTCGATACCTTTACACTTTATCATTCCCGCGTATCATCTGACTAAACAGACTGTAAGAGCTAAATTAAACCTCATCTCACCTTTCTCCTACGATCAGCAGAGGAGAGGAGAGAGGGAGAGGTCGTGTTTGAAGCATGACATCACCGTCCGTCCATGGCAATATTGCTATCAGCTCCCTGTTACACAATGTTTCTTTAAGAGAAGAAGCGGAGTTTTTCCTCTCCCTCAACCATTCAGCGCCGAAAAAAAAGGGAGCACATTTAGCGGCTGCCAAGTATGAGGTCACTGAGTCTTCTGTACCAGCTTTAGCAGCCAGCAAGGCTGCCAGTCAAACACACACGCACAGCCACACACACTGAACAAGACGTGACATGGGTATTTCAGCTCTGTTTACTACATAGAAACACCCTGACACCGAGGGCCTGTGATTACATCATGGATCGCCTCGGCCTGGATGACACACCGCGTTGATATTTCTGTCTGGAGGGATCAGTGAATGAAGACAAAATTACAAAACTGTACATGAAACGCTGATCCACACACCAGCGTTTGTTTTTCCACTTGAGGTGAGAGTAGAGTTACTGTAAAGCAGAGGCTTGTTAATAAGCTGACTGTGGTTTTACAGAAGCAGAGTTCTGTTTCACATTTTGGAAATGCAAAACACAACACCCAGATTCAACTAAATTACTATAGAATAGAACCAAATTGGCCCAGAGACGCGTGCGCGAGCGAGCGATAGAGACCAGGAGAAAACGAGAGGTCCCGTTCTGAACCTGTGGTTTGAGTGGCTGCTTTTCATTTACCACTCTATCTACAAGCTCCGCTCATGAAGTCATAACCCGCATGTGTGTGAGTGAGAGAGAGGAACAGAGCGTGTGTGGATGGCAGGGCAATTTCACAGTTTTCCCTTTGAAGTGGCGAGCATTTAGACACAAGGAAAAGAAAACAACCAGCAAAGACAGAGAGGGCATGTAGATTGTGACATCCTGTGGTACAGACCTGACTGTGTGTGTGTGTGTGTGTCTGTGTGTGTTTACATATTCACGTGTGTGTGTGTGTGTTAAGATTTAAACCTACACTTGATATATATACACATGATATGTGCTTCTTTACAATGATAATGTCACATATGATTCTAGTATAACAGTAACAGTAACACTCTCCTCAATGTCATAAGAATATCATATATCTAAATATCTAAATGCTTCAGTTGTTTTGCCCACTTCCAGACATAAAAACACTTCTGGCCATCACTGAAACCACAGTTTTAAATATAGTGCATCATCGACTTCCTTTTAAAATGTGCTTTCCTTTTCCTTTACCAACATTTCTAATATAATATTTACCATAATGCGAGAATGGCTTTAATTATAGATATAGCATTAAAATAGTGAAATTACAGTGTGACAAAAGGACAGCACGTGCTTTTCTTTTCTCAGATTGATACCACTCTTAAGTCTGTTAACAAAAGTCCAGCTAGTAATTCATTGGCTTAACTTAGCATAAAGACTAGAAAGATGACAAATATCTAGCCTGGTGATGTCCAAAGGACGCAGCATGTAACCTGGTAGTGTTCTATTATTATGTTGAGGCAAAATACTGTTTCCCAAGGAGTTACCAAATAATTTCTGGGCTCTGAGCAGTTGCTAGGCCACAAGCAGAGACACCAGGAAGTTACTTCTCCCAGTCACCATATCTGGCAGATAACTAAATATACCATATACAGTAAATTACTGGTGAAAATAAAACACTATTTGTCAATCTGTTGTGTGTCTATGTACTTAATACAAGGTATATACAGAAATGCTAAGGTTGAATTTAATACTTTTTAATACCTTTTTTAATACCTATATATTTTATTTTCACAACAGAACTCAGTTATGGTTCTATTTAGAGCAGGTCTACATCGTGTTCTTTTACTAAACTAAACTGCCTCATCATATTTATCTTATGTCATTTCAGTCTCTACACCATCACTATTCTCTGATCTCTGTGTTGGGAGTGAGCGCGCTCTGACCGCATGTGTGCGCGCGCATTGATTCATAAGCTGCATGTTATTAAATAGTTCAGTTCAGCTCTATTGCCTGCAGTCATTAAAGAAACACGTGAAAACAATGATTCCTTTAAGTGTTGGTGTCTGTGTCTGCCTGGAGTTTAAACGTAAGCATCACGCATCACAGACATCGATGAACAAGTCTAATCCAATGTTAAATAAAGTTATAAGAAAATTGAATTAATACCTCATGAAATGACAATTAATACCTTTTAATACATTTTAATGACCTTAAGTTTTGCTTATGTGATTTACTACCTTTTAATACTTTTTAAAACCCCGCGGACACCCTGTAAATAATATTATCAGAGGAGACAAGACATTATCTATGCTGGTCAGTACCTGAGACGAGGAACACGAGGGGTTGTGTACAGGACCTGGTATACCCATCACACAAGACATCTGCTTCTCCGTCTGTGGGAAGGGAAAAAAAGTTGACACAAAAATAACCGTTCGACTGTGACAAGAAAGAGCATCAGCACAAATAGTTCATAACCTGAAGTATAAAGAATCACATCCATATGGAGTTTGACACTTTTGATTAATTCATCCACAAGAGTGAAGTGTTTTTTTTCTGTCAGCCATCAATTATTCTAACTTTGGGATCTTGACCACTTTGGCCACTATACCTGCGTCTATAAATCATAACGCATGTGTGTCTGAACGTGAATGTGTGAATCAACGTTCTCCCATACTTACAGGCATGTGCTGTGCAGATGCCCCTTGCATGGCGGGGTCTGGCAGGGTGCCAGGTAAGGAGGCTGGCAGCGGTTGTCTGTGTCTGTTCCGCATGTGGAGGAGGGAGGACAGCGGCCCGGGAGCTGGCCTGTGGTCAGCCACAGAGAGAGAGAGGCATGGGTCACGCCAAACAGCTATTCCCAGCTAAGGTTTCACTAAGCCAGGTTCACAGAGAGGCGCAACTTGAAACATTTATACCTGGGCCTGAATGGCAGGAGGGAGTAAGACTGAGATGGTTGGACAGGGCTAAAGGAAAAGTAGTAAATCAACAAAGGTAAATTCTACTGAACATGGCTGACCCGATGTGCCACATATCTGACACTTCTTCTGTAAATGGGATCCAGATATTTCTGGTTTTATATGTTGAGCAGATAAGATAAGAGGCACTTGCAACTTTTCAGTGTTGGGAGCAGCACAGTGTTTATTCTATCCCATCCAATCTGGCAGTGTTTTCATCTTACATAGCTTTTCTTTTTTTTTATTAATTGGCTAACTTCTGATAATTTAATTAGGATAATTACTCAGATTAATCAGATGTGGAGGATCTGAGGAGTTAAATGATGCCCCTTCACAACATGACAACTAGTAATAATAATAAATACATAATGCATATAAAATTAACTGTGATGTTAAGTGTTTACAGTTGCCAAGATCCAAATATGTGGAACCAGACTGTTTGCAAGTCTGTGTCACCTTAACAAAAACTCACTGACATTATTGTGTCATTTATGTCAAATTGACAAAAATATTGATTGGGCTATTTAATCAAATATGGAAACATTGAATGAAAACATAAATCTCAGAGTTAAACATCCTCAAAATGCAAGAAAAAACTCTGTGCTGTAATCTGAGTGAAGCAACATGACTGGACTTTCACGAAGCATTTACTGAATGAGGAAGGAAAAAATGAAACCTTAATTGTATGTGAATAAAAAGGCAGAAAACTTGTGATTTGATGAGAAGCACTGACAATAAAAGTTATGACAAGTTTAACAAAACAGATATATGGAAAAAAAGTAACAGCTTGAGAGGGAGGAAAGAAGCTCAGGGATCACAGCGGGGGATGCAGAGACCCAGGGTGCCATGTGCTGACCTAACTGCTCTGGCTCTGAGCCATTCGGACAGCGTGGGCCTCTGTGACCGCACTGAGGTCATCAGAAATGATGTCATCACTGAATCTGGAGTATGCAGCCCGTTTAACATACACCGAAGTACAGAAAACAGCATTTCCTAATGTAACCACAACAGTTCTGACGGGCCAAAAGCCAGACACTTAGAGACTGGGTTGTTATGGTAACCTGTGTTAAACACAAGGGAAAACAGTCAGACACCCGATCCACGGCTCATGTAGTAACACTTAGCTGGTTTCACTGACTAACATGCTGTCTGGGTTGAGCTGGCACTGATTTTCTCCGCCATAATGGACAATTAGCTCTCTCCTCGCTGTCCTGTCATGTCGTGTCTGGTCGTGGACAGACGTTTGGAACTTATGTCACTGACTTACTTCTGGTACCTTGACTCATCTAATCAGCTGCAGATATGTGGCAGTTGCTTTGTGTAGTGTGTATTGCAAGCAGCCAGAGGTCTGTTCATAAGAAGTAGAACACTTTTTTTATATGAATCAGATCCAGGGTATGAAGTAGTAAAAAAATCTTTCTTAGGTTGAAAATGATTAAGAACAGCTGATAGCCATGGGGCTCAAAGTGCTGACTGTGTAATCACAAGTTGTTGTAGCAATGCAACAAGTTTAAACACAATAAACTGTGTGTTATCAGATGTACATTTTACACTTTTTTATTTCTTTTTCATTAGTCAAAATGCTGCAAATAAACCTGCATTATATTACATGTCAACATAGTATAATGTTCTTAAGTGTGTGTACTGAGCTCCACAAAACCGAGCTGTCAGAGAGAGAGGGAGCAGCTGCTGGGAGCTGGTCCGATAAAAGACAGGAACTCCTTTAATCTGTCAGTTGAACTGGGAGATAACCAGGAGCCAGGGAAGGTACCCAGGCGCTGGGAGACTCCAGTCTGGTTACCGAGTCATAACACACATAAGTGAGATGATAGTTGGGTGCTGGGGTGGGTATCTTCAGTGGGTTTGAGTGGGTCTCCCACAGCGATACTATTTTGCTATTTTGTTAATATGCTCTCTCAGTAAATTATATTTTTCTTAACCCTTTCTTTTAGTTCATTAGTGCAGTGATTAATTTGACTGGGGAAAGTGCCAGTCTGTGTTAAAATAAGTTACAAGACATTACACAGAATTGCTGAGACAGAGTAAATGAGAGGAAGAGATAGTGAGGAAAAAGAAGGACGTGTTGTGTCCTGAACAGAATATGTACGGATGGATACATGAGGCAAGATATGTATGTGTGTATTTGAACCCATACCCATACTCACCCTGAGTGTGTAAGAGTGGACGAAGCCTGGGTGATGACTGATCCGCACTGGGAGGTGGACAGAGAGTGCCGGGCAGCCAGGCTGCAGCTCGGTCCCATCATGGGGCAATGAGACTGGGGATGCTGCAGGGGCTGGATCTGGGGATGGTGCAGTGGGGTCTGGCGATGTGAGTGCTGCGGCTGGGGTGGGTGCTGGAGCTGAAGGTGGGGTTTGAGCTGCTGCTCGTTCATACAAGACGGTCCATTATGGGAAAGCGTCTGTGGCGGGGAAGGGAGCAACAAACAGCTGGGACCATTTCAAACTCGAGGCCGGTATCTACACTCAGTCGCTCCGTCTGACTTTGAAGTATATGTATGCATGCATTCAGTGGTTTAGGTGTGTGTTGATGCCTAGATGTTTCATTTACACAGGGGAATGTGCTTGCCTCCGATTCCTTTTGTACACAGTTGCTTGTGCAACATAGCTCACAAGCAAACGCCAACATTGAGACGACATACTGATAAAATACTTTAGTGAATTGTACCTGTTTGCTTTTTTCCTCTTCTTGTTCTTGAAGAAACTCTTCCTCGATCTCCTTGAACAGACCGACTTCTTCACAGTTCTGCAAAAATCGTGTTGGTGTAGGAGTCTGATCTGGAATCATTACATACAAAAACACACAAAAGAGACCCAGGTTTAAAAAATTATATTGATGTGTCGCAATCCTTTGGACAAAACAGTCAATTCTTTTGCTTTATAATTTAACTGTCGTCCAGGTTGTGATCCCAAGCGGAGAAACAAGCGTATTCTCTGTCTCTGATAACATCGGTCTGTCTCTTTGTGTCGTCTAAACATGCAGAGGTCAAAGTTCAGCTGAGCTCTTTGTTTTGACATGAGATTTCCTGCAGGAGGCGTGACAGGCTGCAGGACAGAGATACACAGAGAAAGAGACGCAGAGGGAGAGTCTGCAGATGTGGGATGTGAGCTGATGTTTACATGCAGACAGCTGTTTCTGTGGTTACAGACAGTGTCACGTGACAATGTTTTGACCACAGCCTCTGTAAAGAGCGAAACGTGTCGGAGGTCTATACGTTTACAACCCTAATGTTTTGATGTACACTCAAATATGTAGTCATTTAAAACTGCTAATTTTTTAATTCCCCAGTGGAGAAAGTACTGTAATTATTGTTTTTGCATTTCTAAAAGGAATCCTGAGACAATAAATTTACCCACTAAATACCATAATAATTTTTCATTAGGCAATAACATGATACACGGATCAGTATTTTAGTGTTTTTATAGAAAAGATGTTCAATAATATTAATATTTTCTGCTATTCTGTTTCTCACACAATTATAAAGTTATTCCCTTTGAGTTCATTGAGTTCAAAATACTAATTTGCTAACATCACTTTGGGGTTTGGAAAATCATGACTGTAGGAATTTTCTTTTTTCTGACAGAGACAATTACTGGCACATTTACCTGCACTGCAGCTCTACCGTGGTCTACTTACGCTGAAACACCATTCTAATATAATTATCAAGCCCTCAAAAAGGAACAAACGTCTGATGACAATTTCACGGTTCCCATCCATCTCATACTCCTTCCTCTTTCTTCAGAATGGAACATTTTAAAAATGTTTAAACAGTCGTGTTGACCCCTGTGCACTCCTCCATCAGTGTTTTAAAGTCACTGATGGCGTTATGGATACGTTTGTTCTGATGTGACCATATGCTGCATCATGAGCAGCTCTCTCTGATGTTAGGAAGCCTGTATTGAGCTTGATTTCATGCTGAATAACAGAGCGTCATCATTTCTTTATCAACAACTGATCGTGAAAATATGTCACCGTGCAAATGTGCAATCAGACAACTGAGTCATACTGCAGCATCCAAGTGTTCATAAAGAGACAGATTATTTGTGCTTATGTGGCGATGAGGGTATATTCTGCTAATTGAAAGGAAAACCAGAGAAACTATACACACTAAATCTGTTATTTAACAAGCGCAGTGGATGTGGGAGGACAGTTCCTCACCTGTAAAAGCTGCGTCCATCTTGATCGAGGAGAACTTGAGAGTCATTTCGTGCTTGTGTCTGTGGATGATCAGATGCTCCTCCAACTGGAAACTCTGCAGCACAGAGTGAGAAAGATATGACGACACGTTCAGTTAATTAGTTAAATCAATTGATCCCTTCTAACTATGTTTTTATATTTTCATTAGATTGATCATTTTAGATTATCACTGAATCAAAGATTTATGTATTAATTGTTGTATTGTGTATTATATTATCACTGTATGTACATTATATTAACTTTTATATTTCTCTTCAATTCTTTTTTTTCTGCATTTTTGAAACACTTTCTAAATGACAATGCGAGAAAAAGAATATTTGATTTTAAATCTTGAAAAATCCTGCACATTTTTTCTGAACGTGTGTGTGTTTTAGTGTCTATTCCTCAGCCTGTAGCGATTGTTAATAATACAGCTGTACCCCACTGACCTGAGAGCAGCCTGGGGCGCCGCACACATAAGGCCTCTCCTGTTTGTCATTCATGTCATACACAAGCCTGCAAAACACAAGAAAGAAAAGACAAAATGTGAACATGCAGCATCATCATACTTTACCTCACACGGGGAGCTACAATATCTCTCGAAAGTCACAGGTATTGTCTGATGGTTTCATTCACCGAGCTGTAGTTTTCAGTTCTATGTTTCTATTTACACAGACTCTAAGCCCTCAGATAGATAACTTTTACAGTGCAGCACATCTCGTCGGGGAAGATTCGTGGAAGTGTTGTGTAATGAGTTAGATGCCACAGATGGTGAATGTTTCTCCTTCAGACACAACATTATCTCAAAGAAAATGATCCCTTTGGTGTCAGCGGGAGTGCAACAGTCTCGGGTTCTGCCAGCATTGCTGCACAATGTAGGTAGTCATTATTATTAGGACAGGTACTACAATACATACAATCTGTTTGCCTTTTCCCCTAACTATTAATTACGCATTACTAATAACATGTGAGTACCAGAAGGGCATCAGAGTCCTACAGCATCACGATCTTTGCACGGTTTTGGGCAGCAAAGTGCTAAGTGTAGTGCAATTGTTTCAGCCTACAATTAGGCTTTCATCGGGGCATCAGTTAATAATATGAGTGTGATGAAAGGAGGCATACTCCCCGTGCCTCACTTAAAAATCAAGTCATCATCGAATAAAAATATCAACACAATCACAGAATAGAACACAATGATAAATACGCTTGAGGCGTGTTATCCCTGGCCTGACCCAGTTAGCTCCCCCGTGGAAACGTTTTTGAAATGCTACGGCTGCCAGCTCTTTATTTTCTACATCCATGGGAGGAATCCTCCTTCCGCCCACCCTCAGACATTTCTCTGAGCTGCATGTCACCAAGCAAGATTCACACACTTGCAGAGAAAATGATCAAGGTGGATAGGTCATGTGTGTCCGCTGATAAAATGTATTGATCCAGCACTGGGCAGGAAGCGATCAAGGAAGGTTTTACTGGGTGGAAATAATGACAATGAGAAGCTCATTGGATACCTATTCACAGGTACACACACATATACACACACATACACTTTGTGGGTTTGTGTGAGAACGCTGAGAAAACAGTAAAGTGGGTCCTGATGTTATGGGAAAGAGTGAGCGCTAAAAGAGAAGGAGCAAGGCGAGTTAGGGCAAAAGTGCATGCTTCCATCAGAAATGGAAAGTGTGCGTCTCTGTGTGTGTGTGTGTATGTGTGGAGGGGGTGACATGATGGAGAGACGGAAAGGGCAAGTGGCAGACAGAGAGAGAGAGAGAGAGACAGAGAGATGTAATGAATGGAGAGGAGAAAGAATCAGAGTAGGAGGCGGCAGGGGGAGGGCTGTCCTGGAGGACTACCTACTCCTGACAGGTTTGAACCTGCCTCAGGCCCCATTTTCCAGCCCTAGACAAGCAGAGGTGACTTCATAGGTGTGTGTGTGTGTGTGTGTGTGTGTGTGTGTGTGTGTGTGTGTGTGTGTGTGCGCGCGCGCATGTGAGAATGTGCATTGCTGTGTTACAAGATTAAATGAGTCTGCAAATGTCCACAACACCGCAATAAAACATAGACAGATAGATAATTTACTAAGACAGTCTTAGTGTTTCTGTTTACAGTGTTTGCTTTCCTGCACTTATATTATATTATAATCTCAACTCCACAGGCAAACACAAGCTGATCATTTGGAGATGATCATCTGCATCCTGGGCGGTTTAATTAGCATTACCTTTTGCCTTTCAGCAGTACTTGAATAAAATAAGCAACCTCAGCAGTTTTCCACCAAAACCTTCTGTCAGCGCGGTTACATCAATGCACCGTGACGTCATCTTTAATGCATAAATCCAGCAGCAGAGCAGACGGCATGCTGTCAATGTAATACGGATTAATGTATGTTGGTGAAAAAAAGACTCAATTAGGAGATTTTTCCCGCCTGTCTTCCGTCATTACTCTACACTCATAATGACACAATACACGCGCAAGTTTTAAAGTCGCCCCGTGATTATGAATCATCTGCAATCTACCACTTGTCCAACTTTAAAAGCTACAAAGTTCCCAGATTTGTATAAGTGAGTGTCAACATCATCGCATCGCGGCTGGTTCGAGCTCAGCTTGAAAAAGAAGCAGCGGTTCCGACAAGCGGTTCGTCCGGCGAGACAGCGGTTCGTCGTCTGTGTGTCCCGGGGAGCGTGACCCCCGGTGCGTCTCCGTCGCCAACCTGTTCGGCTCATAAACAGGCACCGGCGCAGCTGTCACACCCCCCAGAGAGACGCCCGCGCTGCTGAGGACACTTCACCTGGTCAAAGAGCGTCCCCGCTAACTTTCTGGTCCCGTCAGAAGAACCACAGCAGCAGCGGCAGTAGAAGCAGTGACAGCGGAGCGTGGTTTGGTGCCATGAGAGCGGTGGCTGCGCACTTTAAAGTTTTGTGAATGAAAGTCTTACCTACAAGCAGAGAGGGACGAGCGACGCTCCACAGTGGAACCACGTTGGACTGAGGCGAGATTACAATACGATCTATTTACAGAAGCATTACATCACCCCGCCGATGACGTCACGTGGGATTCCTGAACTTTTAAATCATTGCGGTCCCGTACGGAGAGGGGGGCGGGGTTACGAGACCGGCCGGTAAGGGGACAGAAAAGCAGCATGGTGAGATAGAGCCGGGTCAGACACACCGACAGCAACGTGACGGGACACGGGGCAGACGGGGTGGTCGGATGAGACCCAGTTTTTTTCTCTCGCTCCACACTTGCAGTATCTCACTGTACGGGACGCCCCCGGTGGCGGTATCGAGTTCGTCCGAAGGAGAAACAAAAACTAAAGTTGATCAGAAGTTTGCGAATTATAAGTTGGAAAGTCATTTATTATTAGTCATTCTAAAAAAAATAACAGGACTCAGGTCAGGAGAAATTTGTTCGAGCTCAGATGATGTGAACAAAGGAAGCTGAAACCATCATGGAACACAAACACATAGACTTCTAAGCCTGGAGTATAATAGTACTAGACGTCAGCAACAACTAGCCTACTAGTGCTAGGAAAAATAATGATAATGCTGAGGACAACAACACAATAATAATACATATATTTCAACAACATAATCATAATAATAACACATTTTTATTTAGTCTTTTTGACAGCCCAGGACACGTTTCCAATAAATCCTACAAAGAGCACACTAGAAAAATATCGGTCCAAAGATATAGGTCCATCTTAAGTCAAACAGTCAACAATAACAAGCATCAAACAAAAATGAAGTTCACACAGACTAAGCATCTTAGACTACAGCAATGAAAAAAGCACATTAAAGATTTATTCAAATTCTCCAAATAGATTTAGTATGAAATAATCTCTCTTGAACACGTGCATGTTGCTTAATGTGGGTCATTAACAGTAAGACCAAGTTATTATTGAATAATACATTATACAATATAATGAGAACAGATATGTAATGAGTTACTGTTCCAATGCTAAAAGAGAGTCGCCCCACTCTGACAGCAGTACAGGAACAGCTTTACAGATTAAAAAATAGCTACACCTCATATTACAGTGCATGTTTTTATTTATTTAAGTGTTCGGGTTTGTGTGTCTTATTTAATATATTCTCACAGTTACAGTTGTTTTTTCTAATAATAATATAATCCCACAGTAGCGAAGTACTTTCTCTGCTATGTTTGGTCAGGCTTTCCGGTGCTCCAGCCAGGCCTGAGCTGGGATACGGTTTTGTTGTGGTTTGAGCGCATAATGGGACCAAACCCTACTGACTCATCATCCTCCAATCACTTAAAGTATGCTAATTCTGCAGACCCTGGCAACAAGAAGAAACAGGAAGTTGTGATGATGTCATTCTGTGTTTTGAGCTCTTCCACTGTGTGGATGGGAATCACTTTTGTTTTGTTTTCAGTGGAGATAAGGGATGTTTCACAGCATACATGCATGCTCAAGAGGAAGCATATGAGCAGACAATGCTCCTGAGATTACAACTACCTCTATAACTCTGTGGTAATACCGGCCGTTATTATCTGGCATCTTCACCTTAATGTGGATTTTAATGGGCAGACTGGGAGCTTTGGATCTGCCTGATCAGAGTCTGCAAAAATATGGCGTTTCAGCCCTGTCAGTGTGTTCAGCGCTGACCTGGCAAACAAACCTACTGAGCTCCATTGCAGTGCAACATTATGCTCACTGTAGCTGGTCAGACATCTCGTTCAACCGCCAGACACTTGATGGATGGCGGTTCCTTACTATTTCTATCAAGTGCACTGCGGAGTAATGTGGGATTGGAGTGCACCTTAAAAAGTAACTGGAAACAGATACTGTAAACACAATCCAAGAATACAGGTTACAGTCATCCGATTATGTAACGTGATGGTTGCAGTTCAATTTACATCACACCCTGGGCTTAACATACAGAGCCACTCAAGAGCAGACCACTGGTCTGTGTACACATATGTCATGATCCTGGTCCACAGCGTACAACATGTGGAAACATGTGGAAAATGTTTTTCATGCTCTGTTTTTAAAAAAACACTTGTTTTCAACAAGGCGAATCTGTTGATCTATACCAACGTGTTACACCGTACTCCGCCCATCAGATTTGATGAAGTCATGCCCCATAAATGCTCTCAGGGTCTTTGCCATTTCTCTCTTGCATTTCGCACCACATGCTAGCACTTCTCAATTACGTAATGATGCCGGGAACTGCGTCACACTGATACACCATGTGTGTAATGAGTCTGTTTAGGCTGAGTGTGTGTCTACATGTTTGTGTGTGAGAGGGAACATCTGTTTAAGGTGGGTGAAGTCACCGAATTTCTGTACTGTACATGTGTGAGACAGCGTGGACGTCAGCGCTGTCATGTTGTTTACGTGATTGCGTGTTTGTAAAGGTTGGGACTTATTGGTGGCAGAGAATCTGAGTGCATTTCATGTTTTGTTTGTTTGTTGCCTTGTTTCATAGGATTGGGTGCACTGAGGGTGGCCTGAAAAAGAGTGAGTGTGCTCTCAGGTCTAAAGGTTATTTGCTGAAGTCCCCAGCCAGCGGTTTATGACAGGACATTTTAACGCTTGATTAGCATGTCCAACACAGGACAGCCGGTCCCAGTTAGCCAACACCAGTGACTTGAGAACATTCTCCTCTCTCTGGGAGTCACACACATATTCAAAGATCTGTCATCACTAAAGAGTCATTATAGGGTAACATTACACCCAGAGACACTATGGTGAAATCAATTCAGAGAGGTTTTGTCAGTGATTGGAAATGAACAACAGTAACTTCAAATACTACAAAAAATGAATGGTTTTCATTTATTTTTGATATTCCCCTTTGGCCTGTTTTTAAGCATTTGCAAATTAAAGCACAGATGTTTTATAAACATGTAAAAGTTGGGTCCAGTGGTACATGGGAATAATGGCATCAATGCTATTAAAACAAAAAGGCCTCATAAGTATTTATACAGCACATTTGATACACACAAACAATTCAGAGAAATTACGTCATAAAAGACATAAAAGAAGAAATACACCAGAAGGTATTTATAGTAGGTACATTACTAAAAATGAATATTTGGAAAATTGTAATCCAGCAGCTATTCACCATGATGGATGCATAAAAAAGAATGCAGATTGTTAGCATCTGTCCTTTTCACAGCCAGTCGTTATTCAGGGACTTCGACGCTCATATCCAAACACTTGATTCCACCTACAGCTATCTATCCATAAAATAGCTGGACGACTGCTTAGGCCTGTTCGTTTGGGAAGCTCTGTACTATAATGGATGATTAGAAGAGTCCTCTTTAAAAAAAAAAGATACGTACTATTGTCTGCTACAGGTGATCGCGAGTAGCTCATTTCAGTTAATATGTTCCTTATTCTTACACGTTTAATTTAGTTTTGCAATATGCAATGTTAATTCCAGCTCACCTTAATTTACTATAGCTGCTGAATGTATGTGTAACATCAGATGATTTATATTAAGCAAGCACTTTGCATTATTAAAGGATGCCACACTGCAATAGGCAACATGTTATTGTTTCTACAAATATAGTCAGTGAGGTGGTCATTAATCAGGATTGCACCATTTCCATCAAATTAATATGCATTTCTGAGCCAAATTAAAATGAACTAGAATAAATAATTGAATGGACCGTCTCTGCTTAATTGTTAGGATGCAGAAGACAACATAAAGGACAGTCAGGCTGTTAATGCCTGCAAACTGTGAAGCTCCGTGCGTCTGTGCTCGGGCTAATGTTTCTTTGATGTGGAGGCTTTATGCATTTGTGCTAACTTTGATTGATTTGAATAAATGTGTTTCACACTCAGATCCCAACAGGTAGACAGGTCGTGACGTAGGCTGCCACCAACCAGCCCTCTGCCTCCCCCTCCATCCCCACCCCCACCGTCCCGCCTGCCTCCCAGCTGCGTCCGCCGCTGTCCTGTCTGGCCGCCCGGTGTCTGCTTCGCCGCTCCGCGCTCTGCCCCGCTCCCACCCCGGACCCGAAGCCTCTGCCTCCTCGTTCACCGCCCCGACTCCCCTGAACCCCCTTCCACCCGGTGAATGCACCACGGCCGACAACATGACGGGCATCGCCGCTGCGTCTTTCTTCTCTAATTCCTGCAGGTTCGGGGGTTGCGGTCTCCAGTTTGAGTCTCTCGCCGAGCTCATCGTCCACATCGAGGACAATCACATCGGTGAGTCGGGCCAGAGTGGCAGAGGGAGCTAGGCAGCTAGCTGGTACTAGCTAGCGCCCTAGCTAGCTAGCTGAACGCAGACAGGCTTTGCGTACCGCTATTCCCGCTGCTCGCTCGTCGGAGAGGGAGATATTCAGCCACACGGCTCCTCCTTTCTTTTGGAAAACGCTGCCTTTAAGGGGGATACGTGGCCAGCTTGTTTAATTCAGTTTCAACTCTGATAGTTAACTTTTTGCAGCGGTAAACCGAGTGCGAGGGCCGCGCAGGACTCATAGGTACCTAGCATCCCGGGCAGGCAGCGGTTTCACAGCTAACGTTGCAGAGTCTGTGTTTACGTTTCCAGGGCCGCAGTGCAGCCGTCGCACCGCGCACGTACCGAGCTGCTCGGAGGTCTGCTGCTCGGAGTACTTCGGGTGTTTCAGCGTGTAAAGACAATTCCTCCCGCAGCGCTTTCCAATTATGTTGCTGTCACATTAATTACCTGTAACACTGGACCCATTCAGCGGAGTTGTGGCAGACAGGCAGTAACATAATTAGATTTTCTTGCACACGCACAAGCTTCAACTTGTTGCATTGCTTCTGAGATTTTCCTCCAGTAGTAAATCTGTAGTAAAACTGGCAAAAGTGTGGAAGTAATGCATACTTATTTAATATATGGCTGAGAAACAAACGTATAAGATGTGCTTTGCTATTGAATGTGTTTATAACTGTATGCACTGGTGATTTACTTAAACGATCATACTAATTGAGCTGTTATCATTTGCATATGAATGCTCTGTACTAGCAAAGTTGTGTATTAGTTTAATTCATTAGCATTGCCTTGTTAAAACTAGGTATTTACTGATGTTATTGTCTTTCTATGGCAGTGAAAAGCATTGAGATGCAGCCCTGCAGTGTAATGTTTGTTAATGTGAAGTGCAGGTCAAACCCTCCTCTTCTGCTTGAACCTGCAATAATCCACTCTGGTAGATTAACACATAATTCACTGTGGCATGTTACACTATAGACGCATTTAGACAGATGTGACCCACCAAAACACTCAATAACCTGCAACAGAGTCGATGGAGGGTAATTATTATTAGTGCCGTGTCTATCATCAGGAGGCTGTTTGTTGAGGATGAGCTGGTGGCGTGAGGGGGTAGAAGAGATGCCTCATTGAGCTGGTCTCCATGGCAACTGGCCATCTCTAAATGGGCTGGGGACAGTAGGCTGGCTGAGTTATTGCACACCTGCTTTCTCACTAACAAAGAGCACGTCGAAGCAGCCGGCTGTGGCGAGGGCACCTTGTGTGTGACGCAACACATGGGACGAGGCTGATGTTCAAAATCCAAATACATTTTGAGGGGTGAGGAGAAAGTGGAGCAGGTTGGGCGGGTAGCAGGGTTGAGGGCCATTTTCCACTCTGCCATATGGTGGGTTTCCTCCAGATTATCCAGAGACGAGGGACTCCACACTGATTTTCCATTTGATATTTTTTGCACTAGACATCTGGTGATCAGTTGCTATGTAGACACAGTGCTTCCCCAAAACCCACAGATAAACTACTTTAGATATGTATATATTTTTTGTCAATCCCACCACCGCGTAGACACTGATAGATGCTCCATCTGGCTCTCAGATTGACCTTTGACCCCAACCATCAGCCAAGCAGAACGGCGGTTTACAAGGCTTAGCTCTTGAATTAATGAGTTACTCCTCTGCTCGCTTTATACTGCAGCTTATCATTAGTGGCATCAAGAACACACAGGCCAATCAATACCACTGGCTGATAGATTGGTTACCACAGGAATACATGTGACAGATGGAGGGGACTGAGGTGAGAGTGTGGGAGAGGAAGTGTGGTAGTGGCATTTAGATTTGACTCCCATTTGGTTTTGCAGTAGTGCTGCAGCGTGAGATCGATAATCAATCAAAAGATAAGCTAATTTGATCCTCCCAGCTAAATCGTGTAAAATGTCAGATAAGCTGTTTTAGGCGTTGGAAATAACAGATGGCTGTGATTGTTGTTAATCCTGCAGAGCACCGATTACAAAAAACAGGAACTGACCATGAATCAGATAATCTCGAGGCAATACCAGTCTTGTGATAGCAGATACAGATAGTGGTAAAAGTGAATTGGGGGGGTGTTCAAGTCAGGGTTCCATCCTGTGATAGAAACGTTTGGTATTAGCATAGACTGTACTGCCCTCGTGTGGTAGGAGATGTCATGTGCTGCATAGCTGAACACAAATCAGACTTCGGTTCTGCCTTTGGTTTGGCTTCACACTCGTCTTAGTTGCGTCAGCTCGTAACTCGTGTGGACCCTTGGCTCCGCTGAAATACACAATAGCTGATCCTGTTGCGATTCTCTCCAGTGAGAAAACTTGATAATGTCTTCAGTGCTGACCTCATCCCAGGAGAAAGCATAGCCACCTTCCAATAACATACCCGCACTGTTTAGATAACAGCTGAATGTACAAAGAAATGGGTTAGGTGAAGTGTGTTTATTGCGGCGTTTGGTTGCTGTCGAAGGCTTTGTGCAGTGACTCTAGGTAAGGTCTGTGGAATGTAATGATGTCAGGCTGAGCTGCATGCGTGCACAGCCCAAATGTGTTGTGCTCTCACCTGCACAAGCACATACCTGCCTGCTGCCTCAACAAAGACAAGCAGGGGGGAGGAGGAGGCTGACAGAGATTAAAAGAGATTTGAAAGAGAAGGTTAAGTGAGGAAAAATGTGGGGGGAGCATAGGGAAATCCCAAACATCCCAGCTTTGTTTGGACAGAGTTTACTTGAGGTTTTTTTTTTCCTTTCTGGATTTGGTTTTATTACTTTAAAAGCAGGCTGGGCTGTGAGCTGACATGAAGAGCCAGGCCACCGGTGTGTTGTAATAATATAGGCTGTGCTGAAGCATGTCAATAATTAGCCTACAGTAACCTCTATAGACATAATCACTTAGCCCACAGGCAAAGTTTGGCTCTAGCCCTTTATCTACCATGGCAGGTGAGAACACAAAACATAAGTGAGCTAAATCCATGCCATGGCAGATAAAGGGCTACAGTATATAAAAGGCAAACACTGCTCACATCAACACATAGAAAAAAAACCCTTTGATGCTATTTGTTATTCTGAAGGTGGAGTTAAGGAGGTATTAAGTGAGCTATCTAAGCTTGTTTTCGTGCTTGATAAGCATAAATACTATTTGATGTTTATTGCAAGCTTTTCGTTTATAGAACTGAAGCGATTAGTTAATTTATCCATTAGAAAATGAATTGATCATAATATCGATTTCGAGAGTTCATGCACAGATGTGACAATTTTCTTCATATGCACAACATTGTATATAATAATAGATCATTGATATTTTAACGTTCTGGTGATTGACTTATCATTTATGTACCTAGTTGCATGAGTGTTTCCCCTCCTACTTTCAGAGGTGTGACATGGGAGGAGGTGTGTGTTTGTGCATGTAAGAGCGTGTGTTCACCAAACATCCTAAATGACCTGTCAGGGTGTAGCAGAGCAATTAGTGGACTGGCATCCCAACCTGAAACCTGCAGACCCTCTCTTTTCACACTACACATGCATCCAGACAAACAGTCAAACAGATTGCCTCTAGGAAGTCACAGGGCCCAAGCGCCCCACCAACCACTGGGAAGTGTAATTACAGAGAAGTTTGCCTTTCCCCCTCCACCCATATCCCCCCTGCTCTCTTTCCTCCTCCTCCTCCTTCCCTCTCCCTCCATCCGGTTACCTGCTGCTCTAGAAACATGTTAAACCGCTCTCTGCGGCTTAATTAGCAGCCTGCAAAACAAGCCATGCATTCTTGACTTGGTTTCAACACATGTGAAGGACCTTAGACAGACGTAGACACATGTCGGAGCATGCACACGGTGGGCATTCAGCAGGGGGCAGCAGTGTGCTGTTGGTGAGAGAGGACTGTTGAAATGCATGGAGTTGCTGTTGATTGGGTGCTAGCTTTTAATGACAGGAATGCTAATTAGGGAGATATTTATAGACCCTCAGGAGCACACGCTCACTGGTGTGTCACACAGACACACAGATGTTGATCACACACAGAGTAGATTTCTGCTGTTGCACTCCATAAGTGGAATTAATTCTGTGAAATTATATCGCATTCATGTACCTCGCTGAGCATCTGTGTGTAAATGTGTGTGCGTGCATGTTCCCTCTAGTCACAGGATCAGCAGTGTGTTCGCTTCCTGTCCCGCTAGGTGAGTGGAAATCGTAAAGCCGGTGAGCATTTACTGCGACTTTCTGTGCACCTGGTTTACTCCATTTACACCAACACCCCGCTTCTCTCTGCCTTTCAGCGCGCACACATGCACACACTTACCTCATGTTGAAGAAAAAACCAGGAGCTCCGTGAGCATCCCACGTTAACGTTGGCATTCCTATTCGCTTTTAAAATACTTGTCTATCATTTAGCTGGATTCCTGCCACTGTTACAGCAATCGTTGCCTACCACAAGTGCTAGTTCGTTGCCAAATAAAAGGCATATATTAGTAAGCTGAAGACCTATATGGAAAACATATTCTCCTGTGGTTATACATGGGGGTCGCTGAAGCATCGTTATAAAGAGGAAATGGACACATTAGATTTTAGCAGTTGTGCAGCTTCTAGTTGTGCGCGCTGCTGCAGGGGTGAACGCAGATCTCAGGAGGCATGCAAACTGCCTATTTACTGTAGGGAAGGAATTCTAGTAAATCCCCATATATGGTTCCAACATGCCCCAGGACATCCTCCATCCTCCCTGATTACTCCCCCCAAATACAGGTGAATAAACTCGGAGTACTCGGAGTAGTGCCATCTCTGCCGAATCAACAACGCCACGTTCTCACAGTCACTCATGCTGCTACATTCCACAATGTCAAAGATTTATTTTGGTAAGCACTGTCGCCTTACAGCAAGAATGTGGAGTTTACTGGTTCATGGCTTCTCTCTGAGTCCTGCGGCTTCCACCTTCCAATGACGTGCACGTTAGATTCATTAGTGATTTTAAGTTGGCCATAGGTGTGACTGTGAGGGTGAATGGTTGTCCGTAGCTATGTGTCCGACCTCTCCGGGATGTAACCCTTCTCTCGCCCAGTGAAAGCAGGGGTAGACTCCAGCACCCCCACAAGCCTTTAGAGGACAAGTGGGTAGGATAATGGATGGATAGATGGATAATTTAACACTTTTTAATGTAACATTATTTTTTTGGCATTCCTCTTAAACGAACCACATTCCTGCCTGTAAACATCCTAAAAGACTCTCAGTACTCAGACCTCTATTATCTCGATAGAAACTAATATCAGAAATATTGTAAAATTGGATTCCATTATTTTCTAGCACAGCAACAAAAATAATCCCACAGACCAGATGCTACCAGCTCACACTAGCTTACGTTGTGACTCAGCCCTGTCAGGCATGTAGGTGTGTTGGTGTTTTGTATGCTCCGGTCTCTACATCTGAGCAGCCGGTAGGATTATTAAGGCACAGCTAGAAATGACGGTCAAAGACCACCTTTGTGGCCCACCTCAGATATGTGTGGGGTGTGTCCACGGATCCATCCCCCTGGTATCTTTTCGCTTAACCTAGCTTTTTCAGTGCAGTGTGTTGTTAATGCAAAGTGACATGTTTAGGCCTCGGCTATGTGCAGCAGCAGCATTAGTGTAGTGCATTTTTCCCTGGGTTGTTTTCTTGTTTGCTAGTCTCCTTGGTGTTCGCCTTCATGGTGGGAAGTCTGCATTCTTTTTTAATTATGAGGTGTGAAAGCCTGAAAACCAAAGGGCTAAGAAGGCCTGCACACAAATGCGCACACACTTGGGAGCAGCCAGTTGTTATTGTTGCCCTGAGATGATCCAGTTCTTGGATCTGAATTGTTGTACATCTGCTAGCCATTACATAGGCAGCTCCAATTATACCACCATTTACACACACTCGCACAGACACAGACAACACTGCTAGTACTTTTTTCACTTTGGATCCCATTGAATGTTCCCTGGTTGAACACTTGATGGCACTGGTACTTCACAGATACACCCACCCGCAGTGTTCTCGAGTCCACTTGCTCCTGTTTTTCCATGGGGAGGGAGGTGGGGCTTTGAAGTTAACACTGCTTCCCTCAGGCAGTGGAAGTTGCATATGTTACTGACAAGTCAACTGGAAAAAGCGTGTGTGTGTGTGTGTGTGTGTTGCGAGAAATACACTGTGCACATTCATCACAGCTTCCAGTCACTCCTTCACTCTTAGACAAATGTCTTCTTTGCCAATTTCAGTCTCTGGCTATGATTCAGCAGCCTTTGGTCACTTAAGGATAGGCATTGGTAGTAAATTTGTAAGCGCTTAGCAGTGGAGGAAAAATGTGTTGTTTATGAAAGCATCCGAAATGTATCTGCTGGCTGGCACACATTAAAGACCAATACAGAGAGCACAGTGTGAGAAACGTGCAGTAATCTATCAGCCAGTCTGGCAGGAAGAATAGATGTGTGAGTCAGCCACATACTGAGAGTATTCACATAACATTCTCCCTCCACACAGAGCAGCGATTAATGTGAAGGTCTTTCTCTCTCAGACACAGATCCGCGGGTCCTGGAGAAGCAGGAGCAACAGCAGCCCACTTATCTGGCCCTAAGCTACATCAACAGGTACATGCATATGTTCCCACACACACACACAACCAAAGGTGCCCATCCATAGAGGGCAACAATGCTCCACCAGCAAAAGTCTGCTCACGTGCTCGAGGGTGTATACATGTGGCTTGCGGGGAGCAGCTCAATTGACTGATGCCTTCCCATTGAGACAGCGGTGACTCATCCATAGACCAGCACAGAAAAACCACACGAGACAGTTATTCCCGACTCCCTGCTGCAAGCGGCACAGCCAGAGGCGCGCTGCCTCAGGATTATGGCATGTTTTTGTGCGGTGAACCAATGTGGCACGTCCCCACTTAATGCCCCGTTAAATCACTCCAAGAGGCAACACTGACAAAGATAACGGGAAAACAAAGAGGGAGAGAGAGCGTGGGGTTTGTTTTCTGCTGTAATTGTTCAAATGGGAAGGTTGTAAATGTCATCTGTATTTACTGTATAATGTGATGACTGTGTATTTAAACGGGCAGTTAATTCTACAGCTCAACTGTATTATGTCAAAGCTCAGACCTCTCTCTAAAAGCAACAGTCTACAGAACACCCACACTTTAATTAGATTTAACTCCTGTAGAAACTACAGCACTGTTGAAGGTCGGGAATCACAAACAGTTTTGGTCAATACTGTCAATGCTCATTAAGGAAACATCGCCACAGAGTCGTTTCAACTAATCTGAATTACTGTGGGAGAGAAAGCTCTGGTGATTGGTGGGATTATTATTTGAACTGTATCTCAACATCCAACATGTTTACAGCATGATTCCCGGTAAGACTGTCCTGTAATAAGAAGAACCACATCTGTAACAAGCATTCTATAAATTATATTTTACAAGAAAAACCTGAATATCTAAAAGAAGGTTTGATAATTTGGTGGGCGTGACGTGTACATGGTGAAAAGTATTGGATTCAGGAACTCGTGAGAGATGACAAGTTTGTTTTCAATATGTCGTGATCAGTACGTGAAAATATAAACACACTATCCTTATTAAGAGTACGAGGAGACATAGTTTTGGTCAATGTAGGGTATTGGTGACTTGGTGTCGTTATCACTATCAGCCTAAAACGTTTGTGTAACGACGACACGCACTTTGTCAGGTTCATGACAGATGCAGCCCGCAGAGAGCAGGAGACCATGAAGAAGAAGGCCGCGCCCAAACTGTCCCTGTCCATCACCGGCGGAATGTCCAGGAACAGCACGGCCACACCTCCTCGCCACACTAGCGGCAACCTGACGCCACCTGTCACACCCCCCATCACGCCCTCCTCCTCCTTCCGCAGCAGCACACCCACAGGTATGACAGGTGTGTGAGTGTGTGTGTTGACATGTGTGAGAGGAAGAAAGATGGATTGCTTATATGTGCGGAGTGAATGGAGGTGTTGAAAGTAACTAAAGCAAATGATGTCAATCTGGTAACAGAAAAAGCTCACAGTTATGGTTGCACCATCCAATGGATATTCATCAAAATTCAAAGGCACCGTCCCGATGAGCAAGCAAAGATATCTGTAGCCTGAATGGAATGTACCGCAGCATTTCATACCAGGTGACTGCAAAGGAAATGTCCAAATATATCTTCCAAGAGTCAGCTCGCCTTTTATTTAACATGTACACAGAAATCACTAAATATTCTCTTTCAACCAAACAGTGTTATTTCATAATGCGTGTTAATCCTCGTATGGCGTCCTCAAATGTTTGCCTGGAGTGGAAAGTGGATAAAGTTTAAACCCACAACTCTCTAGGGCTCTGCATGTGTGTGTGTGTGTGTATTTGTGTGTTTGGTGGCTCCTGCAGTGAGCAGACCAGTCAACACTCTGCTAATTACATAGCAGCTGTCACGCTGTGTGTTTGCATGGGGCCGTGTGTTGCACAGCCCAGAAGCAGATGTCCAATTCCAGCCCAAATGGTTCCAAACGTAGTGTTAGGTCTGTGCTTATACACCAGCAGGGCTACACACACACACACACACACACACATGCCCTCTTTCAACATGTGCCAGGGTGCCATCCATTTCCTCATGCTGAGGTGCAGCATTTCCTGTGTTGTGTGTGTGTGTGTGTGTGTGTGTGTCTCTCACAGTGGAAAATGTTTCACTTAGCAAAGCACATTTTCCAAGCTAAGCAATGGGGATTACTCCCACTTAATGATCTCTTTCTCAGTGCCAATCCCTGCGTTTTGACTCGCAGGCGCACTCAGCAAAACATACACATGCACGCCACTGGTGAACTGACTGAACAGCGCTTTCACAGCCGAGGCAGAATACAGAGAAAGGCATTAATAAAAAGTCATACAGTATATCATTTCTTTTGGTTTGGTAAATTCCCAAGGCATGATGTCCATTTGGATAGAACGCCACCCATATTTCAGCTGGGATGACTAGAAGTGTTTTTGTTCTGCGTGTCTCCGTTGTGCCCCCAGGCAGCGAGTATGATGAGGAGGAGGTAGACTACGAGGAGTCGGACAGCGATGAATCGTGGACCACAGAAAGCGCCATCAGCTCTGAGTCCATCCTAAGCTCCATGTGCATGAACGGGGGAGAGGAAAAGCCGTTTGCCTGCCCCGTCCCTGGCTGTAAGAAAAGATACAAGGTAAGGCTACCCTAGAGGATGGAGGTCATTCACAGCCACGCAGCAGCAGAACACGAGGTTTAATAGTTTCTGCTGAAGTCTACACTGGAGCTTTTGTCTGGGAATCACATGTCTGGACATACCGTTTAAAAAAAGCAATAAATCCACAATGTCGTGATTGGGAGCTGTGATAAATATATCATGGTATATTTGCTTTGGCTTAACTTTATTACTGCTGGTAACAAACCCCTCATTCAGCTTGTCATTGGTGCTCTCTACGAGACAGTGTGGGAACATTACTGCTTTACACCCTTTTCAAACCAAAACAGTGAGGTGAGATAAAGACACGCTTAACTGTTGAGCTGAGTAAGTCAACATGTGTTGTCTAACACAAACCTCATGCTGTACTTGGCGTGAGAGACAAAGACGTTACTATGGATTATCACGTTGCAGTATAGGTCATCATATTAATCGATTTAGTTCCTCTCAGTGCCATCAACATCATTTCAACATTGCAGTGATTCGTTTTTGCAGTGAAGAACTGCAGAACATTCTGTGAGAACAGATTCTGGACTTAGCAACAGCACAGGGTTAATTGTCTGCATCCTGTGTGGGATTTATGAGGGTCAACGCTCACACATCAGCAGCAGCAACAAGTTTCATGTTCGACATGTGGATTGATCTCGTTTAGCTTAATGTGCTGAGTTACCAGGAGATACATAAATATCCATATTTATACCGTTACTCTTTTTCTTTCTCATCAGAATGTGAATGGTATCAAGTATCATGCCAAGAACGGTCACCGCACACAGATCCGTGTGAGGAAACCGTTCAAGTGTCGCTGCGGAAAGAGCTACAAGACTTCACAGGGCCTGAGACACCACACCATCAACTTTCACCCTCCTGTCTCCACTGAGATCCTGCGCAAGATTCAAGGCTAGAGTCCGGGGTCTCACGTGGTCTGCTACCCCAAACATAGCCTCTTCTATCCCAACCTTCTTTCCCTGCTCCTCTTTTACCTACCCCACACACACTAAAGGATCAAACGCATGCTTTAAGTTGTTTTTTTTTATATTTTACATTATTGTTTTTTATCCATGTTATATCACTTGTATTTTTGAGGAAAAAAAGTATCTTTGTAGTATTTTTATTGTACATTTGCACATTCGTATATGCTATCATGTTTTTTTTTTTTGTTTCAATTGTTTGACTTACATAAGGTGCTAACTGTAAAAAACAACAGAAAGAAAAGACAAAAAAACAAACGAAAGACAAGATGGCAGACGTATAAAGGAGACGTAAAACAGGAAGTGCAACCAAGCCCGGGCCCTTTTCCTGCCCACGCTACAGCGGGATGAAGTTGGCTTCTAGTGCTGATCTAGGTCCAGTTGCTCCTACACTCCCTTTCCAGCTGAGCTTAGATCTGTGCCTTCACAGTAACTTCTGGGGTTTAAGTGTGAGAGTTAAGTTATACTTTAAATATATATATATAGATATATAAACAATAGGCATGTGTACATAAAATATAAAACTATTCATGAGCATATACATAGTTACACTTTATTTTCAAGCTTTATTTTATATATATTTTTGTTTAGTGTTCTGTTCTGTGTATCAACAAGTGTTTCTTTCTTTCCTTATTTTGCTGAGAAGGCCAGTTTTGTCACCTCAGAGGTCAAGGTCAAACAGCTGGATGACTTTAGGACCAGAGAGTTTTCTCTCACATCATCCTAGAGCGAATACGCCTTTCGGTTTGACACACTCTGTATGTGATATTTTGCTGTTTAGAAAAAGATCGTATTAGAACACGGCCCAGGCCAATGTTCCATGTCGCAAACATTTCATCCCCGCAGAAAGCCATCCATGCATTTCAAATCTCTGGTGTTTCCACGTTTGGAGCGTCAGAGCTGTGTTTCATAGTGTTAGCCGTAAAAAGCAGGTTAAGCCAGTTGACAAGATCATTGTTGTTGTTCTGTTGTTCCATGATCGTTGCCAACAGCTCTCCACTGCCAAACATTGACCATACCATGTGCCTGACGTTGGGTGGGAGGGGATTGAGGGTGGGTGGGCGGGTGAGGGAGTCATAGTAGTTTCATGCAGGAGGCCTGCCAAACGTATGGTAATGATTTTCTTGTTCACTGCGCCTCCAGAATGTGTGGATGTCCATCGACAGGAATGTCCTCACGCATGCGTTCTGTGTCGTAACAAGATGGTGGGCTCGTATTTGAAAGAGATTACCATATCCAACCAGACATTTCTGTGTGTTGTAGACGAAAGCATTCCAGTTCATTGTATGTACTGTGTGTGTGTGCGTGTGTGTGCGCTCGCGATGTGTACGAGCAGTGTGCGTTTTTTCAGCCTATAGAGTGTTACTGTAGTCTGTGTGTTTCGTGCCAGGCTGCCGGTTTGACTCCTGTGGAGCAGGATGGTTGTGTCACCGGCTCACTGGTGTTAACCTCATGTGCAGAGTTGTTGCTGCCCCTGCCTGGGACTTCATCATTCATTGCCTGTAGGAAAACAAGAATGGCACAGTGCAGCGTCGCGTGCCAAGACACATTTATCGATGACATCATTTCCCTCAGTGTGCACAAGGCTCAAAAGGATGAGCCGTTTTTCCCCATTTGATGAATACAGTGACCTCTGACATACACACACCCTCCTCTCCTCCACACTGCTGTTGTCATGGAAACCACTGGGTTTGCATGGAAAAGGCTTCTAAGTTTTTGCAACTCAAACACCGGAAATTATAATATTACAAAAACACCTGCAGGATTTAGGTCTTTAAGTTTAATGTCCCGTTCCAGTTCTGGTAATCACCATGTACCTGTACTGTACTCACAATGCCTTTAATAAGTACTGTGCTGCCTAACTAACAAGCACAAATGCCTAAAGAATCCCGTAGCACCAACGAGTTCCACAATCTGTAAAATCTTTCACCCTGAAAATGAGAGAAGCAGCTTCGTTCAGAGATGGGTGGAAACCAATAGTTTTCAAGTCAAGCTCTGTCAAACACTTGTAAAATCACTCCTGCTTCATGGGCATCTCTGTTGCCATGGCAGCAGCTTTTAGACAGGGGAAAACTGCAGTATTAAGCGTGTATGAGGACAGAGAGGAGTGGGGGTTGTGTGCAGAAGGAGGGGATGAGGGAAGAATATCTCTATATACTGTGTACAGTGAATGTATTGTAACGTGTGTCTGTTGTCAAGTGCTTTTAAATTATATTTTCGTATGTAACGTGGAGACCAATGTTTCCTTTTTGTATGGGGGGATAACAGGTTTTGAACAGAGTGACTTGTAAATGATGTTAAACTGTCTTTCTTTATAAAAGAGAAGCTGCTTAAATGTAAACAGGAAATGACTGTAAAAAAAAACAGCAAAATAAAGTAAATGCTCTCTAGCTCAGACTTTTCTTTTAACAGAAATGACGGACAGCGTTATAGTTAAATGCATTTAGACAAGCCTTTATTCATAAAGATCTTTGCAGTGCACACTTTTAACCACCGTCCAGACGTTCTCACATGAAAAAAATTGCATCGGACACGACGTACACACTCGCGCAAACATACACCTTTGCCTTGTGATTACTGGGCATGTGCAATTTTTTTTAAGCCTGAATACAACACTGTCAGTTTTCACTTTGAAATGACATAAAAATATACAAGCGGTGGTATGAAGACCAAACATAAATGACATTCACTCATGAGGGCTGACATGTTGCTGTGCACAAAGCAATTACTTTACCTCGACAGTTCTAACTTTAAAATTATGGAAGTACATACCAATAAAAGTGTCTGTAACTCAGTATTCTGCAGTGCATTTGCCTTGAACGTGGTCTCACTGACCGACTAAAGACCAGAAAGTGCACATCAGTAAGTAAATCATCGGTCCATCATTCTTTCATCATTGAAACATGAGGGAGATAACAGTGAGGGGAAGCAGGGTCACGACAGTAAATCACAGCTCTCTCCACAACCTGTTTTTCTATGTACAGTACATTCAGAATAAAGCCTTATTTAGTGCCGAGACATGAAAACGCAGTGCTGTTTTTGTTGACTTCCCACTCAACTTGATTTGAAGTTCAGACATCACCTATTCTGATCTCTGTGCATTTACACTTTACGACATTGTGTCTCTTCTAATACAACGTAATGATGTGGACAATTCAAAGACGATGCGGTGTCCTTTCCATTTCACCACAAGTGAATTATACTTAAAGAAATATTCAGGGTCATAAAAGATTAAGGACGTTAATCAAAGCTCTGCTTGAGAAGCTGTTGCTACGGCTACTATTCACTCTTTTAGCTTGGACAGCTGTAATTTTGTAGGTTCAAATTGTTTTTAAAGCGGAAAAAACGAGCATGCAATTCCAGTCCCTTGAAACAGAAAGATAAAAAAAATATACATACAAAAGTAAAGAACCATGGCACTGTTCCCAAGTGTTAATAGTTCTTTAACCCACTGAGTATTAAGGTGAAGCTAGTCACCACAGGATAAACTCTGCTTCCTTTAGGAAATGGAATACATTCTTTCTAAACTTTAAGATTGCAAAAAAGTGCTAATGATTGTATATTAACAAGACAACTTAACCAGAGCCCAGTCAAAACGAACTAATAGCTGACGACAAACATTTACCCACACAACATGTCAGCATTCACTTCCTTCACTCAACCTGCTCAAAGTTGAGCACGTGGCCGTCAAAGTGCGTGAGGACGTGCCTCTCGAAGAGCTGCTGCTGGCAGTTGAGTGGGAACTGCTCGGAGCAGACGGGGCAGACCTTCCAGTGGCTTTCCACATGTTGCTCGAAGCTGCGCTGCTCAAAGTGGGGCGGGAAGATCACTTCGCACAATGGGCAGCGCTTGTGAACGTCATTGCTGAAGAATGCCGAGGGGAGGGGGGAGTGGCAGACACAGGGATGGGAAAAGAAGCAGAAAGTTACGGTGCCGTTGAGACTGAACAGTCATACTATGTCCTTTAAAATGATGTTTTTAGGACCACAAGGAATGTCAGGACACATGCCTGACCCGGCCAGGCTTTGCATCTTATTCTGAAATATATTTATATATATATATATCCAAAATATAAAAAAATGTAGTTTTAAACATAATATTTATAAAGGCCTGGTAGGTCAATGGGTTAAGTGTCAGACTGGGATGTAGAAGGTTGCAGGTTCGAACCCCGTCTGACTCCTAATCCATCCCCCACCAGGTGTGTCCCTGAGCCAGACACCCAGCGCTAGCTCCCTGTAAGTCGCTTGGGATAAAAGCGTCTGCCATGTAAAGTAAAGTAATATATAATAGAGCCCAAAACCTTTTTGGGGGGGACTTACATTTTACATCGGCTCAGTCAGGTTTGGACTGCTTTCTTCCCCTCATAAATCAAATCTTCATTTAAAAACGTGGGTTATCTTTGTGTGTATTAAAACGTGTCTGACCTGAACCATTTAGGTGTATGGCAGATGCAGAACAGTATGCAGGTGTTTTCACTGACTCATCACACAAAATGTCATTTTCAAATATAAACGAGGTGGTGCAGACACTTCCCATGCTGTCTGACAGAGAGAAAGAAAGGGATAAACCGTCCTAATCCAGGTGTGCAAAGCTTGCAGAGACTGACACTGTCATTTGTTTGACCAAAGACGCTTCTACATAATTAAAGGTCTGGATGCTTTTATGAAAGAGAGGCTTAGCTTTTGTTATTTGATTAAAAGTCAAACATGTCTAGAACCTGTTTTCCCTTTGCCTTTGTAGGTCATTGAGAGCAGGCTGATGGGCAGAAATGATTACGTTACCTGCTTCTAATTAAATCTACAGTACAAAGTGTCAAATATTCAAAGAATGAATATTTTAGGGTTAATAGAGGTAGACAAAGTTGATGCTTTAATGGTCTTTAATTTAACAGCTATGCAGTCAGCTCCCACAGCTATATTTTAAATCAGTGTTCTTTTGTTGTTGCTTGTTTATTGCTCCAACCTTTTTGTTAATGAGCTGATATGTTACCTGGAGTCAAAGCAGAAGCTCCTCCTGGCTTCGCTGCGCCTGCTGGACGGACGGTCACAGGACGGCTGAACCCCGTCAGCAACCTACAAAACAAGGCACAGGCACATATAAAAGGAGAGTTTATTTACTCTTAGAGATATGTACACAAAAAAGTCAAGAATTCACTGAAGCAGTAAACCATAGCGACTCTTTCTCACTTGTCCACATTCAGTGTGTTCCCACACAACCAAAGACATAATCCGACAATCTAACTGATCTTGCAAAATCTCCTCTAGTTGCTCTTTCCTGGCCTTCGTTACCCTCACCTCTCTTGAGCTGTGAGGGAGTAATATTAATTAAATTAAATTAGTTCAAAACTTCATCATTTACGTTGAAGCTGTCATTCCGTGACACAGAGAGAGACAGAAAGAGAAGTCAACTAACCAAGTGATGACAGAAAATATGTATATGTATGTGTGTATGTATATATATATATATATATATACATATACACGATGTGTGTGTGTTTAATAGAAAAGGCACAGTCTGCTTGTGTACAGATGGCTGCTGTTATTTGGGCAGTGAGGAGTCATATGAGCAGTGACATAGTGTGTTTACCACTGTTAGAGAAAAAAAAAGGAACACACATATCAGCGTAGCAGTTTAGGAACTGTTGGATGAGCTATGGGCTAATCACTGCCATGCCAAAACTTGTTATGAAGAACGGGTTCTTGCATAAAGTATTCATGCACAGGGAGGAATGACGCGTGTGCTAACGATTCCTGTACACATCACGCATTCATTGAATGTGCCGATCATTTCTGTGTCATAACCAATGTTCATTATTAATTCATTTTGAGGAACAGGATGACAGGTTTTGTGCCATTATAAGATAAAGTATTGTGAGACTTAAACTGTTACCATTTATAGTCCTGCAACTTCCTGACAAATGTTTTCACCATGAATGAGAAAATACTTTTCCCAGCCTGGTTGTGTGTATGCATTTACATTTCGGGGTTCCTCCGGAGGATGCTCCAGGCTCTCAGGGGGGCTTGTGCTACGAGAGGGCTGGATGCAGACCACCTCTTGGTCCCAGCCTGGTGCCCCGGGGCCTGGGCTCGGGGGTGTGATTGGGGGTGCACATGGAGGAGTGCAGGACGGGGCCTCGGGTGGTGGACGGGTTATATGCTCAGGTGACAGAGCAACATCCACTCGATCTAATAAAACAGTTACATATCAAAGCGTTGCAGTTCAGCAAGCAGCAGATGCTGATTTTAAAGAGAATTCGAAGCATGACTGAAAGAATTCTGAATTTCTCCCACCTCTTTTGGCGTCCGTGGAGTAGGGATTACCATATTGCAGCTCAGCAGGCCTCTGTGGCACCAGCGGTGGAGGGGAGGGGTCCTGGGGGTAGGGCATTGGGTAGCGCAGCACCATTGGCTGCCTGACCTCGGCACCCTGAACAGAAGCCTCCTGCTGTCTCTGTTTGGACACGTAACGCTGCAGCTCCTGGAGGAGTGAGCAGCCATCTCTGAATTTCAGGACGCCACTATTTATATGCATTATGTGTATTATATGCATCGTATGTCCTTTAGCATTCTCTGCTGTCCAGCTACACAAGTTTCTGTGGCACAATTTAAAGGAAGTTAAGTTTCTCTCTCTCTCTCTACACTACTGCTGCCCTTTGTGATTATATCTGAAGCGAGTGCATTAGTATCCTACTCATTACTGTAATGGGTGTCAGACTTTGGCTCCCTCTGTTCGGGGTTTGCTGATGAAGCCACTTGCCCTCTCTCGCTCTCCTCTGCCTCCTTCGTTCCTCTTGCTGTTCCCTACTGAGTTCCTCTCTTGATGACTTCATTAGTGCACTGCTATCAGGTTTAACATTTAAACCAGGGTTATGAAGGTGAAACAGACACGTCACATGGCATTTGAACTGTCTAATGGCATTAGAGCAATTGGCAAATGAAGCAAGAGTAGATGTTTTAATTAGCATGTAGTGAAAAGTATAAAGGGAAAGAAAGGCTGCAGACACTGCACTAAAGCTCTCATGAATGAATGCGATGATATTTCTGTAGACCTTCGATTGAGAGCTTACAGTACATCCTTACACCTGTGATGTGGTTTATGAAGCAATTATCACTGCCTTGGGAACCACAAACCTTTCTAAAGCAAAGCCAGAACCATAAATATGCACAATTAATTCTGACGAATGGATATTGTACCAGCTCGATGACACAGTTCTGTAAACAGCTGGTTATGTTCGGTACAGCTTTACCTTCTGTAGCTGCTCCTTGTCCTTAAGAGCCTGGGCCAGGTCGTGTTTTAGCCCCGTCACCTCGCTCGCTCGCTCAGCCATCTGCACCTACAGGCAGAAAACCCACAAGGACAATGAAAACATTCATAATAATGCCCCTACAGTTACTGCAGTGAAGAAACTATTTGCTGCCATTGTATTTTATTTAACCTGCAGCCATGTTAATTGTGTGCTGCTCAATGTAAAACACATTTAAACACAGAAACATGGCAGAGTGGAGCAGACCAGGTGATCGTAGTAAATCTTTGACTTTCTAACAGAACTGACCCTGTGGGATAGTTAACATGGCTCTTCTCTTATTTCATCCCTTCACAAAGGTTCCAACTCTCCTCCTCTGCAGCGGTTTCTCTTTCTGCTTCATGTCTGTCTGTCTAGCTTCACCCCTAAATTCTTTGGCTCTCCATCTCATTCTCTTTCATCTCCTTTTGTCTTTTCTTGCTCTCCCCCCTCTTTCATAAATTTAGGGTGCAGCATTAGAGGGTTAAGTTCAGGTGAAGGGAGTCCACAACAGTCAATATCTGTCCTCCCCCTTTCCTCTCCTCTCTTCTGCGCTCCGTCCTCTGGGTGGCTGATGTAAACAGCCGTAAAGCATGGCGTTCTGCGGGCTGCCTTTCTTGTCAGTCTCTGGGGCCATTAAAAAGTGTCTTGGGGCCTGAGGCACTCACCTCAGACAGAAGACTCTATCAAAGACACAGGAGAGCCTTATTTACAGCGCTGATAAACACACACTCACTCATGGAGATTAAACGCCAGTAGGTACTTCAGCGCATGTTTGCACGCAAAATGCAGCAGGCCGACTCACATACCACACACAATGGCTCGCTTAGCATCCGCGTAGCGTCTACATTTGTGTATACTGTACGCACTAATCGAGATCTCCTGTGTAAATGTGTGCTCCAGTAAATTGGATGATGAAATTATTGTGAGGGAGTAATGTACTCCAACTATACTTACTTACCATCGCTGACAGTATATTGTCAAAGTGTTTTGCTGCGTGTACTTTGGTGACACAGAAGCTGTTACTCACAACTCTCTGAGCTTTAATCAGTGTGATATAAATGTTCACGTGTGAGTGTGTGTGTGTGTGGCTTACTCTGAATCGCTCTTCCTCGTCGGCAAGTCGCTGCTTCAGCGTCTCGTTAATGGCACACTGCTCCCTCCACTTCTCCTCCATCATTGCCAGCTCCTCCTCTACAGAGCGAGTCTGTTCCATCTCAGCCTCCTCCACGACCCTCCCTTCCATCTCCGACGGGACATGCTCCTCGACATCTTCCCTCACTTCCGCTGCATTGGGTCCACTTTCCACCTCACCGTTCTCCTCGGTGCTCGGCTTCTCGTTCTCCACCTCCACCCAGCTCGTCATCCTCAGGCTCTCCTCTGGCATGCTCTCCCTCTTCTCGTCTTTTCCATCGTCTTCCTTTTGGCTCACTGCTCCCTCACCCTCTGCTTCAGACCTCTCCGCTACCTGGCTTTCATCCGTCTGTCTTCTGATGTGCGTAGGTTCCCTGCTACGAACGTCTGTGGCGATTGTCAGCTCAGCTGCTTCTTGGAGGACTGCAATAGCAATATTCCCTGCAACAAACAGAGAAGATCACAGTCACTTTGCCATGGCCAGCTTTTGGAATATTGTAGTGTGTAATGGTCTCGTGAGGATTCTACTGGTAGAGAAATAGAACCCTTATATGTTTGCCGACCTCCTGTGGGTGATTCTGGACTAGGAGTCAGTGGCTCCTGTGTTGTCTCAGTGGACGCATTTCTCTTTGCCTCCTGTAAAAACACACATGAAAACATGAATGAAGAAAAGAAAAACAAATACTTCCCAGCACTGTTTTAGGTGTAAACCTATCTGTTGGTATTATTTATTTCCTCTATATTGAGTATTTCTTACTCTTACTATGCAGTTACTCACCGCTTGTGTCTCAGTAGGGTTTAGTTTAGCAACCTGCCTCCGGAGACGCTGGCACTCCCGGTACTTCTCCTTGTAGTGTTCAGCGGCCATGTGAAGCCGTAGTTTCAGCTCCTCGACCTCCCTCTGCAGCTCAGCCTCTGCCTCTGACACTACCATTGTGTTGGGTGTCACCTGCTCACTGGTCCCAACACTCTGAAACAGACATAATGATAAGAAAACAGAGAATCTGAATACACTCTGCATGATATCTAGCAGCAAATAAGGCTGTGTAACCGGTTAGAGTGTCCAAAACTACATAACAACCACCAGGCTGATATGTTTTAAATAAACAGTTATTTACAAGTCATTATTCTACTACAGTACATGAGTGTACTGGAGTACATTACAAGAAAATAAGTTTCTTGTTCTTCTTCTCGTGTCTAACATAACAGAAAGTGATGCGTAGGTACAGGATAAGGAGCTTCAACACTGACCACGTCTTTCTGTGCAGTACTCCTCATGCGGTCTAACTGGCTCTCCATGCGTTGGCACTCAGCTTGAGCATCCTCTAGACTGGCACGGAGCTTGTCAGCCTCCAGGCGGGCATGGTACAGCTCGGTCATTGTGTGGTCACGGGCGCTGGCTGAGTCACGGAGCTCTGAGGCCAGGAGAGAGGCCTGCTGCCGGGATGCCTGCAGCTGTTCCTCAGCCTGACGAAGCTGCTCACGCACACGGACCAGCTCTGCCTAGAGATTTACAGGGAGAATAAATAATGTATATGTATTAACTGAGGGTGGAGTAGGCATGTAACAGAAGTGAGCATACAAAGCCCATATTCCTTTACTGTCAGCATAATAAACAAGCCCCACTACCTTGTCAGCCTTGTGTGCCAGCAGCTCTTTCTCCAGGCTGTCTCGCTGTGCAACACAGGCCCTGAGCCTCTCCAGCTCCTCCTGGAACTGGGCAATAGTCACCTCTCGGTTCAGCTCCACGGCTTTCAGCATCTGCAGCTCTGCGCTCAGCTTAGTGTTCTCTAGTTCAGTGCTGCGCAGGTGGGCCTGAGGGAGCACGAGCATGCACTGGTTGGCTGTCATGTTTCACAGGCAGACATCTCATCACTCACTCAGTCCTTTTATTACCTTGTAGAGGTCTCTCTCATCCTTCTCATTCTTGAGCTGGTTCTCAAGACTGTCTCTCTCGGCCGTCAGCTTCTTCAGACGATCCCGCAGACTGGGACAAAAAATTGAATTGAAAAACGCATTTTTGTGAAAATCAAACTAAATCATGCTTAAGTTGACATGATCCAAAATAATGGATCACAAAGGAAAACAATATATCCAGCTAAAGTGGCCATGTGTGATCTGGTACTGTTTGTGCACAATGACCATCAAATGGAAAGTCAAACATGTCTTGGCTCAGATGTCGTTCTCCTACACCACGTACTTCATACTATATCACGCAGCCTAATAGGCTCTTGTCCCCCTGCAATGCTCCAAGTAATATGAGGTATTATTCCCGCCAACTCTTTATATTTATTTATGTTATGTCTGCAAGAACTGTCAATCCATAGGCTTTGTTTACCATACTTTTTTTGCACCCTTACCAATCGAGCTCCGTCTCCTTTTGCAGGCCTCGCTGGGTGACTCCCAGTAGGTCCTCCTCTAACTGCCGGACCCGATCTGTGGCCTCTGTCAGCCTCCTCCTCACCTCCTCCCTCTCTTCTGACAGGCCCTGCGATGAGCGCAGCAGCTCCTACGAGACAGGGAGGCCATTAGGCTGTGGATCACACTGAGAGGCGGCGCGGCCAATCGCAGCAGCTGAACCAGTTTTGCAGACGTGAGAAAGTGCTGGACTAAGTCAGCAGATTATGCAACAGACATGATTACTTTACTTTAATTTGATTAATCACAGATGGCAATATTTCTTCCGACGCAGGACAGTCACATGCATTCTTTATCGATTTATGCCCACATTCAATTGCCACTTTGTTAAGTATACCCAAACAAGATGGCTGCAGTCATACCAAATATTCTATGTATCCTATAAAGTATAAATTCTGTTAGTTTTAAATTGTGTTTTAAGATATTTTTTCTTTTTAATCTATATTTCTACATTGGCATAATTCTAGTGCCGCTGCAGCATGAAATTCCCCTATGGGGATATGTAGTCTTATCTTATCAATCATTACAAATTATGACTCCCGTCAGCCTTTTGATGGATGCAAAACATACGTTCTGCATTTAAAGGTACCGTCTTCAGTATCCTTTACTGAACAAACATAGGCAGTGTGGCATATACATATAACCTGTCCACCATCAGTGATTCCTCACAAGCAAATGACTGATACTGTATAATAGATCATATAAAGTCTGTTTGTCCATGTGGTGTCTGCTGAGTAGATGCCTTGTTTAGACTTGCTGCTGATCAGCAGTGAAGGACATTTTTCATAGCCAATAGTGGTACTGACAGAACAACATACCTCAACTTGACATGCACACACACACACACACACCAGATTGACTGCTATACATTCAAGGACGTATGGAGAGACAAACAGCACAGAGTGCACATGCACACTCAGGCCTGTCTGCCTCTGGGCTTGGCTCTGCGTAGATTACTGTATGATTTTTACGGCTGGCGTTTGGGAAGCACTTTAGCAGTGCATAAAGACCTTATAAAAAGTGTAGTCGTAAAATTAGCAGCCACAAAATATGTACTTATGTTTTCATGTTAAACTCAAAGGATATTTTCATCAGCATGGCATGAGTTAATGCACCTACTGTAAATGCTCCACAGACACACTGACACACGCAGAGTCATATATCTACAGATGGACATGCCTGTTGAATGAAAAGCAGCACGGTAATAACAGTGTGAGTGTGTATTACCTCGTAATTTATGGTGATTTTGTCCTTCATAAAAAAAGCAGCGGACTAACTCAAAGCAGCCTGTTCTCACTCTGATCCTAGACCAGAGAGAAGCACTAGGGGGCGATAGGATACAGGATTTAAACTCTCAGCAAGTTTTAGTGTTTCACCTCTCCCTTTCTCTGCCAACACCCCCCACGCACAGACTTTCCTTAACGTTCCTTGAGCTGGCTGTTTTTGGAAGTGTGTGTCAAATTCATACATACTAAAATCAGATTCTTCCTGGTGAGTGACTAAATGCAGATGGCATGAGGAAAAAAAAAGGAACAACATGAAGGTTTGCCAATTTTAATTTTTTACAAATGTGTATCTTGCTTGAACAAAAGAATGAACATACTTGTAATGCTAATAACTCTCTCTCTAAACTGAAACCTATTAAAATGGGGAGAAGAATGAATGGACAGCTTCACAGGAAGATAATAGACAGTGAGAAAGCAGTGGCCACTGAATCGCGTGACTGAGTGGTGTTTGTCCCTGAGGCTGGGCAGGGCTCTTTTTTCAGGCAGGCGGTTTTGCGGACTACCCTCCTCTCATTCCACACACAGACTAAAAGGGTTTGCAAGCGGGTGGCATAATGAGCGCGTTTGTGTGTGTGTGTGTGCGTACGCATGTGCATGTGCGAATGCACATTAAAGGGGCCCTGTGGTGTGGAACCTGAACTTGATTGTGAGATTTAAGGGGGGCAGTTTGTGCATGTGTATAGGCGTGTGTGTTTGACGTCATGTTTGTTCACTCTGTGGTTACGATGGCATCGTCCCTGACGCCAGACGCCCGAGAAAACTGCATCCCAATTCCGTTCTGGCCCACTGAGTCAGGTCGTTAAAGGCGAAGAGAAAAACCGGCGCGCGCATACATGCACGTGTACACACACACACACACACACACACACCGCTGCTTTCTGTGTGTATCTCCAGCACGGACGCAGATTATTCATAAATTCGGCCTTTGAAGTTTTCAGACCTGTGATTACTGGTGAGGAACAAGCTCAAAGCACATGCAAATAGCGGCTGTCCGTCTACATACACGTTCACCCCCTACATGTTTACACAGTCCTACACATTTCCATACAAATGCACAGACTCACTGGAACTGCCTCACCTACGGCACAAATGCTTCCTCATTACACATTATAAACATGTAGACATATAAATATACCTGTCATTTTATATCCTCATTCTGTTACTGCTGACAGTGTATTATGTGTGTAAAGAAGAAAAAAAAAAACACGTCTCTCTCTGTGCATCCCTTCTTCCTAACCTGGTTGTGTGTCCGCAGCAGGCAGCAAGTCTCCCTCTCCTGCTCCCTCTCCCTCGCCAGTCGTTTCTGCTCCTCCTGCAACTGCTGTTTCTCCTCCTGCAGGAGCCGCATGGCCTGCAGCAGCTCCCTGCGCTCCTGCTGCGCCTCCTCTACTCGCTGCAAAGCAGGAGACCATTTATGTGAAAGTACACAGGAGATGAGGAGGTGTTTGAGATGCATAACTTTTCAGTTTCATACAGAATGCAATTAATGCTGAATGCTTTATTGTATGCCATGGCAGCCCAGCAGGAGAAGTTTGCACTCTTCACCTTGCCTGTATTCAGTGAGATCAGAGGTCACAGTCAGGTGCATATCAGTGCCTGTGTAGCTAACTAACTGGAGTGGCCTACCTCTAACAAGCCAGTTTTGGTAGTGACAACCAGTATGTCGGAGTTGCTGTCTTCCTCAGTGACAGTGAGCAGCTCTTCAGTGGGAGTGGCTGACCTGAACTGGAAGGGTGTGCTGGCTCCTCTGATGTCACCAGCATGTGTAACGTAACAGAACTGGTAAAACTCTCCGTCAGATTTCGGTACATAATAACCTGTGGTTCAAAGAGATAAGAGTGCGTGTAACCAGCTTATCAATTAATATCTACTTCTGTTGATTAGATCATATTTAAAGTCTGGCTAAAACATTCCCACAATATCTACAACCTTTCTAGTTCAAAGTAGGGAAGCGATACAAACATATACTGCCTCTTCTCCAAAGCACAGTAGCAGGTAAATGTACTAGAGCGCTGAATATTTTGATTGGCCGTTGCCAATGTCAACACGCTTAGTGTTGACATATCCTAATATTTCAAATTGCACATAGCTACACTCTCACCAGAGCATCATAGGCCTAGTAGGGACAGAGGAGTAAGTATAGAACATCCAGCTGCCAACTTGTTTTATTGACTACTGACACACCACAGCACGCGTTCATATTTTCACTATGTAATATTTGACCGTTCTAGGCCCACTAAAACCATTTTGCAGCCTCTCGGCATGTGTATGTGTGTGTGTGTGTGTGGTTAGAGAGGTGCTCAGGTCCCAGGCCGCCGATTGCGGTTGTGTTCCCTTATTAAATAAAAGTGCTGGTTTTTATATGCACCGTAAAATGGAAGAGTTGCTTTGGAATACCCTGGGCCTGTAACGTGGTTTACATAGAGTGGCTGTGTGTGTGTGTGTGTGTGTGTGTGCGAGTACCTTGAAACACCACAGTCCTGTGCACAGTGCTTCCAGGTTCGTACTGTTCAGGCATAGGAGACCAAAGGAAGGTGTAGTAATCCCGGGCTGTGCTCCAACCCACCTGAGGAATCAAAATTAAAACTGTTAATCCCCAATTTAAAAAAAAAACGTTACCTGCCCAAATGGACAGTGTAAAACATTATATTATAAATCTTTAAGTTTAACACATATATTTACAACCCAGCGGACATGTTTGACGACATTATTTCTAGTCATCAAATTAAAACATCACATGTAATAAAAGAGCCTGGATGATTACATACATTTTTCAAACAAGAACTGAAACATTTAAGACCCTGTCCTGTCACTCCTCCGTGTACCTCCTCCTCCTCACAAAAAAAACTCAGTCGCAACGAAGGTGTGAGAATGGATTGGGTGGGCAGGGGTGTATGTAAAAGATGAGACAGAAGGAACCACGGGAAAAAGGTGAAAATGTTACGTAAAGGGTCAAGGAAGATGTAATTCCATTAATTTCATGTGTTGTTAGGTGACATCATAACTCGGGTCCTGGGTCGTAAATCTGTGCACTCTCTCTTTTTGTGCTGCTCTTACATACGCATACCAACGCCCTCGTTTCACCTCACATATGTGAAACATGTTTCTGACATTACGTGATTGCACTTCAGCTGTGAACGGCTCAACCACCTTTGATACTGCAGAACTTTTTTTACATTACCAAAAAGTAATAAAAAGGTGCACAAAAGACACACTTCTGGTTTGACAGCTGCCACGTAGAAATCATATACTATTACATTTTCACCATGTAGACCATTACGTAGTACAGGAAATTATAGGATGCATGGGAGGGGTTTGTCACTTTAGTTGAATTTTATGAAAACCCATCACTTTTAAAAAGTGCCAGCCAGGAAGTGTGAAACAACTGGGAACTGAAATTGGTTAAAAAAACAAAAACAAAACAAAAAAAACAATCCAGCTAAGAATTAGGATGGGCCAAGACATGACAAAACATTTGGAACTTTAACTGGCAATGATAAATCAACTGAGCTACTCAAAACATCTGTCAAAATCCCAGTTTGTATAATGCAGTTGCATAATATATAATTGAGGTTTTTGCCTTATCAACCCATTACAGTGAGAATAATGCTATTTGAAACAAATGTTAATTGTCAACATAGAAACCTGGGCCAAGAACATTCTTTCCACCTCCAAAAGTATCTCAGCAAGAGGCTCAGCTGCGATGGACTCCAGCCAAGTTTGCTTGTGTACTCACGTGTATTTGCTTAAGACAGAAGAGACATAAATAATTTTGCTAATTGCAGAGTGAAGTTGACTGACGTTTGGTTAGGTATGAGGTGGCATTCCAACACAGGAGTGATGTTATAAAATAATCACAGGCAAAGCAGCTATCAATCATTCAGCCAAGGTGTGAGGGAACAGCGTGATGACATGTTAATTATACAGTCACATAACGGGTTTCTCCCTGCCGGCCTAACAAACATGCCACAACCAAAAACCTCCACAGGGTTTTTGGGGGAGTTTTGTATATATGTGTGTGTATGCTTGTGTCGAACATCAACCTAAACCAAACGTTCACTGGACAAATAAAGTAAAATGTGTGTTTAATTTAGTAGTGACATTTGTAAAGATGTGAATTACGCTGGAAAACAAAAGAAAGCGTGACAAATTTGAGTTGTAGACTGCTCACTGTGCTTACTGAGTATATTGTGTGCACCGTTTGAGAGCGTCACTATCTAGGAGCAAGTTTGTTTCCCAGCAGTTCATATATAGTATACGGGTGGGCATCCCTGGTCCTTGAGGGCTGCTGTCCTGGATCAGGTGTGTTCAGCCATGCCTCGGGTGTGTGTTCAGGCAATAAGAAGCCACAAGTGCATGGATGTTTGGAAAACAAGCAGGACAGCGGCCCTCGAGGCCCAGCAATGCTCAGCCCTGATATAGTAGGATCCCCCTATTTGTATTATGAATGCCATGAATACTTTCAGCCACTAGGGGGTGTCTGTGTACAACTCAAATCAACAGTGCCTGAGTCATGCTGCAAGTCAGCTTTATTGCCAGGTATCTCTCTCTATTTCTCTCTCTGAAACAGGAAAGGCACGTATATGTGAACGGTAAGAAGGAGACAAACCTCTTTGTCAAGTTGCACATAACAGACGACTAGTATTTTCATCAGTGTCTGTCAGTCTGTGCTCGGTGGGAAAGTCAAATGCAATCAATCATTTTTAATAACACAACCTGTTGATTTTTACATTGCGGCTTTCAAACACCAGAGGCAAATCATGAGATTAATTAACATCTCTATGCTTGCGTGGTCTTATTTCTTCTTATGGAGAAAATATGTGATTGTTTAAAACAGAACACAGAGATTGTGGCCTTTTTATGCAAGCCTCACTGAGTTGACCGAGTTTATTAAAATAGATACACTCCCAATGTCAATATTGTGCCAGAATAAAATAAGATAAATATGTCTACGAACACACAGATACACAGACAAGTATATCAAAAGGATTAAATAACTACATTTTGCTTGTTTCCAGACAGCAGCACTAACCATCAAACAGGTTTCATTAGTGCGGATTACAACAATTAAATTTTCCAATCGACTTTTTCCAAATAAACCTAGTGTCTTTATTCTTTTTTAATTGAGCTGGTGGATTTGAAGTCAGTTCTTAAACAACGATAAAATGTTTGCTTTTGACTTTATGAGTAATTAAGTTTCCTAGTTCACATTTCCTGTTAATTACGTGTGAGATTTCATGGCCTTGATAAAAGAGCAGTGGGGCAGGTTGGTTAGCAGGAAGCAGAAAAACAACTAATGGAAAGACAGAGGGCAATGAACAAGTGTAGTAGAAGAGAAAAGAGGTCCTAATAAGAATGTGGTTCATAAAGAGCACCAAATGTTTGCCCCCCAGCTAGACCTTTAACCAGCCCACCATGTACACTCTTCCTCTATGAGCACGCAGAGCAACCACATTAAGCTTTTGGTGTATTCTACATTGGGCATATAGTGAAAAGCAAAGCCATTCATACAAAGGCGGATATATGTGTTAATCTGCCAGTACAAGCCTATGGCCAATTATTGAAACCCTAACACATAATCTATGTCACAAACACTTATGTAATGGGCTGGTAATAGCTCAAATATCTGTGTATCACTTTGTAGCATAAGAGAATTACATTCATAAAAGTCTGGTCTTTCACCGATTATGCTTTGTGATGTTTATGTGCATGTTCTAAGTAACAGCAGCTGCAGTGTTTGTATGTCGTGTACCTTAAAGATGCCCACCCAGTCTTTAGGGTGGGGAGTAATGTAAGGGGTCAGGGTGTAGCGGCACTCCAGGGGCACCTGGGGCAGGAAACTCTTGCCCACATTTTGGAAGATGACATGGGCAAAGTTGGATGTTTCCATAACGCTGACACTACTTCCCGGTGATGAATCCACCACCTGGAATGACGACATTTTATCCTGTTGGTCACTTCATTTGTCTGTAAGGGAAGAGCAGCAGAGGACAGATAAGCTGAGTGTAATAAGACAAAAAGAAATGAGTGATGCCAGCCTTGACAGAAGTGTGCTAGTTCAACTCACAAATAAAAAAAACACAACATATGTGTGTTAAAGTCAATAAGTAAGCTCTGGCATAGTGATATGTGTACACAAATATATGGTGTATACACACATCTCTGAATGGGTATTTATAGTACTACCCAAAGTAGTCAATTTGGTGTATTATGTTCATCTTGCCAAGCAAAGCTTCGTGTTGAATAATCATTCATAAAATCGGTATTATTGAGGACAAGCACACTTCTGTTGCTTGATTTCAGCCTTTAAGGCAAGGCCTATTCCCAGGCATCCTGTCCTGAAACAGCAGGCATAAAGAGAAGCACTGTCATTCTCAATAAACAAGAACAGAATAGCTAAATCAGATAAATAAAGGAATAATTTATCTGATTTACTTAACTCCATGATTTCACTAGACAAAGTAATTTTAATAGTCTTGATAAAAAGAGTTGACCATACCACAGTAACTGCCAAAGTAAAGATATTTTTAAGTTACATTGCAGGAAGTGCAGAGCCCGTTAGCCCATAAGCATATAGATCTATTTCTGAATTTCTCTGCGGCATTAATATTAAATTGATGGAATACTCATTTAAGTTAACTGAGTATCTAAAGGAAGGCATTTCACTATAAACTGCTCAAACTAAGACTTTGGTTAAGTAAAGATAAAAGCAGGTGCTCTGCATCACTGTCGCCCACTTGCCCTGGATGAGAACAAAGCTAAAACAACACATCCTGTTGTCCCACATTTGCTCATGACCCAGCCCTCTACTCCTGACTTAGATACATGAATGTGGACGTGACTAAGTAATAACTGTAGCGCTTTTCCGCTAACCATCTAACGTAACGTCGTCTGTAAACCGACCCACAGCGACTAACACGTCGTAAATGTTTCGTCAAACTGTTATAGACAGCTTAGTTCACTAAAAGGTCATCGTATTTACCATATCTAGGCAGCTAACATTAGCCTGTGAACAGGCCATGTCGAATCAAGTCACTAGCTAGCTAAACGGTATCTTAGTCGAACAGCTAGCTGCTTGACACAAGAGAGGAACAGTACAGGCGGTAATTTAACTGGAAATTATAAAAGTACCCGTTTTATATGAATTCCACTTGCAAGAAAAGAGTAAGTGTCTGTCTGGCAGGCCGATGTTTTTGCCACTGTCCTCGTTGTTGTCAAAGCTCTGACGATGATGCGTCTCTTCCCGAAGAAGCGAATGATGCTGAACTTCCGGGATGCTGAGGCAGTGCTGAGGATGCTCGAGACCGCAGATGTGATCTCCAAGACTCAAAAGACACAATAGACTATTTAAATCACTTACTCCCCCCTGATATTAATTATTTCAGTGATTTCCATTTGTTTCCGAAGTCTTCTCTTCGTGTAAAACTGTTTCAATCCCATATAGTTGTAGTGACAAATCATCTATTATGCTCAACATCACAGAGCAAAACATACAGTAAAAAGCTAACGTTATAAGGGTTAATGCTCTAGTTTTTTTATTATTATATGTTGTGAACATGAATGTGACGGTAAAAGGCAAATTAGCGATAACAAATAAAAGCACAGGATGTCCCGCCTTCCTTCATTCACATTGGCTAACCAAACTCACAGAGAGCTGCGATTGGCGGTAATTGTAGTCAATCTCGATAGTTTGGTCTCGCTTTCCTGGCTTGACAGCTGTCACTGCACGCCGAGGTCAAGGGGAGAGAAATCATGGCTGCGCTCCTTAGAGGGTCTCGACATTTATTGTTACAGTGGAGTAAACATGTCGAACTTGCTCGCGGTAACGTATTCGCATACGCTGTCCGTATATGAGTGCCGTTTTTTCCAGGTTACGAGTGCGTTTACTGTGTTCAGAGGAACATGCAATCCGCCCACCACAGCCTGTTAGCTAGGTTGATAGCGATCTGAAGAAGTATGGGGACTTACTGTTGTTGTGTTACAGTCTCGACACAGTGGCCCTGTGTTGGCCACCTTCAGTATGATGTTCAGTCCTGTTAGGTGCCATGTGCTGACGGAGATGTGAAACAATGCAGTGCATGTGATTGATTTTAGTCATAGGACTTACAATTCCTAGACCCCTGGCATAAATCACAAAAAGAGATAGTGTCGTATTTAGAAAAGAAAACTGACCAATTACTTAATTAATTATTTAAAATCATTATATTAATTGCTCATGAAAGGAGTTATTGTAGTTGCGGTCCTAGTTTTCGTTATTATAAAATGTTAAATCAGAATCTAGTGTAGAGTTAAGGAAATTAGTATGGTTTGCTCTCTGCATACAAAATAAAATACTAGTTTAATTCATCATGTTAAACTCTGTGATATGATACTGATGCACAAAGTTCTAAAAAACAAGGAATAGAAGAAAATTAATAATTGTATCATCATCTTTAGCTGCAGGAACAATTCCAGCCCAACTAGAAGGTCAGCAGTATTACTCTGTCATGTAACTGTAAAAGCCTCATAATATTCATCTTGGAAAAAAAAATAGATCAGGCAATAAAGACTTCTGTTAAGTCAGAGTTTTTGATTAACATTGATGATATAAATGTTATGTAGTAGATCATTTTCCAAGATGCTGGTTCTTTTTTTTATTTTACAGGTAATTTTAGGTGAATACTTTATCCTCCTAATGACATTATTGAAACTATCATAATAGAAGTAACATATACTTATTGGATGATATATTGTATGTTGAATGGCTGGTTGAATTTCAGTGGACTTTCTGTTCCTGTGGTTGTCGTTTGGTTGGTTCACTGCCAGCATTTCCACTTTGTTTAGTATCTGTTAACCTGCCTTTACCTTGATTGAGGCAGCGATGTTTAACAGCCTGGCCAAGCTGGCCAAACGGCAGTTGTGATTTACAGAAGTAAGATTTTTTCTGTGGCTACGGATGCTAATAAGAGAAATGGGCTTTTAATTGCCATCTAAACTGACAATTTTCCACTGCTGCATCAGTAAATAACTTTACTAGCAAAACTGAGTTAAACTATGGCTGTTACAACAGGATGTTATTATAATCAACATGGTGCCTTTTCCAGCACAAGTTTTAGCTCAAAGTTTTTCATTCATTTTCATCTCATCAAAAAAAATCACACTTCCTTCTTTTCTGCCTTCTTCAGTGTCAACACGATCGATGGCCTCAAAAACACCAGTGGGGTTTATTGGTCTGGGAAACATGGGCAGTCCCATGGCCACAAACCTGTTAATAAATGGTTACCCTGTTATTGCCACCGATGTCTTTCCTGAGTCCCGCAAGGGGCTGCAGGACCAAGGTGCTCAGGTAACATTTCCTCATTAACACATTACATGTGCATGGCTAAAAATATTCTCAACAGTCATGAATGTTTGCAAGGTGATGAATCACACATACACCCTTGCCCTACTCATTGCAGCTCATAAAACAGTTGCTTATATGACAAAGTACTGTGTGTGCTTTTGAGCTAACAGGTTGTTACAAGGAAGACCTGTAACCAGAAATGCATTCATGAAGGTGTTTATTTTGCGTTGATGATATTGTGTAATAAAGACTCCATTATTCAGGTAGTGGACTCCCCATCAGAGGTGGCCGAAAAAGCAGACCGTATCATCACAATGCTCCCCTCCAGCCCCAATGTCATAGATGTCTACACAGGCCCAAATGGCATACTCAAGTAAGCAAACGTTACCGTGACGGTCGTGGCGAGACAAAGCGTTTTTATGTGTTGTACATTACTTCTGCTGTTTTACCTTCTTCAGAAAGGTAAAGAAGGGAACACTGTTGATTGACTCCTCCACCATTGACCCTTCAGTCGCAAAAGAGATGGCAGTTGCTGCAGAAAAGATGGGCGCCGTGTTTATGGATGCTCCAGTTTCAGGAGGTAATATTTTTACCCAACAAAGTCCAAAACACTTTTCCACTGTTGTAATTCCCTCTTTTGTTTTATAATGGCAAACATTAATTAGCTACTTGTTTGCAAGTGAGATGTGCTGTTGCTGTTGCTTATGCGAGCATTGTATGAAGAGAGCGTATTAACACCTGCAAACTGATAAGAGGAAACGTCTCTGTCAAAGGGAAGTGAAGCAACTGATCAGGTTATTTAAGGGGCGACGTCACGTTGAGATGAGTGTCACAGCAGAATTAGACTGCTAGTTTCTTCATTAGAATACCAATAATAGTTCTAAGCCTATGACCCATCGGCCTTGTTTCTGAACTGTCTTACATTTTTTTGTATATCTAAACTATGGGACCTTTTTAGGTTAGTGCTAGGACATGGATTGCAATTACTGAGCGGGCCAGCCAGTAGGTGCCCTCTTGAGGTTTTAACTGCTGCTTTTGACCAGGGGTCTTAAAGGCAAGGTTAAGGTTTTAGGTCCTCATTATGTTGGTGCTGTCTGCTGTTGACGGGTCCTTGACAAAGCACAGGATCACCAGTCATCCTTAATGGTCTGAGCCGCTGTGGAGAATCCCGTGTCAGAGCTTTTCATGTTGATGGAGCTGTAATGTCGGGTATCCCATGTTAGTGCCTTTCATGTCAGATAAAGAGTCATAAAGTGTAGAGAAACTGCCCGCACATGGAGTGCAGAAGAGAAGAGGAGGCAGATAAGACATGAAGGAGACACATTGCAGTAAAACTGTCCATCTCTCTGTCTCTCTCTGTCTTTCTCTCTTTCTCTTCAACGCACTGTTCTTATGAGTTAGCATTGCTAAGCCCTCCTGAATATCTTGATAATATCTGTGACCATGACCTGTTTGCTATATATTGCTCATGTATCTTTAATACATGCACAGTACACACTGTAGCTTTTGCTCCCATAGAAACACAGACTTGGCCCACATGGGCATGTTTACCAGCTGGCGTCTGCAGAACAGACCCACTGCAGTCAGTGAGATCAGAGCTCTAAGCCTGTTACTCTTCCTTAACACACACTATGTTTACATACTGTAGACAGTGCACAGTTAAGAGTGTGCAGCCTTCTGTGAAGGTTCTTCCTTTCTTGACTCTTGACTAAGCCCCTTTTACTAGCCTGAGATGACCAATGATTTACCTGCTACCTCTGGCATCTGCAGTCAGCTCTGCAGATGCTCCTCACACACACATGCACATGCACACCCATTGTGACCTCGAGACACCCATAAAAACATGTCCACTGTTGGCTGGCCAAAACAAGTAATCTAAAGGTGTCATCTACAGCTTTGGAAATTTGTGATTGGCATTGCCCTTGATATTTATAGACGAAACAGAATATTGGCTAATATAAAACAAATGAGTAATTGAATGAGAGGAGATGTTTAGTCACCGCAATTTCTTATACACACAAAAATACTCTGATTTGGGAAATAAACACTCTGTGGCAATGGCATGACCCAGATAAGCCAGGCTAATCGCTTGGAGACAGGTCATGGAAAAGTCTTCCAATATGTGACAACTCTATGGGAAAAAGCAGAAACCTCTGTTCCCTTAATACCCAGGCCCCTCGTTCCACTTTTTACTGGGGTGGGATATGATGTTACATGCTTTGTTCCAACCAGGAGATGGCACCCTCCCCAAATAGGGCACTGTCATACTCATTCTGTCTGTATGTGAGTGAATGACAGCAGCTCAGCTCTATTAATATGTACCGCATGTCCACAAATGAAACACAATACAGCATAAGGTGAACCCGACAATGCCTCAAGTCGTTACTTAATTTTATTTCTTTAAAGTGTACTGTCTCAAATGAATTCCAAAGTCTCACTCTGCGTACTGAGGATACAGTTGCATTCAGCACAGACTTGCTGTGGTCCCACACGCTCTTAAACATCTGGAGACGCAGGCTGTTATTTTTGCGGTATTTGTTTTTATTTTTAATTTGTATTTTCCTTTTGATATAAAATGAGTCCTTTCGCGTGTGTGTGTGTGTGTGGTGTATGAGGTGGCACTTTACATGAAAAAAAAAATGTATGTGTATGTTGTGTGCGTCACTAGAGGTTTGGCAGCAAACCGTGGGATCTGAATTGCAGAGTCATAACCCTTTTTTAAAAAGAAGCAGTCACAAAACTTAGATTTTCTTCTCATGGCCATCCTGCTGGTGGCTTTTCTTCTTGCACACTGACGATTGTCGTGGCTTTTTCTGCAGTCACAGTTATATTACCTCAGACACTAGTTCCTCAGGCATGCTAACATATGCTTGCACACACACATACATCACTTTCTTGTGTCGTTAAAAGTGTCCGCATGCAAAGTTGGCCCACAACAAAACAAGCTCTGATGTCAGGGTGTTGGCAAAGTAATGGCAAAAATAGGAGGTTTGGCTAACGAGCAACAGGGTCGTTAGCAGTAATTACCCAGAATGCCTGTGTTTGTGTCTGTGTGCCCATGGTGGGATGCCACATTGCTAACGGACGATGGCTTTAAAAAGCCCCTAAAAAAACCTTTCATTGTGTTTTTCTCAGTGCTGGGAAAGTCGGCATTCGCTGTAAATAAAAAGAAGAAGCCGAGCCGCTGTGGGACCACGGGCATTCGAGCTAATATTATTTGTTTGTGAGGTCTTAAAATCCCCAGCTAACTACCTTTTTAGGCTGCATCTCAACACCACTCTAATCATATCCATACCACATCAACCGAAGCCCGGGTTTTGCAGTGTGTCATTTGCTGACAGTCTGAACGTCATCCTCCAGCCTGTAGGAACTCGTTCGAGTCAAGGCTGGCACCAGTTGGTTCGTCAGTCAATGCTGCCAATTTCCTTCTCTGCCCTTTGAGACAAGCTTTGTTTCTCCCTGTGGGCCAACAGGACCTGGGGGTTCTTATACAAAGACTTTAGCTTTAAAACTCTTCTTTCAGCCAATACTGATATAAAGTCAAATAATTGTAATTAGTTGTTGACAAAATAATTAAATCTCAAAGTGCTCACATATGCTTTCTATATTACAACGACAGGAAAGGTATATGAACCTTCTTGAATTACCAGGCCTAAGCATGAAAGGTGATCTGATCTTTAAATCTAGATTCTTCTTGTCTTGTTCTGTATTTCTTTGTTAGCCTTGTTGTTCTATACACTTAACTCTCTCAGCTTCACAAACGTGTCATAAATTAGTGTTACCTGTTTATGAGAAGCTGTACATCCACGAGATTTGATCATTAGCATTTCAAATGTCCCTGTTATATAAGGCTGCCTGTTCTGCTTAATTTATGGAAAAGTTTCATTTACAAAAAAGTATAGATAAGGAAGATTTTCACACTGTGAAGCTAAAAGCCTGAAATCAGAAATTAGCAAACTAATACAGAACAGAAAACTAATAATAAACTCTGAGATATTGGACATTATTACTGCCAATTACCCACTTTACAGACATTTACATTCAATAAAATGAATGAATAAGTATTCATTCAGAGTATTAACAACTGCAAAATATTTAGATCACAAGTATTGACAGAGTAGTTATTAATTATTATTTAATTTAGTAATTGAATTAATTCATGGCAGAGAGCTATTTTGTGTGTAAACTATTACTTTTTTTTTTAGTAAAGGTAACATTGACGAGTTTCTGACTGTGTGGACAAAAATCTAAAGTGTCTTATGGATGCCGTTTATTGTGCTGTGAGAAATGTTTACACTTAAGTTAAATGGCATAAAATGAATTTGGTGGACTAATTAACAAATCCTGAGTTAACGTGAGCACATCTTTAGACTGGTACGTCTGGTCAAAGGGAAGGAGGAGTGTACTTGTGCCAACCTAATCCAGTCTGAGAATGAGATTAATGGAGCCTCTAAGCTATTTAGTGAAGGTTAGTGATGTTTCTCTGACACTGAGTTAAGGAATCAGGTTGGATGGGCAGGGGGTGGTGCTGTCGCTGTCTGTCATGTTGATGGCTAACCAGCACTAGAGAGCGTCAGTGGTCCAAAGACTAGATTAGCATAACAAGCCTTTCACTGACAGGTTTGGTGACACAGAGGGAGGGCGTGTGTGCGTGTGTGTGTGTGTGTTGGGGGGGCGGAGGGGGGGGGGGGGTAGTGAAAGGGAGGGTGTAGGGCAGTAAAGTGACCAGGCATAGTGATGATTGGGGGGGGGGGGGGGGCGGGGGGTTCTAGCCTATGGTCCAGATGGATGTAGACCCACAGCAGCTGGGGACTGGCTCTTACATTTCTGCCCCTATGTCATCTGCTGCATTTGTGTGTGTGTGTGTGTGTGTGTGTGTGTGTGTGTGTGTGTGTGACAAACAGTCAGCTGGTGTATGAGTAATACAAAAAGTCTCCAAAATGCCACACTGCATGTCACTTATCTAAAAGGGAATTAGCATTCTGTCAGGCATGTGAGTTTGTGTCCGTGTCCCTGTTTGCTAACAGGCTAATTGGGGATGATTATTAACTTGCTCTATAGTAAATGAGTCTCGTTGGGCCAGCAAAAGGATTGATCGTGGATCTCTGCTGCTCCCTCAATCCTCTGCCACCTACCATTGACCAGCCTCTCCCCTATGGAGCAGAGCAGTTACTGATGATGATGATGATGAGGGTTGGCCTGGTGGTCAGTCGACAGACATTGTAAACTAAAGCCTTAAGGCTGTAGGAACATTTATATACAAGAAACTATGTTGGCTTTTTCTTCTTTTGTCACCCTTTAACTCAAACTTTCTCCAGTCGCCTTCTCGCCTTCTTGGTTCTCATAGAGTGTTTGTGTGCAGGCATCAGTTCTCATGGCTCTACTCTCGTTAACTGGAGCCGATAAAGAGCCTGTTTTTTACATAACAGAAGAGCATTAGCAAAGTTGGCAGATAAACTGTTGAAAGTGCAGATTCTTTTTTGTTTTTGCTTTTTTAATGTGTGAGCAATTTTGGTTAATGTGTACCCTTGTACTGTTTCACTTTTTCACTCAATATCCGTTATGCTTTTTACAGGGCCTGTTTTGGTTTTTACTTTGCTTGAGAAAAAGATCTGCCCTTGGGTGTAATTATAATGGTGGACCACATGAGGCTGCGTTGTTGCCCTGTAAACATTCTACCCCCACTGGCTTACATGGAGAGAAGTCAACTCCTGTCGACTCAGGGCTCTGACACTATTAAGTGAAATAAAGATGACTCCAACGGAGCCAACATTTTAATCTTACATGTGCATATAGTTAAAGCTTACTAGAAAACAAAGGAGTATATTGCAAATTCCAGAGTTTGTTTACACCAACTGCATTTGGACTTGAAGGTGTGATATGAAATCTGGCGTATCGCTAAATCTCTCTTGGTGTTCTCGCAGTAAGAGCTGTTACATGATCATTTTAGGAAATGAGGTGTTTGGAGGAGCTGTAATGATGTTTAGGTGTTGTTTTGCTCTAAGTGTTTTTCCGTAGACTCTAGGATGGGGGGGGCTATGGCACACTGTCAAATGCGTCATTCATTACTTAGCTCTGGGACCATCCTTTTGGTGTGCGACTGTGCGTGTTGCTTGTGCAGCCTCTTACTTACAAATGTAGCTTAATTTAAACCCACCACCAATAAAAAAGTGCCTACTGGTTTACATGCGGTTCGTAACTCTGAGCCTCAGAAGCTCCAACTGACGTCTTATTGGCGTCTAGGATTTGCACCTGTCCACAAACGCACACACACACACACACACACACACACGGACATAAAATAGCATGTATATGCTCTTAGGCAGTCTTCTTTACTTTGTAGACACACACACACACGCGCGCACACCCCACTTCAAAAGAGATTATGAGGCTGCCATGAATTGCTTTGGCTGATTATTTTGTGTGTAATGAAAGAAGTGCTAATGAACAAACTACAAACAGGCCAAACCAAAGTTAATGCCCTGGTCTTCCTCTGCCGTCACACAACCAATATCAGTCTCTAAAGTTCAAAGTTAATGCTAGTAGTCAAAGCGTTAAGCATCTGTCCTAAAAGTGTCTGGTTACGCACTTATTAACTTTAATATTATTGATAGAGAAGATCAGAAGAAGGAGCTTTCTTTAATACATGTCTGCACACTGAGTCGAAGCATGGGCCACAGACACGTACACATTCTTTAAAACGCAGCGGCACGAATATACACATTGCTGTTTATTTTATTATAGTGAACAAAAATGTTTTATGGGTCTTTCTTACGTTTATCAGGGCCTTTTTAAAGGTTTGTCACTTATTGTACTATTGAAAATGCACAAAATATCATCAATAAAGGCATTGTAAAAAAAATCCTTCAGTGGAATGTTGCTGCTTTTGTAACGCCATGTTACCGCCGGCTTTGCAGCACCTTGAGGAAATATCTCTTAAAGCAATGCTTGGCTTCGCTGTATCACTTGTGCTACTGGCCTCCAGTCACTTAATTTTCCAACACTTTTTCCACTGGGGTGACGACATGTGTGGCCTTTAGTCCTTACATCTGCTCAACATCTAAACAGCAGACACAGCTCTTCTCTAAGACGCAAGTTCTTCTAGCCCCAGTTCTTCTTGCTCTTACCCTCTTCATCCTGCATTTCTTGTTCTCTGTTAATCTACAGTAGCGACGTAAATCCTATTTAGACATAGGATATGTAACATTGCTACTTTTTTAATAAGCAAAAAATTCTGACATTAGTCAGGTTTACATTAGAGCCACACGGTATTTGCCATGAAGATGAGATCATTTTAGGTATCTCGTTGATGATTTTAACATCAATCCTGTGCCTTTATTTATAAGCAATAATAACAGACTGATGCTGCAATTGCTTTCAGATTGGAGGCGCAGCATTAAATGTTTTGAAGGCTTGTGTGTCACATAATCTGGTTGACATTTTCCTGTTGTTGCATTGTTAAAGCTGATTATCCTTCTGATCTATTCACTCATGTTCCCCTCTATGGTCTTTCTCTCTGCAACTTTTTCCATCATTGACATGACTTCCCTGCGATGGTGACTTGAGGTTTATCGCTGGTTACGTTGCTACAGATGTCGTTAACAGACGGGTTAAGCAGTTCGACTGCACATTTCCTCTTTGTCTGCGACGTCATTTTTTCACTTGTTAATGCCAAAGTTAGTTTTCATTTTAAATAATAACTAGATTCGTCCGTCTAAGACTACTGTTGCCAAAAGCGGCCAGGGTGCTCATTCACACATGACGCTGACACATTCACATGCTGTCAGATTAGTGGTTGTGCACGTCTGAAAGGGGGGTAAAATGTTACGCTACATAGCTAGCAGGTAAGTCGTACCCAGCATATGGTGGTCTACCTATTAGTTTGTTACTAATTGTTGTGTGCCATGGTGTTTTATCATGTTAAAGAAAGTAAGTTGTTAATAATTAATTATAGTTTTCTAAAGTTCTAGCCATGATTAAGAGGATAAGGCACACATACTGAACATTACTCTGCTCCTTTTCTAATAGCGGACAACATTATATCTGCCTAACTGTTGATTCAGCTATGTGACAGTATGAGGGTATATTCAAGTCTTGCACTCTTGAAAGAGAAAGATAATGTAGTACAAAATTTATGACCCTTGGAGCTTGATGAAGACTGGGAAAACAGGTAGTTGTGGTTATAATAATAATAATAATAATGACAAAATTATAATTAATACTTTATTGATCCCCTCTGGGAAATGCTTGTTTGGACAGCTGCCATGAATAATAGGTTGTCTATGGTGGTGTCTTGTTCAATGACATCTCGACATGTAGCCTGGAGGAACCAGAAATCAAACCCCCTACCCTGTGGTTTTGCACAACTGCTTTAATCACTGAGCTACTGGCAGCACCAGAGTAATATTCATTATAATATTTAGTATAATTACATTATTCAGCATTTTAAGTAGGATTTGAGGTGCGTTATATACATCATTTTATATACTTAACTATTTAATGACTATTTTCCTCTTCTCAGTACCTTCATTCTTCCTCTCTTCTTTCCTCTCCATTTCTCTACTGTGTGTCCTCTACCATACGTGCCCCAATCTCCTACAGAGTCTCTCTCTCTCTCTCACACACACACACAGACAGCTTGTGTCCCCCCCCCTAGGGGGCGTTGCGTAGTTGTGCAGTGTTAACGATCCAGGACTGTCACTCCCGCTGGGATGGATGAGCCGACGGACCCGGCGCTCAGGAAGCCTCATTAGGATGCCTTTTTAATCCATCTCTGACAGGACCAACCCAAGACTGGGACGTCCCCTCACACGCACACACACGCAGACACAAATGCATTTTAGTCCATGCACAATGAGCAGCCTACTGCACAGACACACATTGTTATGCTAATGATGCGTTATTCTAATAGCAACAAGGATCTTCAATCATCCCAGTGTCACTGCTTATAGAAATCCACTACAGATCATAAGAGCTTATTATGGGTGATTAGTTAATTTGAGGGAGGGAGAGTTGGGAGCAATGCTGGGAGGTAGAGAGAGAAAGATTGCCATCCTTTGCTGCTGTCGTCTCTACATCTCTTGCTTTGGCTCTTTTCTTTTCTCCTTTTCTTCCTGTTCCTCTTTTTTCTCCTCTCTTTAGTGGGGTATATATTGATCAGCATGTTGACTGAGTTATCAATAATCTCCTCTTTAGTCGTCGACAAACAGCGATCTCCACTAATGAACTGGCAGAGTTGTCACGCTGCTCTTTCTTTGTGTGTGTGTTTGTATTTTGAAGAGACAGAGTGAGTCATTTTGTTGGAAAAAGAAAATGTAACAGGTAAAGGTTTAAAAGAGAATTAATACGGTTGGATGAACTTTCACAACTCAACAATGTGCTAATAATGCTAGCATTATATTTTTGTCAAAACTGTAATTTGGAATAACGGAGCATTGTCAGGAGACAGTTTATGACTACTCCAGTACTGTTTTTTATGTAGTGCATGGGTGTAATAGCTAATAAAAACTATTTGGTCATAAAGACTACAGTGCCACAGTTTCACTGAATGAATACCTTCAGTAAACTAGACTCAAATTGATTAGGTCCGATGTATAAACAGGATTAACATACATGAAGCACCATAAAGTAACAAGAAAGGAGATAAGTCTATCATGTCCTCGGTCTGTGGACCATATGTGTGTATGATTGGTGTGTGTGGCCGCCTTATGTTAAGCGTGTGTTTTGCTGTGGTCCATAGGCAGCTGCCGCGGCGTGGGCTTTGGCTTTCATTATGTGGCCTTAATGACCTGCTGACAGCTCATCACTGACACACGTGCACACAACACACACATTCACACAAACTATACTGTAAAGTGGCATCGTCATATACTTGACAACAGTACAGCCAATTAAATAAGGGGGAAGGGAAAAAGGAATATTTATGTTTATGGGTCATGGAAATGCACTGTACTGTGCCTCTCTTCTATCCTCGTGTCCTGCAGTGAAGTCTGATATTGTGGTTTCTGCTGTTTTGTCCCCAGTAATTCCCTTTTAATTATTAACACTGACATTATTAGGCTTTCACCGTTAAGAGGCCTTTCATTACAGCTGGATGACACCCTATAGGCAGATTTGAATCCCTTCCTCCCTCTCCACACCCCTCTTTCTCTCTGCTTCTTTTGGAGACAGTTAGTTGGTTTTTGTGCATTTTGCTGAAACTGTTTCTCTCTCAACTTGCACAACCTTTTTTCTTTGTTGTTTTTGTATTGTTTTTCCATGTTCATGTACATTGGTGCATCAAAGTTTGGGAACCCTTTAGAATTCCTTTGACATTTTTCTGAAATGTAATTAGATTTTCACAATAGTGCAAAAACTACATAAAAGAAGACACAATTATACAAATAAAGAAATTAACTTTTATTTTGGAATATGATCTAATAATGTTTGCCACTGTGTGTGGCAATTGGATCTGCACATAAGCTGGGAGGGATTTGAGGCTATTTCTCCTTACAGAACAGCTTCAATTTAGGGATGCTGGTTGGCTTTTGTACATGAACTGCCTACTTCAGGTCTTTTCCCAGAATCTTTAGCCTAATCTCTAGGATTAAGGTCAGGTCTGTCTTTCTAAACTATTAAAGTTATTCTGCTTCACCCATTCTTTGGAAGGTTTAAGGCTACATGATCAATTTTCAGTTGTGCCTTAGTACACAGATGGGTTGACTTTTTACTGTGGAATCCATTTCATAGATGATGGCAAGCTGTCTTGATTCAAACCATTTCAGACCCAAATCACGACCCTACCACATTGCACAGGTGGGATATGGTTCTTCAAAGGGTATGAGACAGCAGGGTCGTGTCTAGATACAGAGGTCATACCAAAACTGAAATGAAAAGTTTAAGACATTATTACCTGAACTATTAAGTGGTTCTGAAGCAGAGTCACCACTGCAGAAAGTGAGCAGCAAACGAGCTGTCACATTTGGTACTCTTAGTACTGCAATGCAATTCCTGTTGTGATCTTTCTCGTTTGGCCACTCTTGGGTGAACAGTGTTGTAGAGCGTTCTCCACTTGTACAGTCCAATATCTGCCTGACAGTCGACTGGTGAAGTCCTAACTCCTTAGACATTCTTTGGTAATTCTTTCCATTCTGGTGACCAACAACTCTTCCTATAGCTCTACAAACCCAAACCCGTTGTCAAGATCCTCTTCTTTAAAGAAGGCCTCCTGATTAATTGAAACACTTTGCACTTTAAAGGAATTGACTGTTCTATATTATCACACGTGTTACATTACTTGGATTACCCTAGGAAATGCATAAAAACAGATCACATTTTAGGTTATACAATGCAGAAATGGAGAAAACTGGGTCCAAAAACTTTCCCGCACCATGAAAGAGTATGTGTTCTATGACTTTTCTCTGTTAATGCTGTGGTCTTGTCACTGAATCATCCCGAGTCATCTTTGCATAAGACTCGGGCTGGCTTGGTTCAACCCACTTTAAACAAGGTTGTTTCTGCGTTAAGGCCCCCGAGGAGGAGGTGGGGGGTTAAGGTTGCCTCCTACAACATGGCATGCTCCTTAAGCCATCAGGCACAGGGAGAGATGCCTAATTGAACATGATAAAGTGTAAAGTTAATTACCCCTCACGCCTTTCACTGATACCCCCATGAGGGGGCCTGGCCTCAAGCACAGCTGTTAGTGTGTTTGCATGTGAGTGTGTATTTGTGAGAGAGTGAGAGAGAAAGTGGGGTGACGGGACAAAAGGCTTTGGCTCCCATGAGGGTCGTGGAGTGGATGATGGCAACAATTGACTTTTAAAGGTACCTCTGTCCCTCTGGTGCACCAACACTTATTGCGCCTGTCCCAGTCTGTGTACCTCGCACAAACAGAAAAGTGCACAGCTGACCTTTTAGACACTGTTGGTAGTTTTAAAAAAAGTGGTTGATTCAGTATGATCTTTTGTGCATTTGCTTTTTTTACTCATGCTCACATGTTATTAAAGGTTTTGTGAGACTCCCTGCTCATCTTTATATTAAATTAACTTAAGCTGTACTGTATGTTTCAGTTCATGTACTTTCTCGTACATGTGTACTAGCTCGCCACCATTAACCATTAGGTTTTGTGTTTGAACAAATGTTTTGTCTTTAGGTGTTGGTGCTGCCAGCATGGCCAAATTGACCTTCATGGTAGGTGGAGTGGAGGAAGAATACAACGCTGCACAGGAGCTACTCACCTGCATGGGAGCTAATGTTGTCTACTGTGGACAGGTTGGCAGTGGACAGGTAAAAGAGCAACTTATAAATGAGACTTTTAATATATAAAACAAGTAGCTACTGGAAAATAATAAGCTTAAGTCATTAGACTGTAAGTGTGTTATTATATATTTAACATTTGTTACTAGGTTGTACTAGTTTAAAACTTCATATATTGATAATTTAACATCTTTCATGATTAAACCAGTAAACATAAATGGAAATGAAGGAACTGGACAGTTTTCACTTCAACATCAGCATAAATTATTTCATTAAAGGTGTTTTAAAGGACACTTTTAAGCCTCAAATATAATAAGTATAATAAGTGATATTGTATAATATAATGTATATTAATTTGGATGCCAGATGATAAGACAAAAGTTGTAATTAGGCTTTAGGTTTAGGTTTAGGTTAGATAAATGGGTTAGGGTTAGGAGTTAGGTGGCCCTATTGGTAACACAAAGGTTTGCACCTCTTAACTTAAATGCCTTTTTACTCACACACGTATACAGTAAATACTGTATATTATTACTTGATTCATAATTCTGTTCCATTTAGACATACATGCAGACAATATTAGCACAAAAATCTTGTGTCATTTGTTGTGCAATACACAAGGACAAAATAAGAAATTTATCATTATCAGTTTCACATGAAATAAACCTCAGTCTGACCTAAATCACATATAAACTCTCATGCAATAATTATTAATAATGTATCTGAAATAGTAGTCTCAACGTTATATTAATTTCTGTTTTGCGCAAGGCACTAATAGGGATGCCCATGCAACGGACCGATATTCTGATATTAAGTGTTCATCTTATGTCTTTTTGTGTTCAATTCCCTTTAGGCAGCAAAGATCTGCAACAATATGCTGCTGGCCATTGGGATGATCGGGACAGCAGAGACCATGAACCTTGGTATCAGGTACTGTCAGTTACTAATGGTCTATGCAGTTACTTGTTATTTTAAAAAGAAAAATCAAAAAATGATGATGCTGCTTGATGAATTTGGAAAAGGTTCATGTACATTTGTTGTTTGACACAGGGACAAAATAGTTGCTGATATGCTGTGACCTTCTACTGTTAACATGAACATGTAGACACTGTTAGTTAGAGCCGCATGTGTGTAGGGTGCGGAACAGTGGACACACACTGGGGTTATCAATTATCATAGGAATTTCCAGCAGCATTAAGCTAAAGATGGGACATTTCAAGATTCCACTTTTTGACCATTTATCAATACAGCTGTAAACTCAGCCTTGGATATAGCCATCACTGTAGATACTATACTAATACTATACCAATTGATAATGGCAGCAATTTACTGCTTCAATACAGGTTTGGAAGTGTGTGTGTGTGTGTAATTGATGGATGTGCACAGGAAAGATAAATGAGGAGGTGGAGCCACAGATTCTAATTTGCATCTGCTGATTGAGCTCTCAACATCATCTTGTCATGCCCATGTCCCTGAACACCGCCTAGAAATCCCATCATTCATCATGCCTCATCGTGGCGCAAAGCCTTCCTTGGCCATGAGACTGAGGATGATGGGATTTGAAGTCTCCAGAATGAAGCTACAACAATCTTCTGTGATTTGAAATAATCGATGGGTTTAGAAACTTTCGAATGCTGGACAGGCTCGGAAAAGCTTCTCAGCAGCATCTAGTGTCCCTTCTTTTTGGGAGTAGGGGTCAGGATTAGGATTCATTAGATGTTCTACAGTAGGTTTGTCAGTTATTCCTTAAATCAGTGCATCTGATCCGGTTAGATTTCCACCGTCTCACTATTGTGTGTTTTGATGGCATTTGCAACTTAAATGGTGGGAGCACCTATTTTGTTTGTGTGTGTGTGTGTGTGTGTGTGTGTGTGCGTGCGCACATGTACATGAATTGCTCTTCTCACAGTGCAGCTGATTTATCTGTGCTGAGAGAGAGGAGGAAAATTGGCATGAGCAGTTGCACATAAATCCCCCCACTAGGCCTCTGAAATATGGAGGCAATAAGGGAGCAACACAGATTTACACATCGCCACACTGTCTTCGATGCACACACACACACACACACACACACACACACAAGCATACACACAGATTTACATCCACAGATACTGAAGACAGCAGTTTTCTACCAAACCACAACAACGTCTATGAATAGTGCACATCATTAGAATATATGAGCATGAAAAAGAATAAGAAAACTGCATCTCTTCACTTTGGCTCTGAATTATTCTTATTTTGACCCTTATTCAGTCTTGATTGCGTGTGTCTGTGTTTCCCCTCTTCTTACTAGCTAATCTCTAGGGCTTTATTAGAGGCTTTGACAAAGACTGTCATCGTTTAGCGAGAGCCCCCACCTATAAATCTCCCATGCTGCATTGCGGCCCAACCTTTTATGCAGAGGATGCTCTCTCAGGCCTCGCACACACAGATGCACACACTACACGGTGTGACATAAAGGCGACAGGGCACTCACAGCCAATTTAGAGCAAAATGGCAATAACATTTTATCATGTTGTATTTGGGCCTGATGGAGCTGCCCTTATTTCAAATGTGTCTGTGCGTGTCCATACCTATACATGCAGGTGGACACATAAACACTCGCACGCGCACACACACAGCTCTGTTTGTGAAGCTAATTTGTTGATCTCAGATGGAAGCGCAGGCCGTCTCCAGCAGAGCATGACGCTCGAGGAATGGCCACGCATGACAATTATGAGCACACAGAAACCAACCACGTCTTTCTTTCTCCCTCTCATTCCCTCTCCTTTGGCTTTTTTTCCCCCCTATTCTTATTTGTCTCGCATCATCATTTTTTACTCTTTTATTTGAATCCTAGAGTCTCTTTTCTGCCTCGTGTAATTTCTGCATTCACCAGAGGAGTTGGATGAAGAGGGAGGATGAGAAGCTGAGGAAAGGAACCTAGGGTAGCAGAGAAGGGCGGCAGTGATTACACATGCACATGATGGAGAAAATGGAGGGAATTTGAATAAAAACACCACCCTTTATGTTGAGAGACAGAAATAGGTTCGCCACAACGCTCATGAACACAAACATCTCCTCCCTCTGAAAGTCAGATGAATTGTGAGCATATGTTCTGATGAAGATTAAAGGTGACATGCTTGTTGCCTCTATAAATTGGATAGTAAATGCTTGTGTGTGTGTATATGTGCTCGTTATCTATTTAATGGAATAATAAATGTGGAAACGGTTGGGCTTCGTTTCCAGTGGCACCAGGCGAGGATGAGGAGCTAATCACAATGAAGTAGACGGTTAATATCGGCGCTGCAAATGAACCCCCACGCGCCAGAGTTTCCAGCATATAAACACCCAGCCCTGCTCATTTTTCTCCTCACCTCCATCTCTGTCACATTTCTTTAATCTGCAGGGGCATTGCGCAGCAACACGTTTGTTTCACTGTTCATGTCCGTGTGTGTTTGTCCATGTCAATCTTGTTAAAGCGTGACATGTCCTCTTCGCCACGCAAATTACAGCAGGCGAGGAACAACACCACTGCATCAGCTAATAACCACGGCAGTGTGCATGTGTGCAAGTGTGTATGTATGATGGGAGCAGGAGGGGAACTTCATTGATTTATCGTTAACAGAGGACAACAGCCCCCACGTCAGCGTCTCTGGTTGCTATAACAAACGATCTGTGCGCTTGGATGCGCTTTATTGTAGCTCAGCCAGTAACCTTTTCAGCTGCTGACCCAGAACGCTGGCAGGGGCTGCCTGTGTGTGTGTGTGTGTGTGTGGGGGGGGGGATAGGGGGTTTTGTGTGCGATGTCAAACATATGTCCCCCAGAGTCTTCAGACAGGGAGGTGTCAGCAGTGAAGACAAGGGGCAGGAACACGAGAGGAGAAGCAGGGTGGAGAGAGATGCTCACAGACAAACTAAAAAAAGCCATCATGAGCGAGTCTGCCATTAAAGAGAAAACAAACTTCAAGCTATAACACATGTTTACGCGCTCACAGCGTCACTTATGCCACATTTCCAAAACAGTTAAAAATATTAGGGAGTGTGAGGGGACACAAAAGAGACAAAGGGGTATAGGAGGAGGGAGAGACATGTAGAGAGGGTAAATGCAATTCCCATTCTTAATTAGTTAGTAGACAGCTAATAAAAACTGTGCTAGTAATGGCAGGATGACAGTCA
>JAUMHF010000003.1:10901494-10919785 GCA_032359275.1 Microctenopoma steveboyesi | reverse complement strand
GTAAATGCAATTCCCATTCTTAATTAGTTAGTAGACAGCTAATAAAAACTGTGCTAGTAATGGCAGGATGACAGTCAGGCGGAGGCAGGCAGGGAGGCAGGGTGGCTGCTCGCTTTAAGAACCTATGATGGTTTAATAGTCATATTGAGAGCAGAATAGAGTTACAGACCTGTAAGTAACAGTGAAGTGAAGCAGCCAGAGCTTGATGTGGTCAACTTTACACTGCCCTCGAAACCATTAATGTACAAAAGCTGCACTACACAGGCAGCTACACCCTCCTCTACTGTAATGCTTGGCACGTCATTTCACTCCTCGCTTCTCTCTCTGTCTGTGCTCCCTCATCTTGTTTGCTTTTACATCTTTACTCAAATCTCCAGACTATATGATTGTCTGGAGATTTGGAGAGTTGCATAAGAAAGTAGGTTGCTGCAAAATGGGGCAGCAGAAGTAAGAGCACGCTCCCGTACGTGACAACGAGGTTTATGGCTCCCCTGTGCTAGTTAACCACTTCTCCTCCTCCTCCTCCACTTTCTTTTTTTTTCATGAAGGAGGGATGATGAAGGATAGATGTGCTGGTAAACATCAATACTGCATTAGCCAGCATTACAAAGCCTTCAGCCATTAACATTGAGGAATGGTCACAGCTGGGCATAAGGTTCAATTGGGGTCACTACAATTGCCAGGCGCCCCCACACCCGTTTTTCTCCTTTGCTCGTATTTTATAAAATAATTTCATAATCAATGCGCCTGTCCCAGTTCCTCCGTACGTGTATTTCTAAAGTTAAATGCGAATATAATAATCTTGTCATGTTTCTTTTTCACACAGTAATCAGAATAACTGTATGTTTATTCATCATTTCACAGTTTAGGCTCAGGTTATACTGTCTGGGCTTTCAGCTTTCGCTTTAGGGTTTACATTTCACAAAAATTAATTACCCACACAGATTTCAGTGGTAACAGAACATTTTCACCTCTGTCTCCTTTTGACCTCTGTCTCATTCTTCTTGTCCCAGACTGGGTTTGGACCCCAAGCTGCTGGCAAAGATCCTCAACATGTCCTCTGGTCGCTGCTGGTCCAGCGACACATACAATCCAGTCCCAGGAGTCATGGACGGAGTCCCCTCTGCTAACAACTACCAGGGTGGCTTTGGAACCACTCTGATGGCTAAGGCACGAAACCTGCTTTTGTCACATTTTGTGTTTATTATCATGTGCAACTGGTTAGAACTGCATCAAATAATTTGTTTCATTCTTTTTTGTTTTTTGTTTAGTCTTTGAATGTAATAAAGAAAAATGTGTAACGTGTTCTCAGAGCCCAAGTTGACATCTGAAGTTTGATTGTTTTCTCCTACCAACAATCCCAAATACACATGTATTTTACTTACAGTAATAAAAAATAGGGAGGGTGCAGATGCTTAAATTTGAGCTTAAGATGCCTTAATGCTTAAGACTGAACTGGCACTGATTCAAATTTATGCTGGTCAAATGATTTCAGCTGCAACCCCTACTCTCTCAGCTGTTAAATAGACAAAAATATTATCTGACGGTCTACCTCTCTCTTTCTCTGTTTCCAGGATCTTGGTTTGGCCCAAAACACGGCCACCAACACTAAGACACCCGTTCCTCTGGGTTCCCTCGCTCACCAGATCTTCAGAGTCATGTGCTCTCGTGGCTACGCTAACAAGGACTTCTCATCTGTTTTCCAATTCCTACGCGACGAGGAATAAACGTGAACGGGGAGGGAGCACAGTTGCTCCTAATGCTACTACACACACACACACACACAGACCAAAAACATACACCCCAGTGCCCCTTATCCCTCAATGCTCAGGAGAGACTACGGCCTTGCCCTCCGGCAGGATCTATGGTCCAATTTACATACTGTATGTTGACACATGTTCCCTTATTGCATTGGCTGAATAATGTTTTCAGTTCATATCTCTCACTGCACCAGGGAAATGCTCTGCACTTAGAGACAAACCATCTCCGTTCCTACTCTCAGCTGAGAGGCCGGAATAGGGTGGTAGATGAGACGCTGCAGGATTACATTTATCTATACATATAATATTTGGGTTTTCAGGATAACTGATGAGGTTTCTGACTTTTTTTTTTGCCTGTTGCCCAAATTATTTGCATCTGTTCCTGAATAAAATAAGGATTTACATATTGATGTTATTCATTGATACAGTGCAGGAGAGTTCAGAGAACGTTCACAGCTCATTGCACGTGTGTATAAAAAAATCTGGCCACACTGCTGGCTCAGAGTTTACTTGTTTTGTTAAATCTGTTTGTTTTGGGCATGAAGAGGGTCTCATTCAGTCAACCTTCCTGCTGTTATACATATTTTCATTTGTTTCGTATCGTATTCAGCACATTTTCTACCTTGTGAAAACACTAAACCTACATTAGTTTATTTTCTTTGCCACTACTGTACATTTAGGTCACTACTCACTGGATCGACCAGTTTTGTTTTACAATGCTAGATACAAAGATAAGTGTCTGAATATTTTTACACTGTGTGCATCGCCGTGCGATGTGCCAGACCATTTTTATTCAGTTACAGAATCTCTTTGAACTTACCTCTTTTCTCTCCTGTCTACATGTGTTTAGTGAGCCACTGCAGTATTATTTTGTGACCAACTTTATACTGTTTGCTACCAAATCCTCTAATTTTCTAGCTTTTTCCTCACAGATTTCTCCTCTCTGTTTGTTCAATATCTGTGTTAGGCGTCAGTGAGGAATGGTTCTTCCACTGTTTCGTGCAAATGTACATAATGTATATTTAATGTTGTAGCACTGAGGAGAAAATCCCATTTTTTTTAGTAAAATGTATTAATCTGCAGTTTGCCTTTGGTCTGTTAAACAGATACTCAGTCACACTGTAGCCTAAAATAAAAGATGCTGTGTATTTTCTGTTTAGGTCTGAATTAGTAACATTTACACGACACATTGTTTGAGATGTGCAGCTTTGTGATTCTCACTATAGACAGACAGCCACAGCAGGCTAACGTGAGCGAAATGACAATCAGCATGCTGTTTAGTGGGTATTTACCATCTTCTGCTTTTGGTAATAAGCATTAAACACGATATATAGCTGAAGTTGATGGTTGTACTAGTGCTGAAAATATGACGGCTTGGTGGTGCAAAATGAAAAGTGAGAGATTCAGTGTCAGATGTCAGAATTATCAAAATAATTAGGATCTGGTATCACGGGTGGCTCTTCCAAACGTTTCTCCCATTCTTTCATTTTGTCCAAAGTTTGTCTATGTTCACGTTAATAGTCTGGGAATAGAGGCTGTCATCTCTACTATCTCACCTATTGGTCTTCTGGTTCCATGTTTCAGAGGCTGAGTTAGCCTGCTATCCCACCATCTTGCTCTAAAGCGGGTTATTGTTCTGTTGTTTGTGAAAGAATTCTCCGGCGTGTGCTCATAACCTTTAACGTCATTCAGGGAGAAATAGCAGCACTAATCTCAGAATGATGCCCTTATTTCCATCATTACAATGAAACGAGAGGAAAAAAACAAATGTGGTTATGTTTTATTTTCTCTTTTTTTTTTCTTTTCTTTAGGACTGGTGTTTCTTTGCGACATTTTATAGAGCTGCTGTCGTCTAAGTGGCAGCCGCAGTTGTAGCAGACTGTGGTGAGCCGTTGGTGGAAGGAGTTATGTCGTGGGCTTGTGACTCATTCTGTTATTGTTCTCTGGGAAGTTTTGCACTTGCCTTGGCTGCGTGCTTTGAAGAGCATCTTCAGCTGATTGCCCTGAGAGGTTTAGTATGTGTGCAGAAATCTAAAGAAGCCATTGTTACCTGTGTAATATAAATTTTTTAAGCTGGGTGTGACATCCTTTGGCCTGTGACTCCATCTTGTCCCTCCAGGAACCAGCTAGGCTCTGGTCTTTCTTTGGGCTCCCTAAAGAAGAGCTACGCCTTCGGCCTGGCCTGGTCTGTTGAATTAAGCATTGAAGCTGATTCATATTTGGGTGTTTTAATTTGCCTGTGTTTTATAGCCGGCTGCTGAGCCGGCGGTTTCCTCATTAAAGGACAGATGAAAGCAGCCTGTAAAGGAGCCGCGGTGAGACCGGCCTGCACTGACGTCTAAAGGGGACTCGAGCGACCAAGGGACCGACATAGTTGCGAGCCAGCCGGTCTGAGCCAGAGGGCCTCACCCTCTCAGCCAGGCAGTCGGTGGTGGGACACCAGACACACCAGGGTACAACACCAGTCTAATGTGTCAGCAGAAATTCACCACTCTCGCCGAGCTAAAGCATCTATAAAAGTTACACAAAGATAATCAAGTTTTGTATCTTCAGATTTCTGCTCGTGCGCTTTCAGGCTTTGAAGTTAATTGCCCACCTGGTTACACCCCCCTCTCTGCCAGCTAAAGAATAAAACAGCCTCAGCTCAGAGAGTGGCTGCTGTGATAAATACCTGAGGCAACAGCGTGCATTATTTCCCCATTAGAACCGCTGGTGGATCCTCTCACTGTTTAACGATGTGCTCTTTAGGAAAGTAAGAGCGGTGGGGTCACAATGCAGCGAGGGAGGTGAGGCTCCTCTAAGCACCTCGTGATTCATATCAAATGCACGTTAAGTGGCATGTGGCTGAACGAGTGGCTGGAATCTAGCAGGTATAATAGCTCGCCTAGCAGTGCGTAACAAGCCGGGGTGTCACTGGGCAGCAGTGGGGCCTTGATGCCTTTTACACAAACCCACCAATAATAGGCACGACATTTAGCACTAGTCCATATGCACCCACACAGTCTTCTTCCTGTTTTGTAGACAACATTACCCCAGCCTGAGTCACTGACTCTGCTTAGGTTCATTAGTGAAGATAATTCCATTGCAGACAGCGGGTCAGCACATAACATGTCACAAGGACTGCGAGACACATAACAGCAGCTAATTATGACTATGAAGTCCTCATTTGAATGTCTGCGTAGTGAGCGGTTGTGAGGCATGTGCCCATACATTATTAAAACCTCGCATTTCAACAATATGAGAAAAGACAAAAGGAGACATAACCCTGTTAAATCTATCCATGCTTTTGTTAAATGCTATCTGATTTTCTCTGTTCTCTCACTTCTGCTGCCTTAGTGATGTCTTTTTTCATCAGGAAATCTGACAGTGAACAGGATGTAAATACTTTCATCAGTTTGTCCCCATATCTCTAAGACTTGAACCCTTCTCTATGCTTACACATACTTGCTTATACGCTGCTCTAACTTTCTTTCTGCACTCTTTTCTCCTCACTACGCTTCCATCTACACATTACCCCCCACACACAGTCTTTCACCTGTGAGTAATGACAACGTGCACTCTCTATTCATCACACACTGCTGCACATGCTCAGTAACTCTTCATTATATTAATTAATCTCATTGGAAGAGTGATCATCAGCCCCATCAGAATCCATCACCAACACTGTTCCCAAGGAGACCCAGGCCCGGTAAATAATCACCATTGTCTGCACCGGGATTCTGGCCCGGTACCTTCTAGATCCACCAGGGTGGGCCCTAAATACCCAAGGGGGTGCGACTCCCGCTGAGCTACATTCATCTCTGCCACCAGCTGTGGAAGAAGGCCTGATCCAGAGGATGCCAGTGCTGCTTCAGACCCGTAATGGGCAAGGGTGTGTGATATTCTGATCCTGGCTCAGTGATCAAAGGGGAATAACACACACACACTGCTCTCCAACGCGTACTGGTGTGTGATGAGCTGGTGATTCATTTCTTACGGTGTTTTTTAAGGAAAAATGAGACCCGGAGTCCACACAACTTTATAGGGAATCCTCAACAGACCGTGAGGGAGAGTGTTTTGTTGGGTCTCAGGTGCACAGTAAGAATAAGAAAATGAAAAGACCAGCTAAATATTAGTAATGCGCCAAATGTGGCTGATACCTACACCACAACTCATCGCATCTGTTGACAAGTCTTCTTCTTCCCAAATTAAAAACTTACATTACAAAGAAAAGTATAAAATCTTAACGTGCACACGTGAACCAAATTTATGGTCTGTGTTTATCAACCCACAACCCATAAAGTTGTAGTAGTAGTATGGAGCATAAAGTATTAGAAAAAAAAGACTAGAATAGATGCTTGAGCATAACAACTCCAGTGACAGCCTCATCTTGCCCTGTTCAAAGCTCTCTTCATGACCAAGTGACCTGATGCCTCACACTTGTCTCCTGTCAATTTAACGGAGAAGGAACAGGAGGGAGGATGAGTATTGGAGAAAGAAAATGCAGAGCACTGATGAGGAAGGAGTGATGCAACAGAGGACAAGCGAGAGGAAAGAAGCGAGGGCTGGCGTAGCATGCAAGGCCTCATTGATTAGGTGGTGAGTGGTGCAATGTTTCTCTCCTGACGCTTACACACATTAAAGCTACATAAACACCTATAATTGGTTCGTTTAGAGCAGAGTGGAGGGAAACACACTCGCACACCCATCCCTCTCCGTATGCGTGTGAAGAATAGAGAGAGAAAACAGGAGCAGAATTAAATAATCATACAAGGCACCTCGGTGCTTGCTCGGTTGGAGTGGGTGGAAACATGCCCGGGAATGTGGGTTTCATTCTGCAGGTCCCAGTGCTGTACTAAGCGGGAATGATAAAACCATCCTCAGAGACTTGGGATGACAATAACACTTACTTTAGGGACAGGAAGGAGTGGGAGGGACGTTGCTGACTGTGACAAATTAGGTCTCAAAAATCGAGATATGCCATTGGTTGTGTGAGTCAGAGGGGACAGATACATTCGGCCGGTTGAGTTGATGGATAGTTATTATGCCATTGTAATAAAAGAAAATGCAACTTTGGGGCTTTTCAGTTCAGTGATAGCTGTGGATAGTTGTTCAGCTCTGTTGTCACGTGGGATGTGTCTCTTCACCTGTGCGTGTTTTGTCTATTCGCTGCAACATTCGTAACATCTGCGTGTTGTGCAGCACTGATGGCAATGAGCCCGTCTCTGTTCTTGGATCACAGTGTGTGAGGGGCAATTCAGGGTGTTCCCTGCATCCCATCGCACCACATCCATCAGGTCATAAGACCCACTGACAGGGCATAAACACCCCCCCTGCTGCCCGACCCCAGAGGCCTGTGTCACAGGGTGAAAGGAGCACTCCCTGGACGTGGAATGATGGGATTCCTCGGTCTTGGCTGTCATCTCTAATCCAACACACTCACCTAGCTGAATCTTCATCTGCTTCTCAGTGCTCCACATGCCTACGCAAACACACACACACACACACACACACGTGTACATAAACTCTGCGAACTGTATTCTCCACCACCCAACACTCTGGGCCACAAATAAATTTGCATTCACTGCCAATTCAGAGGCTGTATCAACATCGCTGAATCTACATATTGTTGACGCATCCAGGTGCTAAGTCACCATTATGTCTCCTTCCAACATACACGCACACACTTGAGCAGGCAGGTCACAGTGGGCCCAGAGCAATGGACTGTGCTAAGCTGGTAAATTTAGCGAGGACAGGCTTTATTAAAATAGAAAAAGCTCTGTTACTGTCAGGAGTAACCATGACGGATTAGAACAGATCTTTTCCTCCATATGCAGCCTTCTCACCTCATGTTTCAGTTTTTTCTGTAACACTCAGTACGTACTTTTTCCACTTTACTACTAATGTTCTGGGTCCATAAAGAAACAGGAAGGTGCATCTATGTCATGTCCTCCTAATGTAACTGCCCAGCAGATTACTGCCTTATTGCCTCCAAATCAATACGACGGATGGGTGAAAAATAAAGGTGGTGTTAATTCCTAACTTACCAGCAATTGTTCTCTCTGTGAGGTGCATTCTTTATAACTCGCATGTTCATCGCTGTGTTAAAAATGTAGAAACGTAGCTGGAAAATGGAGAGGCGAGGATTGAGCGCGTAGAGATGATGAGGGAGATGCGGCGCCCAGGTTGTGTAATCTCTCCGGCTTTGTCACTGCTGACAGAGCTTACGCACACCGCACCATCCATTCTCACTGCTCTAAAGCTCATTGATTCTATCAACATCCAGGAGGCGTGAGGACCCCAGCTCCCCCAGCATCACCCCACACTCACTCTATAACTGGGATCAATATTGATTATCATCTTTAAACTGCCTGTCTTCGACTGTGTGTTTCGGGAGCTGATATACCCTAAAGGTATTTGTGAGGATTGAGGAAACAATAAAAGGTTTTGCTTTGGTGTTATTATTTTTAGGTTTTGTGTCTGAAAGGGGAGATGGAGATCTAGTTTGAGATATGAGATGGGAGGAATCATTTTAGGAAAATGGCAACATGCAAATTATGAGAGGCAAGTCCTGAAAATTAGTTTTATAGTTTGTAAAAACAAAGCCCTAGGTCACTGTTTATATATTTTCTCTTTGCATAACTATAAAAAGTAGTGGACTGTTGCACAAAACAGCATTAGAATCAGTGTCCAGCTCCCTCCCGTACTTCCTCCTGCACTTTCGCCCCACACCTCTCGACTCCATCCCGTCAATCACACCTCTCAGATAGCTCCATGATCGCAATCGACACTCAAATGATGGAAGTGAATAAAACTCATTACTGACAGTCAGCGTGAGTAATGGCTGGGCATTAAAAGTTGCGTCTTGTCTGCAGCCATTCATCCCTCAGCCATGCTTTATGGTTGGAAAACCTGCTTCGCTTTCCCATCACCTTTCTGCGCCAGTCTCCATCAATCCACCACATCCACCTCCTTGGCTCTACTTATCACACCTTGTGTTGTCAGGCATCTAGCTGCTTGCATCCTGGTGCTGAGAGAGCTTTTAGTTATAGGCTTTGGGCAAATGGTGTCACAGAAGTCTTGGTGTCTGGGATTGCATATGCGGTTGCTGCAATAAAACAAATGAGCTGCTACTTTTTATTTTAATTAAGCACCCTTTAGAAAGTGGAACTAATTATTTCCCACACTAGTAGAGACAGTGACTGGACAGGAGAGCCCTCTCGACAGACTTGCTTAACTCCTTCACTGTGGCTGTCCATACTCTCCACCTGACTATACTAACCACTGCCTAAACAAGTCTTTACCTAATGTAAACTGCAGCAGGCCAGTGACTCACCCACTGTCTTAGACCTCCTCCTAACTGGTCCTTTTTTCATAAACGCCGTGCAGAGAGAGCGCGCAGTGTTTACGGAAAGACGGGAGCGGCTCACCTCTGATCTGATCTGCAACAGAGGGAGGAAAAAAAAGACATGAGTCAGAACGAGAGAGAAAGACAAAGAGAGAGAAACAAGAGAGGAAAGGAGACGCCAGGGGTTACATGATTGCAGGACAAACTCATAAAAGTTCCATTAACCCACGAGGAGTTAAAGAGGCCCTGTTTTCATCCAGCAGACAGCCGTCACAAACAGAGCATCACCATAAACCCCCGTCCTACTTCTTTGCCTCCATCTTTCGCTTGATCTCTGCAGCCATTGCTCCCATGGGCTTTGTCTTCTTCTCTGTCACACTTTACTTCTTCTCTTTTCTAGTTTTTAATACTTAATAAAATACAGATCTATATGTCTATATTTATTATATGAAGGAAAATATTCCCCATTGCCTTTTCTACTTACACTCCTCCTTCCTCTCTTTGCCTCCCTCTTGGCTAAACAAAACAGGACTCCTTCATTACACCCTTTACCCCCTTGATCTGGGTTCCTGGTCTGTGAGTCACAAGCTGAAGACGCCACAGGTCTATCTGTCAGCGTCGACCAGTCTCTCTTATTAAACTTGCTCACCATTCATCCGTGTCTGTTCACTGACAGCTTTTGAGTTAATCTAAAGACAGATCTCAAATCATAGAAACAACATACAAGTGATTTAATAATTTGGATTTTAATTAGAAATCTCATATTATCTAATTTTAGCCTCTAGTAATGACTAAATCCATTTTTTGTATGTTTTTTTTTTACTTTTTTGTTCTTTTGCTTCAAAATGCATACTACAAAACTCTACTTTGATTGTTATCTGCAAAACTGGATTCTGTTTTGCAAGAGCGTTGTGTGCCATCTACTTATATGGGTAAATCAAACAAATATATAAATCTTAAATTTGATTCCTTTCTACATGCTTGAGCAATTAATTACAGAATCCGTACAGAAGAATATTATTTTGAAGCTTTCTTTATTTACTAAGTCTCAATGATGAAGTTCTCTTCAAGAGAGACACGAGAGCAAATTAAACTTCCTCTGTTTTACAGTCTCTTTGTCCTTACTTTGTAGATGAGCAAACATAGTATCCAGATAAAAACAAAGGGGTTTCTTTATTGAAATGGATTTTTATGCATCTTCATGATGCATTGTGATGTAAAACAGGCCAGTGTGGGCAAATGGAAAAGGTTTCAGTGTATTATCAGTGTATGTTATTCTATATAACTTACATTGTATTGCTAAGAAAAATCTCTCTTGCTGTAATATGTTTCTGTTGTTCTCAAGTATATTCATGTGGTCTGTATCCAGTTACAGCATACATAGAATTGTATGTAGTAACTCTGCTGTGTATGTAAAACTGCCTTGCATATGACCCATTCTTTATCTGGTGATGTTTAGAGTTTGCTTTTTGTCAAAGGTGTTGTTGAGGCTAACTGCCAGAGAAGCAAAGTTTGGTCCAAAACCTACTTCCAGTTTACTTTAGCCTTCCAGGTGCCATCTGGAAAACTCTATCCAAGATTTAACCTGAGCCCATTTTCCTCGTTGTCACTCTTTGGTCAAGAATAGAAACTGCAGTTGCTGTATATTTCTCTTTTTCAGCTGTGGAAGCTCCTTCAGAGGAGTCACAGGTGTATTGGTGATCTCTCTCACAAGTCCCTTTCATTCACAGTTTAACAGTTCACAATTTAAGCCTGTCCCACATTCATTCGCCTTCCTAATGATGAATTTAGTTGTACTGTATGTGTAATGTTTTGAAAATGTTCTTGTATTGATCCTCTAACCTGTACACAGTATCCCTATCTCATATAACAACAGTAGCAATTGCTTGGGTGCTCTTTTGTCTTCATGGTGTAGCTTCTGTCCTGCATACTGATTCAGCCTTTAAGAAAAAGATGCATCTACACTACAGAAACATGCTGCACTTTGGTTTCTCCATTCAACTAACTGGCTGCACCACTGATAATTTAGTTGAGTGACTTGAATATATATATATATATGTATATCGTTTGTGGTATAATTCTCTTAAAATATAATCCTGATAAGCTTGTTTGTGAAGATTCTTTAACCACTGAATACACACACAGTGTTGACCCTCTACCCTGTCACTCATGAGAGTTTTATAGTTTTGGGGAGGTCTGCACCCGGCTAAACAGCATGAGTGTTCTTTCAAATCATCCATTAAAGCACTAAGCACGGGCTCTTAGCTCCTCTTCTGATGCCCTCACTATCTGGTACCACCATCTCCTCTGCTCTCTTTCCCATGGTGTAACCTTACCTCCCCAACTTACATGTTGTTGTTTAAATGCTAGGTATTGTTCTGACTGCAGCTATGTGTGTGCATGAGCATGTGGTAAAACCCTTCACAACCCTGTGACGTCACATTGCTAAGCTTTGACTGGACTAACACTGCTCTGAGAGGGATTTACTGACCACTCATTTAATTGCCCCAAAGTAAAAATCCCCTACATTCATAATGAAGAGCTATATATATAAAAAGAGGTCACAGCTGTGAATACTTTTGATATGTAAGCATTGAGTTTTGGTGTTCAGTTCATGTCACTAAACCATAGTCGTTCGTCAGCAGGGCCACTCAGCACTTTGCTCTGAATGCAGGTTGGGGGATGGGGGAGTTAAAGTCAGGAGGCCAGAGGGTTGGGAGATAGAGAAGCAGAGAGAAGGGGAAGCCCAGACACCCCGATCCCCCAGGAGAGGACCAGTATGCCAGGGTGTGACGGTCATGGGATTGGGGCATAATGAGGATACATCACTGCAGCAATGAGGTGCTCTATCACAGGGACACACACCAACAGGCAGGGATACACAAGCATACACACCTACTGTGCACCTACATCACAGACACTGGCATCAAACCCTTGATCAGATCTTCACAGATGGTGCCAAATAAACCTTTTCTGCAGCGTATAATATATAGAGAGAAATGTTCTGGGAACAGGCTTCTTCTTATGCTCTGCTATGGAGTCTGATTCTCTGTGAAAGAAGGGACACAACTTTTCCTGTCGCCTTCAGCCACCACTGTTGCTGAGCAGTAACGCAGCCAGCGTGCAGTAAAATAAAATGAGTCGTGGAGAGAATTGAACTGATGTGCAAAGCCATTGGCTGCAGAGAGGCTCGTAAAATAACACCCCGTCGTAAAACAAAGTGCTTATTAAATCATTTTCAACAATATCGCACAATGTGGGGAGCTTTGTGAGCAGTGTCAGAAAACACAGAGATGTCATGGGGAATAGCAGCTGAACAATCAAATGAAATTTAATAAGTTACTCATCATCACAAAGCTGAGTAAGACTTTTGGGAGACATCAGTGGCTTTGCCCCTATAAATAAATTGACACTTGGCCATTATTCGACAATTACTTGGACATCAGAGGAGGACAGGAGTGCAGCCACTTCTGTATTTCTAAACTAAGCTGGTGGTGTTTTTTTTATTGCCCTTGTGTGCAGCTGGGGTCAAAAACACAAAACACATGCACACTACATGTGTACAACATGTTATGTGTCATACTGGACTTTCAGTGTGAAGTAATGACACTTTCAACAGGATGTTAAGCTAGTGGCCACCTACGCACATTTAGACACAAAGATTCACACTCGGGCTGATGAACTAAACCTATATGTGAGCAGCTGGATATAATGAGATAATGTCAGCTGCACTGCTACTCTGACAAGAGTTTTCATGTTCCTTTTTGTAACAGGACTAGTAAATAAGCATAGGATCAAACAACATCAACATGAATATGATCAAGTTATAAAGATTGAGTTTGTACAAAAGAGTATGTTCAATGAATTATTACACAGCTAGAGTGTAAGACATGCTCATGCTGCACTCATGTGCTGTCTACACTCATTTAGTCTAACAGCATAGCATTATCATTGTAGAACTCCAAAGAGTCTATTTTAATATAGTCCCTTTAAATCTGCTCAGTACATTTAATCAATTTTAAGTTCAATCTTTCCTGTCAGTGGTCTGCCCTAAAACTGCAGACAACAGCCAACAACTGTGATCAAATCCTTTATGCCCAGACATTTGTTACCCCAACTGAGCATTTAACTGTGAATAACCAAAGTAAGAAATACTCTGTCAGGGCCAAATGTGTCATTCCCATCTTCATCAATCAGGACAGTGGAAATGCTCCCACCTGGAAAAGCAAATTTACCAGTGAAGTCGCTTTAGAGTTTCTGCAAAGTGAAATATGGAAATGGTGGAGAACAATCCAACTGAAAAAATATTTACTTTGCTTTCTTACACACCCACACCTTAGATCATCTTTTTGTCTGAGGGTCATAAACCTCATAGGATGACGCTAAACACCTGCACACTTTTTACTACTGTACACTGTCAATAGCATTTTTTTCCTCATTAAACCATGCGTAGTCTGTAGCGACATCTCTGAAAATTGCAGAACCATGGCCCCACAATAACCATTTATTCTGAAAACAAGTGTAACATCACATAGACCCTTCAATATTCTCTTCCGTAGAAACATACATCCATGTCGAAAACTTGAAAAAGTCTAGCTTTGTGTTTACTTGTATTTTTACCACAGTCTGAAATGGCTCCAAGTCCCAGAACTAATGGTCACAAAGAGGATAAATATTAGAGGATCACCTCAGGAGGCTGTTCTGGTTCACCACCCCTCACTCTAACACCTGATTTGCAAGAGGTAACACTTAAAACACATCTTATAGCTTTCATTTCAATAGATCAGCTGTTTTTCAATGACTGTATGATGTTCTCGTCCCCAGTGGGTTATTTTTCTGTACTTGCAACTTGTATTAAAAAAGTCTTGAATACTGTGTATTATATGCATTTAAGCGTAGTTTACTTTTTTTTATCATACTTATTTACGGTCAAGTGACGCACTTCCTGTTCCTTTAGGGCGCCAAGATTTGCACCGGAACACCGTCATAGCTACAGGCCAGAAAATTCCAACTTCTGCCGGAGTTTAAGGTTAGTGGTTTGTCCTGTAGAAAACAAACTCTGTTCTTAAAAACGGAACCATCCCACAGAACAGTCCCGCAGGAAAAGCTTCAGCTTAAAGGTTCTGGACCCGAGCAGCCCGACATTAAAATCCAACAGCAAACACAAGACTCGGGGACAGATAACACTTGGTCCTTCTCCAGAAAGAGGCATGAGACTAAGTCCTGCTAACTGACTGGCTGTCCTCTTTGAGCTACCAGAAACCAACCCAACCTGGATTCAGACAGGTATGCTGTTCTGAAAATGTAGATGGTGATAATAAACTACATTAAACTACATATGCATTGCATGGCCACGATAAAGGTGAACGGGGCTGGTGGCCTTCGTTGGATCCCTGGATGAACATGAACATCTGCAGAGTGTTGCGCTGTTTAAGTGGACATCTAAGCCGAACATGCACAATAACTATATGTATAAATACAATACTTATAAATAGGACGTTACTGGTGTGTTTTACTTAATTTAATCTGTAATAGTAGTGCGATGCAGGAGAACGGTGCTTTGTCTTATAGTGGTGATATATGGTCAGAGCGCATCAGAAAACGTGCTTTAGTCAGCCGCCGCTGGTTTGGGAGTCAGTTCAAAGTTACATCCCTAAGCCGCTGCTTTTCTATTAAGTTCAGCCAATGGATCTGCTTCTACTCATCATAATCTCAGTTCCACCACCTTTCAAAATGTGGTTGTTGAGAAAATGTGATTTTTTCGTCCTCCATTTGTCCAAGTCCAAAACACAGCTACATCTTTCAGATTAAAACACTCTTTCACTTAGGCAGTATATCTATTTGTGACCGAGCCGAATACATTTTAACATTTAAACCATGACTCCACGATATGTGTATTGTGTATCTATACTGTTATAAATAACAGCTGTACTGAATAAACTGAGTGCCAAGCCTTTTATCTCAACTATTCATAGCTTACTGATTCGGAGGTTTTGTATGGTAAATGGTTATGAACTATATCTCTTCTAGACACTTAAAACTCCAAGAGCAGATCATACTGATGAGGAGGAGAGTATCGCTCAGAAACAGCATCGATCTGCGGTGTCATTGGTGATTGTGTGTCATTACACCACTTAAATGCAAGTGCAACCATTTAAATATGTATAGTTTATCGTAAAATACGTATATTTGTGTTATTTTATCAATACGCAATCTTTGTCTCTTCTGCTCTATCCTGCGTGGTACTTTGCAGCGTCCTACCTGCTCAGCTCGTTGGCCCTCAACGCACTTCCCTCACACATATATAAATAAGAGAATCAGCAGTTCACAATTTTCTGTTCTTATCTCGTTGATGCATCACTTATTAAACAGAAATGAAATTGCTTTGCTTTTATCCGATCAGACTTTTCTGTTGTAACCCGCACTGTCTAACATTGAGTTAATTTAAATAAAATACATTAATATGCAGTCAATATGTAGTGGGCCTACGTAGCGGTTGCCTCTCATCTGAACGTCTAAATAATAGGATTTGAAGGCATCTATTTATATTCCGTTTCCATCCTGCTCTTTCTGTTGCTCTTGTATGTCACATACGCCTGCAGCAGCCGGCCCATTTTCCTGCTGCATATAGCTGTCTCCGGTGCACCGTAAATAATGTTGATAAAGACGCCACGGAAAACGACTTTCACGCGTCCCCCGATTGATTTAACGTGACCTCCTTTTTCGAAATGATATTGGAAGTCTATTTAAACAGATGAAAGCTTAAATTGTCTTGCTTGTATGTGCATTAATCTCCCATTCATCATCATTACTGTGTGATTGGTCCGTCCACGCCTCCGCCAGCCCCTTGCGTTACGACAAGGGCCTGTAAATTAGGATGTAATCCAATTTTAACAGCGCTAGCAGCAGCAGCAGCCACAGACTGACTGCTTTTTTTTTTTTTTTTTTTGAATTCGCTGTCAGTGGACAGCTGCACTGCACCGCCCCTATCAAAATGCTTTGTGCTAGTTGTGGGAGCTGGGGAGCCCTGAGACAATTCTCCCTAATAGGATCTTAGAAGGCTGATGTAATTGCTGTTATGTGCGCAATCTATGAACCCATCAGATCCCGAAGCTCACTCATACACAATATTCCAGCGGTGAAATGGCACATTGATGCTGGATTAGGCCGCTGAGGATACGGCTGTGTGGTTTATACGGTGAGGAGAAGCGATCGTTGCGCCTGGCTGGGTGACTGTGGCTGTAATTTGCCTCCCTTTAATGTGTCATTCTGGCACAGTGCGCCGCGGCTCGAGAAGAGGAGCGCAGAGTGCTGCTGCTCCCGTGTAACCAAATGAAAATGAGATCCAAGCTCTGCAGCCTGTTCGAAATCACGCCGTTTTGGAGATTCAGCTCTATTCATCTTTATTTTATGTTGCGATTTTATTATGCACAAAACCTAAGTCGTTTTCCTGCGTGACCTGTGTCCCTATCAGGCTTAAAGACGCCGCCTGATAGTTTACATAAATCTGCCTTGTGGTTTCGCCTCGAGCCGGGCGGCTTAAACGGTGTATTATTCCAAACATATGCATTTTAATCAGCTTGGTCACACTTACAAGAACTCCAGTTAATAAGGCCATCAATCAAACACTTGCGCGGAAGGCAGGATGGAAGGGGGGGGGGGGGGGGCTGGGCTCAGCGGTGCGGTGTGTGAGTGGGTGAAGTAGTGACTGATTAGGATGAACCTTTTACCTTAGAAAGCATCAGAGGAGGATGAAAATCTGACTTTGTGAGAGTTAGTGTTCACGACGGATGGAAATTAATGCATTTTGCAACAATTCGTCACTGCAACGAATTTCATTAACTTAAAGGTGTGCGCGAAATGTCAGATACTTCTTCTGACTTTGCATAAATCCTATCTACGAGATAAACCCCATTTTAAAATGTGATTTGTGAGCTTGTCTATGGACCGCAGCACCTCGCAGATCATATTACAGTGAGAGGACTCTTAATTTGTGGAGCCCCGGTCAAACGCGGCCAATTAAGATCCCGCTGATTGGTGGCGGGCCTCTCCGAATCATCGATCTTTTTGCATTTCCAATAGCCTATCTTCAGACAACTAATTCTGTCGTGTCTATTAAGTGGTCCGAGAGAAAATATGAGAGGCGTTAACGGAGCCCAGGGACCACTTAACTGTCACAGTCAATCTAGCGGTCCCGTCGTGAGATATGGCGGCACATTGTAGTGTTTTGACACCTACTACTTGAAAAAAAGATTAGTGTTATTATTTCAGGGTGCAACTGTACCAGGCAGTCATTATAGAAAAGACTTAAATGCCCATTAAACGAAACTAAAATGACCTAAGGAACAGAACCTGTTGAAATCTTGTTTTGTCGTCTGCGAGTAGATTACATTTAGATTTGGTGAATCCTCATATCGGGCTCTGTTTAAATAAATCGTCACAGACATTAGACAGAGGACAAAGACGCCATTGCTCCAGAGGTGCTTTGACAGTGTTTATTGCAAATAAGACGTTGAGGACAAGCCATCCAAAAAAAAAGGATCAAAAAAGGTCACATCAGTCATTCGTTAGTCCAGTCTCCACGAAATGCCACCATGTTGGCGCACTGGTGCAAAGCGAGAAAAATATTTAAAGAGGTCTATAGACAAATGATTTAATCACATTTCCATTCCATTTGTTGAGTGGCTCTTATTGGTGAGGCTGAGAACAAGAGTAGAAAGTGTCCGATGGCCTTAAAATGTTCAGTGTTGTTTTCCGTCTTGATTGTCCTCTCTCTGTCTCTTTCCATCCTCTTCTGGCTTCTCCCCCCGCCCTACCCCCTCCGAGCTCCACTCCCACTTCAGGCCGTGCAGACTGTAGTAATCCGTTCCCCTGGCGCCTTGTTACCTTTTGGCAGCAACGATCCCTTCCTGGTATTATCATTAATTCAACAACCAAAAATCACCAGGTCGTACATATACACCACTTACTAATTTTACTTGCATCTGCACATTTCGGCCGAGCCGCCTCGGAGGCCCCGGTTTGGAGAGCTGGTTCTAATGAGACGGTAGCAGTCTGTTAACAAATCTCCTTATTAAAAAGAGAGATGGAAAGCATCATTCTCGCGTAACTAACAATACATTGGGACGCGTAAAGAGAAGACAAGTAATGATAAAAACCCTAACGCCATCCATCATGTAGATTTACACGTTGGGGGGGGGGGGG
>JAUMHF010000003.1:10875595-10901471 GCA_032359275.1 Microctenopoma steveboyesi | reverse complement strand
TGTTTATTTAAACGCCCCCCCCCCCCCCCCCCCCCCAGACACACACATCAAGTTAATCTTCTAAAAATCAAATCTGGTTTTGTGTCCATGCCGTCATATTTCATCACTTCGCCCGGGCAATGACATTATTATTTTTTCAGTAATGGGAGATCCGCTGTGCGTCACATAGCTGAAGATCTGACTAATTATCTTGCCTTAAGTTTATGCTGGCTCCCATCGGCACACAGGCTACCTCTTCATGCTGCTTCAGTCCTGATCATACACGAATAAAAAAGCTCATGGTCAAGGCCTATGTAGAACAATAGCAGTTTGTTTTTTGTTTTATCTGGTAAGAGGCACTTCTTCTCTCTGGTCTATTGTCACAGATGAGGATTTGCTAAGCACTGAAGGCGTGAAAGTGACAAAAGCGTCAGTTCTGCTCGTTGGGGAGCAAGCGAAGTCCGGGCCTGCAGGCCTGGTTGAGATGCCGTTAGATTGACTGGAGTGACAGGCGAGGCACGAGCAAGGACTTCCTCCGGGACCGAGTCCGTGGGTCGCAGCGGGGTACAGGGAGGGATGTCTGAAGGCGCACAGGAGCTCAGGCCTCTGGTAGGGGTGAGACAGCATCCGGAAACTGTCAAGGGAACGCAGAGGGTTGGAGAAAGGGGTGGCGGCCGGAGCCGAGCCAGCTCCGACACCCAGATGGGAGTAGTATGGTAGTGGCAGGTGGGATGGGAAGGGGTAGGGCAGGTTCCCCGTGGCCGCAGCATGGCTCATCATGTAGGTGTAGAACGCCGGGTCGGCGGGGTGAGGCCACGTCATAGCCAGACGCTGGCGCTTGTCTTTCATCCTGCGGTTCTGAAACCACACCTGGGGCAGAGACACGTCGGGTCAAACATTAACCACAGACCTCCATTAATCCAAAGACAAACCACAATAACAAAAGCAGACTTGCAGCGCGTAGCTTCCGCTTTTACGCACGAATTTAGGTGCAGTTTTTTACTTAATAGTTTGTTTTTGCCTTATACTGAGTCAATTTTGTTTACTCTTTCAATTTGTTAAAATACCATTAAAAAAGTATATATATATATATATATATATAGCGCCTTCTCTTGGCCTATTGGGTTTAGGTTCTGGTCAGTATTTTATAGGTTATTCTTATTGTCTTCGCTGTTAAATGAGCCTTTAGTGATTTAAAATAAACCACTTCGGCAACTGTCCAGATTTCGTAGAACGTTAAAATACAAACTTATCTAATGTGCCTCTGCTCAGCTCTTCTCTTTCTGACACAAATTGATCTCACCTTGATGGTGGTTTCAGGAAGATTTAAGGCCGCCGCTAGTTCGCATCTGCGCGGCCTGGACACATAGTTCTCCCGGTAAAACTCCTTCTCCAGCCGAGCGATCTGCTCCCTCGTGAACGCTGTCCGGTACCGACGAATCTGGTCTGCTGCGTAAGACAGAGAGCCTTGACCCGGGACAGTTTTACCCGGGTCAGCACCAGAGTCATTCGGGTGACCGGGAGAATCTCCATTTCGACCTGAATGAATGTGCAGAATAATTATTTTTGGTGTAAAACATTTTAAAATGATTTGAAATGAAAAGAAACACACAACGAAACGTGTCTCTATTTATTTTAGTTTTATATATTAATAATATGGGTAGTTTTACTGTGAAGTCTATTGGGATAATTCTCATATTTTAGTATTCTTGACTCAGAAGCTCAGTCTTCATGGGAACCCAGACGGGATTAGCTTTTTGTGATTTCTATATATATTATATTAATATCTGTTCATCTCATTATTCTAGCAGACTGAAATGATTCATACTTACTTTATAATAACGGTAAAAATTTTGCCAGCCGTTCAAATATGAGGCCAAAACAAATGTTAATAAATTAACGTTCGTGTCACTACTGTTAATCTAATTTAGTTACAAATACAACAGAACAATCTTTGAATCTAGTGGACCAAAAACAAATCCCTGAACACTGTCGTGGCCTTGCCTTTATGTTTATTTTTCTCTTGCCATAGATTCCTGATTATTTCTCCAGCAGTAAATGTATGTGAAGGTACATTTGCTGTAGAGACTCAACGTCAAAGTCGGTGAGGAAAACGTGTGGTGAGATTGTGGGTGTCACCTCAGCATGGTTTCCAGCCACATTGGTCACTTGTCAGAACAGTTGTGCAGCACCGACTGCAGCTCCACTGTATTTTACTCCGTTTTAAGGCTTCACTTTATTCCCCTGATCACACGTTTGACTTGTTTTGGTTTATTTTCGTGTATAATAATCTTATTGTTAACACTGACATAATTCAGTCGTTGGCATTGAGTCAACTTCATTAGCACCACCATGCAGTGGGAGAAAACCTGCAGTGGCATGCAGAACCCAAACACAGCGCGTGCTTACCTTTGGCTGTTGGGTAGTCCATGCTTTCAGGCGTGCAGCTCACATCAATTTCCTCATAGAAGTCCGACTCTGTGTCCGAGCTGCTGCCGTCTCTGTGGGGATGGTCCGCTGCGGTCCTGTGCCTCTCTTCGGAGGAGGACGTGCCGACCGGCCTCATATCGCCGCAGAAATTCATCCGTGCGCTCTCGTCCACGAGCAGCTCGGTTCTGTCCCGGGAATAGGGCGCAGCACCGGGGCTCAGACAGCGTCTGTGGCTCGGCTTCCCCTGCGGATCTCGCGCGGGGCTCCCGACTGCTTCCGACAAATTAGCTCCGCTCTTGCCAAGCTGACCTCCCTCCTCTCTGCTTTCCATCACAACCCCGACTTAGAAACCTCGACTCGGCAGGAGAGTGCAAGCCGTCAAAAACCCAGACGATGGTTTTCAGGTTGGAGGGGTGTGTGTGTGTGTGTGTAGCGGTGGTGATGATGGTGGTGGAGGTGGGTGGTGTGGGGGGGTTGCGTCCTAAGGAGAAGGAGAGGCTTCTGGAAAAGAAGGGATGCAATCCGGTCTGACCCTGAGAGACGAGCGCTCCAGAGTGCGAAGAGGGAGCTTTGGGAGGGATCACCATTTACTCCGTCTCTCTCTCTTTCTCCGGAGCTGTCATTCTTAACAGGCCAGTCGTCATTATGGTCCCCCCCTGATGACGACACGCATTGATTAGGTACATGGGTAAACAGAAGGAGCACTGGCAACGTCGACATGGAAGTGGTGTAAGGGGGGGGGCGTTAGAGGGCACAACGAGCAGCAATAAAAAGGGACACACACACACACACACACAGAGCGTCTGTCTCTCGATGCAGTTTATTTAACAAGCATATCAACATATTGATTTGATTTAGTTTAACAAATTGTATAAAAGACATTTAAAGAAAAGGAACGGAAATTAAATAATATTACAAATTTTCTAATTCCACATTTGATTGTATATGACGGATTCTGGTACATTTCATTAACAACACAATTAATAGAGATGAATGATTTACGCGCTTCTTGTGCAGCTCTCCACCCCTATTCCTCTCTCATCTGTCATGCTTCCCCCATTGTCATCTTAAGTAGAGTCAAGTAAAGTCCTCAAGGGTCAAGTCTTGCGGTCAAAGTTTAGATAAGGATCCATTTGGCAGAGCAGGAACCAGAGCCACACCAAGGCAAGAAAGTGAGCATGTCACCGACTGTGCCCGCAGCGTCCAAAGCCTGTTAATAAGTACATATATACATGTGCGCGCGCTATATTTTAAATGAACTATATGCATAAATATACATTTCTGGCATGTCAGCTTGTCTTCCGCACTCAACATTTCACCTCCAACTCAGTGCGGTGGTGTAGGAAAGCAAAGACCTCTGAGGATGGAGCAGGTGTTTTGGGCGGTGACAGCTCTTTGATATTGTTAAACTGTTTTTGAAAATCACTGAACCAATAAAATAAAGGTGTGCAAGGATGACATCTTTTACACTAGTAAGTTTTGTCACTTCATGAAAAACCCAAGGGCTGCTGCGGATTAAAATCACAGCTGAGCTACACGTGATTCCACGTCCTTCAGGACGTGACTAGACAAGCGTTCACTTCGTGCCGATAAAGTGACTCTAGTTGTTCTCCTACATTCTCTGTTACCTGTGAGCAGATCAATAAATGGTAACTCAACATTCACGAGCAATGATTCCTGTAATGGTAATGTTTGGGGGATCTGCAGCTAATGTCACTGTCACCTGTTATTAACGTACTGTGCGGCTCAGTGTGGTGAAAGTGGCATCACAGTGACCTGACCACACCTGAAGCCACACTATTCTCAAAGCCCCTGGATCCGCGGTGATACTCTGTGGAGAGATGGAGTCATGTGGTCTTGGAGAGTGGAGACGTAGGCAGGCACCGGGTGTTGCGCTCAGGCAGCCTCCGCTGTCCTTGTGCGCCCTCGCCTGTCCGAAAGAAGGAAAAGGCCCCGAGCGGTGGCCGCCCCCTCCCCCAGCCAACCTTCTGAGCAGTGAGGGAAATTCCTTAGGCTCTCTCCTCCGTCTCTTTCATCTGCTCTGGTAAAGGAAAAAAAGTAAAGCACCCCTTGCACTCTTTCTCCCCACCCAGATCCTTTGATGACTCGAAGTTGTCCCTTTTGAGAGTGTGAAAAATATTTAACTTCTCACTTTGCCTTTATACATGTGCTAAAAATCACATGGACAGAAAGAAAGCACCCGATTTAAAACACGTCACAGCTTTTTAAATCGGGTGCTGGTCTGTCTGTGCACTGACAGAGTATCAGTGGACGTGTTGATTTTTTTTGTTGTCTTTTTTTTTTTGCACGAGGCAGGTTGTGTGTTGATGTGTAATAAACGGGGCCATTTAAAATATAAATACAACGATTCTTCTAACTTGACATGGTCATTTGGTGGATACTGCCTCACGCTTCTATGTTCTTCTTTTATATTATTTGAATCTATTTTGTGTTTGCTTCTTAATATTTCCGAGAGCCTACTCTGGTTGCTCTGCCTTTTATTAGGAATGTATCTTGTTATTAAGGACTGATTTCATAGATTTTTTTCCTTCATATCCATGAAGGTTTTAATAAAACGACACATGTGGCACGTGTCTTACTGTGCCACTGGTTAGCAGTAGTTACACAATGGGTCGTAGACAGGGCAGATGGATCTTGTGATCATTCGGAGATAACGCTGAAGGGTTTTGCGCAACAGATGAATGACCTTGTAGGTTTACAGTAGTGTCACTTATATTGTGCTTCTAGATAGTGAAGGACAGCAGATGGGTTTGAAGAGTTTCCTGATTGTGGAATCGTTTTTTTTTTTTTTATTTACACAGATGAATTCCATACATCACTTGTTCGTCTTCACAACAGAATCTGTCTAAACCCTGCAAACTGTTGATAACAGCAGAAGACTGCAGTCACGTGCTCCAGTGTCTAGTTTCGACTCGAGATCAAAGAGGGGGAGCGCCCCCCGCGGCAGACACTGCAGTATGCGTCCTTCAGTTTTACTAGCCAGCCCAACTTGAACTTGACCATGGAGCCGGCGCAGTACGCATGGAGTCCAATCCACAGCACCGCGGAGCTGCCAGAATATTCGCTTCCAGCGCAAAAAGTGGTTCCGTGTGGGATAGAGTGGGTTTGGTGGATGTTCACTGTGCAGCTTGCTGTGATGCGCCGTGTTTGGCACAAGGAGTCAGAACCTGGAAGAAAATAAAATTCGGTTATTGTGGCCCCTCCCGCCTCCGTTGCCTTAACTTGGCCTTGAAACAGGATGACGCAGCTACCAGAGTGCTCACTCGCTGACCGTAGAGCGAAACATATCCTGATGACTATACAGCTGGAATTCCCATGCGCTGTAAGAATCGTTTTTATCGCTCTTCCCTGCTACATCCTGCAAACCCCGCGCTATTACACCAAGGGCTTAGCCAGCCACTGAGACCAGGCCTGTATTACCCCATTAAACAGGGAAACATCATGGGGCATGGCTTACCACCAATTCAGCAGTAGCAAGGCAACACACCAGGTGCAAAGCCCCGACGTTTCACAACGTAATTCTTGAGACGTCTTGTCATCTTGGACAAAAATGATATTTGCAACTGGTTGCAAATGTTTTTCTTTTTATTTTAAGTACATTACGCCCACCATAACTTTTATTGTGCTGTCGTTGCTAATAATGTGCATTAGAGTTTAGCTGTGACTGGAGCTGGGATACTCATTTTCATATAGAGCCACAGGTTATCTGTCACACCCCGGTTGACTCATGTTGCTAAACATTGAGTCATGAGCTTGCTGACACGAAAACGTTTTATTTAGCGTCTTTTTTAATTCAGCGTTTGCTTTGTGCGCACTAATTAAGTTTACCCTTCAAAGCCCGCAGTAGATTTACTAAACTTTAACACATCACTGTAGCTCCGGCCTGTTTCTGCATCACTCAGGCTACGTTATGAATAAATGAACAAATGAAAGAATCGGAGAACATTCGTTATTTAATTAATAAAATCAAGTTAATAGAACAGTTTATTAACGCATATATTACAATATGACACCACAGGTGAAACAAAGGGATGTGCATTCATGAACTGAAGATGTGTATTTTAAACAAATCAAACAATTCACGCAGAAAGCTCCACATTTATGGGATATTTGAAACGTGTACGTTTTAAAAGGAATACAAACGTCTTCAGTTGAGATGGTTCGACTGTTCGGTGCTTTCTGCGTCATGTCTTTAAATCAGAGGCAACTGCTAATTAACTCTAGAGACTATTTTCGTGTTGCTCTAACGAGTTTTACAATTAAAGCAGAATTATACAGCCTGCTCATATACATGCACGTAACACTATGAGTTTATAATCGAATCTTTGTTTTTATTATTAACTTCATATCCATATATATACGCGCGTGTGTGTGTGTGTGTGTGTGTGTGTGTGTGTGTGTGTGTAGACATATAATAAGATCTATTTAACATCACTAGCTCGAGTTTTTTGATGCATGGCGTCGTGTTAGTACACGAAGTTCGTATTTTTATGGTGCACACAGATACTACAGCTCGAATGAGAAACGTCTTCCTTTGTTTGGGCCCTGTGTTATTCATGCAGTCTGTACGAAGAAAATCATAATATTCTGATCATCATAAAGGTGATCATCAAAACGTAATAATCAAAATGATAATTTCATTGTAATGCCTGTAGCATCTCTTTCATCGGAATAATTACTATTTTAGCATCTAACACAGGCTCCCTGGCTGCAGTTAGTGAGCCCATGTGGCCTCTGCACAAAGCAAAATACAGCAGCTGTGGAACTAAGTACCGCCGGAGCCTTCAGTGAAACAAACTGCAGACCTTTATTCACTGAGATGCCTGCATGCCAATAAATGATTTCACATGCGTCCCACAGGCTGAAGCTTTAGCAGGCTGTAAACGGAACATTTAAAACTTATGGTGGAGAAACTGAAACAGGCCGAAGTTTGCAGCAAACGTGTCAGTCAGTGCGCACATCAGCAACACCTTGGGAGTGAAACTTTCCAGCTAGAACTGGAGGCGGCATTGATGTGTGTCCCAAAACGAGGTGGGTCCGTTTTTTTTCTTATTTGTAAGCAGTTCTTCATCATCACAGCGCGGGCGAGCGTCCAGAAATATGGAAACGTCAAGTGTTTGACCGCCCTGTGGTTCAGGGCTTTGACCACAAGGCATATGAGGCTGTTAATGTTTTGACAACTTTTTGACAGCCGTCTACTTCAAACACGTGTCATCAACAAGGCTGCAGCTCGACTGCATGTAGTCCGACCCAGCAGCCCGTTTTATAACACAATTTATGTTATTAGCGATAGAAGTTTACAGCTGGATAACTTTACATAGACCTTTGCCTACTTTACTCTGGCTTAAGAGTAAACTGGTTCTTTCTTTCTCTGGCTGCGTAATTTGAATGCCATTCAGATGGACACCAAGTGACCTAGTGTTCGCCATCATCACATAATGATTGAGTCAGGCTCTAGTCTCAGGATCTCTCGTGTTTTCCACTGGTGGTTTAAGATAATTGTGAATTTGAGTGTTTTCCACCAAAGTTTTAAACTACACTCTGCGTCTGCTTGGCGGGACATTGTTTGTGTGTGTGTGTGTGTGTGTGTGTGTGTGTGTGTGTGTACGCGCCTTTTTATTGTACTTTGGTTGTCTCAAATCTGGACTGACCACATGTGCGCGCCGGCGACAAACCTTCGCGTGGACGCGGCGTTGTTGTGTCTGCAACATTTGCAGAATGAATCAGAAGAAGGGAAGTGTAATTGACATGAGGTGACTCTGTGTTTAAAAACAACTCTGTGCATCATGTAAAACCCAAAAGTAGAGAATGAACGCGCGGAAAGGTAAAACATTATTTGGAAGCTTGATTTGGCTGCACTGAAGAATGCCAAAGGGCTCAACAGGCTATGCCGTGTACATTCCTTGACTCATAGATGTTGCTGCATGTCGTTGCTGCATAATATCATTGGTACTTACTCATTTTAATGATAAATTGGAGACAAATCAAGACTATTGTGCATAGCTTAGGGTGAATCACTTTAAATTTCGTCAGATGAAATCGTAAAAACAGTGCAAAGAAATAAAAACTAAACTTGGCTGGAAATAATATGACAGTGGAGAAATGGTATATTGATGATTCATAAATATCTACCTGAAGAGACTTTTCGAACAATTAGAGCCCCTGTAATGTAAAAGCAGAAATGGATTTTAAGTGTCTGTCTCACTTGGTGTAAACGTGTCTTTGATTCATTGTCTTTTGGAAGATTGTAACATTTTTGCTCATCATTTAATAAGACATTCAGCATACGACTGTTATGTAAATCAAAGGAGAGTCATTACTACCTCCGTCACATTATTTATAATAACAAGTAACAAGATCCTACATCCCCATGGATTCTCACCAAATACAGCAGATTAGATGCAGCTCGTCCGTGAACAAAACTAAAAAGTAAATCTTTCATTCTGTTTTTTACATTAAAGCACACTGCCGTACATTTAGACTTTTATAAAGGCAGAACAATTTGAATCTATGATTGTTTGGCATGGACGGAACACGGGTTTAGAGTATAGGTGCTTTTCTTTCCCTCCAGTTCTAAGGCAACAACACAAAAACAAAGAGTTCAAAATGTTCCTAAATAAAACTGCATCACCTTTTTCGCTTCATTTGAGGATTTGAAACTCGGTAACTTGCAAAATATTGTTTACTTAGACTTAACGAATATTTTAAAAACAAGTGTTAATTCAAAATGAATTGTTTTGTTATTTATTTACTTTGCGCTGAAATTTATTGCGCAAAAGTTCAGCTGTGTGAAATGAAGAACAAGAGAAATGGCTTTTAGAATTTACATTTACAAAAAAAAAAAGCCCACGTCACCAGGCCAAACCACACTTGTTTGGCAGTTAACAATCTCACAGCAGATAACATATCAGCACGAATATACGCCTAAATCCAATTGGGCCAAAGCCCGTGATCGATTTGAAACTCTGGTGACAAATCCACTGGAAGCTCCATAGGTTCATTTCCTCCAGCACAGAATGGAAGAGGCACAGGTCGTAAAGACGAAGCAACACACACACACACACACACACACACACACACACACACACACGTCTATCCCCGTCCCCGTTTTTCGGAGATCAACATCATTTTCACACGTATCTGCCAAAAACACCTCGAGAAGATTTGCAAATATAAAAGGAATGTTCGCTTATTTCCAACGCTGAGAAACTACAAAAGTACGCACCACCCAAGCGAAGCGGGTACAGACTAGTTCGTGAGACTAAACGGTGGAGCAAAACAAAATGATAGTAAAAGTTAATGTCCTCCAATAGCTTTCATTGGGACAGGAATTCTCACCCGTCTTCCGCTCTTTTCAAGAGCTCAGACGGTTCCTTCAAAGCCTAAATAGCCCCACAGCCTGGATGGCTAGACAGTAACTTTCAACTTGACCTTGGCCTCCAGCCGTGTCTACCTCCTATGTAAAAACACACACGCACTTGTGTGGAGAGCTGTTTTCTGTCTTTGCATATTGTAAACATGTCGGAAGTAAAGTATCTGGATCATTCACCTAAAACATCCGATTAACCATTTCGGGTGAAGGTAAAGAGCTGTTGTAAATCTTTTTTTCCCCTTGCTTACTGTTCAGGTGTTTATGGATTTGCATACAACGTAGTTGTATTTGAAACATATGGTCTCGCTTGCCTCATTTGTGTGTGTGTGTGTGTGTATATACATACATTTCACAGTGAGGACGCTCTTTGTACAAAATACGGGCCGACATATATAAAACTATAACATACTGCGGAGTATATCTGTGTATCAGCAGACGGTGGTATTGTCTTTAATTCACTGCATCATGCGTTCCATTGGTGTCCAGTGTATTTTAATACATTTTGTTATTCTATAGGAGAAATCTCCTTTTGTAAACGGTTGTGTAATGACGTTCTGTTTCTACTGCGTCGCAGACGAAGCCTGGTCAGTGTGCGTGCGTGAAGGCCTTACATATTAGTCATACTTAGATAATACTTAGATAATAAATAGCTGTGTTCACGTTTTTTGTTTTTTTTACTATTCTTCACATCGTAAAAAGCAGCCAAGAAACACCAGTAATATCACATGAATAGTTTTTCACATGTGTAGATTCTAAACTAGAAACTAATATGAATACAATGTTACCTACATTAATGAGGATTTTACTCTGTAAAAAACACACAATATTCTTCACGCTTCCGTCACACTTTACAAAATCTCAATGCCTCGATTGACACGATCATTTTACTTCGCCGCATTTTTCTCCATTTAATTATCTGTACTGGGTGATGTTTGCCGTCCTCTTTGCATAGGCTGGTCACGTGACACCGCCTGGGCCAATGGCTGCGCCCCCTCGGCGCTCTTGCGCACGTCAGAGTGGCTTTACGCTCTGAGAACCAGTATCTCCTTTTTTCAGTCTCTGGGCTTTTTAAAAAAGAGCCAGAAGCTTCAATGTTGGATGCCGTGCTATGACAACGTCACTGCTCCTCCGTCCGCGCTGGGTCGACCAGTCGGTGATGTTCCTCTACGACAACGGCGGCGGTTCCGATGAAGTGAGCAAGAACATGGAGGGTTTTACTGGTGGCAACTTTGCTGCGAACCAGTGCAGAAATCTGATGGCGCACCCCGCGTCCCTGGCACCCAGTACGGCTTACTCCTCCAGCGACGTGCCCACGTCCGGTATGGGCGAGCCAGTCAAACAGTGCAGCCCTTGCTCTGCGGCCCAGAATTCATCCAGCGCTTCCCTCCCGTATGGATATTTCGGTAGCAGCTATTACCCGTGCAGAATGTCGCATCACAGCAGCATAAAACCGTGCGGAGCGCAGCCCCCCTCCGCGTATGGAGAGAAATATATGGACACGTCCGTCTCGGGAGACGACTTCGCCTCTCGGGCTAAGGAATTCGCCTTTTATCCAACCTACCCTTCAGGTCCATATCAACCTGTCCCCAGTTATCTGGATGTGCCTGTGGTGCCTACTATCAGTGCGCCGTCTGAGGCCAGACACGAGTCCCTGCTGCCCATGGAGAGCTATCAACCGTGGACTCTCGCTGCCAACGGCTGGAACGGTCAAGTTTACTGCCCCAAGGATCAGCCCCAGCCTGGACACATGTGGAAGTCCTCCATACCAGGTAGGTCAAACCCCAGCCTCTCCAGCCTTTATGGGACGGGTGTGTTTTACATGTTAGCGTTTACTACACAACAAGCAAATCTGCATACTTTACAGATGTTGGTGTATCAAATGTCAGCTCCTGTGCCAACTTACAGAAAAAACAAAATTTGACTTTGTCAATTTAGTTTCACCAAAATAAGTGAAATAATGTGTGCAGTCTCAAGACCTGAAAACACTGTGCGCTGACAAGATGGTGTGTTACAAATAAAGCGTTGTTACCCAATCTCTATAAAGTAGTATTTAACAACTGTAATTAACACTTTACATCTAGAATTTTACACTTGATTTACGATAGAGGATTTTTAAAATGCCTTTCAAGTTTAAATGTGTAATAAAGTTGTGACGAAAGAATATCTCTTTTAGAGCGTCTGCTGAGGAGGAAACACTTGTTGAGAAGTAGCTTATGAACGTCTTTCTGTCTCCTTTTATGTCAGATGCAGTGTCCCACGCCGGAGGAGAGTCCGGATCTTATCGACGGGGAAGAAAGAAACGCGTGCCGTACACAAAGGTGCAACTGAAGGAACTCGAGCGCGAGTATGCCGCCAATAAATTCATCACGAAGGACAAAAGGAGAAGGATATCAGCGCAGACCAACCTGTCCGAGAGACAGGTCACGATATGGTTTCAAAACAGACGCGTAAAGGAGAAGAAAATTGTCAACAAATTGAAAACTATCAGCTAGTTTTGTCTCTTTTTAAGCACGGACAGCATCTGTGGGACACACACACACACACACACTTGGACTCATGGATTGGAACAACGAAAACTGTCTCCTGACTGAACCTGATTCATTTGTATGTTGCCAAATGATTTCCCAGAGCTTCCGAACAACATTTCTGAGGCCTGTGAATGCTGGACCCTCTGTTTCCTGCCACTCGGGGTTAAATAATGTTTAAGGAGTCAAGTGTGAGAACATATATATGCGCTTTTTTTATTTCTGGCATGCTCACTCGCAACCCTAGGATGAGTGACCCCTGTGCCGAAAGGTGTGTGCCACCGAGCTACACCTCTATCTGCTTAACGAGAGCGCTAAAGGTGAAGATTCACAGGAAGTGACGGCGTAACGGATTTGGACCTTGGGAATGTTAAATATTAATCTTTCTTGGCTCCCTATAAAACGTACTCACATGCTTAGCTTGTATGAAGTTTAGTGTTATCATATGGATCCGTGCTCTCATTGCTATCCAATCCATGGTGCAAATCTTTTATTATAATGCTTAGATAATCATCCGGGATATGAGTTCATATCGATCATAGCTTTTATAAATCGTGCGTATTCATGTGGTTGTACATAAAGTAAAGTCCGGCATGATATCCAGGTTGTTTGTGTGTGAGTCTAATATATCGTTGTTTAAAGTCCGTCCCAATAAAATATGGACCTGGTTGAACTTTATCCACGTTTTGTTGAGAATGGACACGTTTCGTCGTTTGAGTCCCATGAGAGATACGGCTCCGTTCTTCTTTCTTCTTTTTTAGCATTTTATAATTTAACATTCTGACAAAAAAACCAAACAAACATCAACATGACATTGCTCATGACCTGAAGTTCCTTGAAGGCACGCGCTCGGCGCCACATGCGACGCATTCGGTCTGAACAGTGACTTTTGTTGGATTCAGAGTAAATCCTATCCAGATATATACAAACTTTTTTTGTAAGTCAAATAGGCCTGTTTTAAATGTGAAGTAAACCTCTGCCTGTCACAGGCAGGGGAGCAGATAAGTCAGTTGAGGCTGCACAGTGTTAAAATATAGGCTGACATCGCCATCTAGCGACAACTTTCTGTCATAGTCAACTGGATTATCAGTGGTCATCTCATACCAAGATTAATAAAAAAAAACTAAACAAATAGTAAATAATAATAAAAACAACAATACTACTACTAATAATAATCAAGAAGCCAGCAGTGTGTAGAAAAATAACTTTATTTTAATATAAACAGAAAACTCAGCAAAACACTCTTTTACTCGACTCTATTGGGACTATACACAGAAATAATAATCTCAGATATGAAAAATATTAAATATTAAAGCTTTTGCATCTACATTTTTAAAGCGTTCTAGGATAGATTTGTGTGTAAAACTGAAGCACAAAAATTAATGTCTTTTAAAATCAAATGTTCCTAATTTAAATTTAAAAGGTTAAAATGCTAAATGTAAACTAATAAATGTAAATTAGTACTCATGCTAATTTACCTTTAAAAGTCACTAATAATAATTACTGTAATAGTATTGTAATTTCTCACTTCCATTGCTCCAATGCACACGTTGCATTTTCGAACTCCGCCGTTTTTTGCGTAACATATATTTGTGTATATTTTTTTTATAAAAGAAAATATGACCAGCTCAATTTTAACTAAGTTTTAACATCTAGGAGACAGGTTCTATTTTTTACTACTTCAAATCAGTAACAGACGTGTGATCTAAACGGCGGCTTTTTGTAAGTTTGTTTGGCTATATATTAAAGTCCATGTGGACCCACATAGAGAATCATATCTGTACCTAATCATAAATCTCCTATCTGTGTACGATTTCTGTGAAAATAGAAGTAAAACTCTACTGTGACGAGAATCTAGTTTTGCATGAATTGAATTTAAGCTTCATATGGCACATTTTCTGGTAAATTCTCAAACGTGGTGGTTGTACGTATGTGCATTTGTGCTATTTCTTAAAAAAAGCTGATTAGGCGTACGTTTAGCCAGTTTCAGTGGAAAATTACGTTGTAATTTAAGATAATTTTGTCTAAACTACGTCTCTGGTATCGTTTAGTGTCAAATTATGATAGCTGAATAAATATTTTCTTTTTAATGAAAAACTCTTTCTTTTTTTAGTGATTAAGTGCAGCGAAATGACCTGCAGCCAAAACCCCGTCATCGTAGCATGCTTGATTTGGCTGCGTTAATAAAAATGATTCAGCCTTACTGGCAGTCAAACGTCAGGCAGGGACCCAAATCCCTCCTTTTTCCTTACTCCTTCTAGCTGGACTCCCCACCTGTTTGTCTGATTTACTTGCTCACGTAAATGTAACAGGTTGTGTTAATAAGTGGGCCAGATTTACGCAGTAAATTGCAAAGGCTTCTTAAATATTTTAAAATGTTCTTATTTTTAGAAGTCACCATCCGGATTCTGGTCGTGAATAATGCTGTTATTGTATCTACTGTATAATCCGAAGATACTAAACGGTTGTTTTATTTATTAGTCTTGGGCTTTTCTTGGATCTCATATTTCATTATACGGGTAATTCAAAACGTTTTTATAACATAAAATTATTAGTATGAATATTACATTTATGATGCGTAAACTAGCCTGCTTATTTCATAGCTTAAAGTAAAGCTTAAAGCGGCACATTCTTTTTTATTTTAAGTGCTTTTTTAGTTTCAGCTGACACGCAACTCTGGGACTATATATATATATATGGTAATTCAATTACAATATTCTGAATGTGTTTGTTTCCCATAATCATCAATCGGATGTACCCAATTAGGACACGCAGTTCTTTCTTGTGTAACAGTTTATAATAGTCTATACATGGAGTTCCTTTTTCCAAATGTTTGTGGCAAACATTCCGCGGGCCAAACAAACAATTATTCAGCCTTATTCTCACGGTCATTTAATGCTTGATTCCTTGGCCTGATTCTAAATAGAAATTAGTCATATTTCTCGTGCTTATGACATACTCGTGCCCGGCGGGCTGAGAGAAATGTAAGACAGCACGTCCACGAACACTGTAGTGGCTCCCACGTCCTCTGACGTAGGCACCGCCTGGCACGCACGCGGTATATATTAAAGTCAAACGAGAGAAAGGCGGTGTCTTGACTGATCGACGCATCCTGGAAAACTCAGAATGGCGGAAGCTGTAGAGCGGAAGTTTACCAGAGTGACGTAGCCTGGAGCCTACTACGGCTTACTGGTTTTCAGGCAGCACACCGGCTCCTTATTGGCTCAACCAGGACCAAAACAAGCCTGCAAGTCCCGCCTCCAGCCTGACACATAACGTGAGAGTCCAAAGCTCGCAGCATACTGCTGTGCCAGCGTGAGTGTCCCGCCCCCTCTCATGAGCCATCTTTGATGGGACAGCCCTTTTACTAAGGCAGGAAATCGGAGACTGGATCACTGTGAAAGAATTGTGTTCTGCTGCCACACTAAGGAAACACCATGAATTACAGTTAATTTAATGCTTGTTAAAAGCATAAATTCCCCTGGTTTCAGTGCACAAAGCTGCACGCGCAGCGCAATGCGTCTTTCATATTTACTTCATCACAAATCTCCCCCTATCAGAAATAGTTGGGAGAAAGCAGCTATCTTTTAAGGTTTGCTTCCAAACTAAATATTTAAGGCCAAGACAGTAGTATTGTGGAAATGTCTCATTAGAAATCTCGTAATAACTACAGAGATTTGCATCATGGACAATAAATAGCTTATGTATGAGAAATCTCTTGCATCCTTTGATACTGGTCGGGTTTAATCGCAGCACGATGCTGTGAGGGGTTCGCCTGCCTCTCAACCATGGACGCAGCCATTGCTCTTTACATTGACCTTCACTGTCTGTGTGCGTGATGGAGGCGCGGCCTGGAACCTTCAGTCACCCGACGACGCGCCGTAGCTGTGCACGCTCGAGCGCCTGAGTTTGAAACATAATCTCATAATGAGTAAAAAAGACCTGAGCAGGCACAGTGTTACCCAAGACCTCCGTACATCTTCTCGTTTTAGTTTAAACGTGTTAAATGTTCTGTTCAGTGTTCATTTCTAAAGGATGTGCAGACACATGTTTTGTGAGAAAACGTAGCGTGGAGCCTTCAGGAACAAATGAGTGAAATCCCTCAACAAAAATACATTTCACGTTACTTAAATTAGCAGAAGACAAGTTCAGTCTATTCCCCAAAACCTCTGTTAAGTAAATTGCACTCGATTTGTTATTCCTTTAGTTTATCAAACATGTCCACGTAGAGAAAAAGACGCTTTATAATTGTTTAATTTATTCATAGATTCTGGATTGATTAGACCTTTTTACTTCGCGCCTAAAGCTTCATGTTTCCACAAAGTTGCTTCTCTAATCGGAAACAACTACACTCCATGTTTTTTTCGGTGTCTTTGGTGTTAACTGTAATTTGTGATTTCTGTTACAACAAACTGGCTCTATTAGGATCTTTAAACGAAACATTAATCTATTCCGCTGTGGGTTTCGCTCCGTATTTGGCTCTGGGTCAAAACAAGCATGCAAACTGTTTAACAATATATTACGTTTAATATATAAAATGCGAAAACTATTTAGAATTTGGCTGCAAAGCTTTTGTTGGCGTTCAGCCTAAATAAGCATATTTGACTGTGTCTTGATTGTCTTGTAATTTTCAAATACCCTTTTTCACATTGGGGATCTGAATATGTTAAAAAAACAAGGTTGAATTTAAACATTTCCTGAATCATGGTGAGGATTAAGCTGATTGGAAACTAACACGTCAGTGTCACGTATAGCTGGTAGCGTAGAGGATTTGCTAATGGCGTGGGGAGTCATATTCCGTAGTGGGGAAATTCTGAAAAGCAGAAAATCTGTGTGGAGTATGTAGTTTATTTCTGTTTAAATCAAGTAATCGAAGAGGGGAACGTGTATTCTAACTAATACATAACCCATTATTCACCCTGATTAGCTGAGTTATTTCCTAACTTAACTAATAGAAATGTCATTTAGCAACTGGGGATTGGATTTTAGGTGAGAATTTAAATTCTACTGTTCTGAATTGGTTTACTAACGATCAAAATGATATTTTAGCCTTACTCATGCAAACGTCACGTTTGCACACGGTGAAACCTTTTCTAAACAAGTTTAAACATTTTCTCTGCGCTTAAATTGCGACTTATCTGTTTCGTTTTCTTTTCTTTTTCATCTGTAAAAGTGCATTTATTTCCCCACTGAAGTCCAATTTCTGTCCTTTTGTCCAGGCCTGCTCCTCCCGACGCCTTGGTTTCCAGGATACCCTCTACAGGCTGCTCCAGCACTGAGTCTCCACTGGTTTGTCAGCTGTGCTCCCGTTGACCGTGGAGTTGGTCAGTTTTCCTGCACAGCCCGTGTGTGGTCCGCCTCGCCCTGTCTGTCGTCTCAATCGCTGCCGGCCCACGTCCCTGTCACCTGTGGATAAATTAACATATCAGGTGAATCAGGTTTAAATCTACCGATATGTTTCTTCTGGTTCGTTTGTGCGAAACTAAAAGCAAACTACCATTAGTTCATGTCTCAGTCCGGTAATTTCATAATGCTCCTGCTACTCCAGACTCGATGGGAGCAACGTGATAACGACTGACCTGAAGACCACGTGCCATACAAGTTCAAAAACACTTCATATCTGATAAATTTTCACTAAGAAAACATAAATATCACTTGGATGTATATTTTACTTGATGAAAGTTTAGAAAAGTATGTTATTGGTATTATTAACCGCTCGCTTTGGTCTGCGCGAGCTTGTGATTGTGCGAACGCATCACTAAACTGTGTGTTTGGTATAAATGTATTTTGTGACTTTTTGAATGCACGAGTAAGACCTTGTGCAGTGAAAGGCCACAGTTAACACCAGTCTCCCTTTTGTGTAGTCAAACTGACTGTGTGTCATTTGGCCTCCTGCTCAACACGTTGCACTAAAAACAGTGTTTTCATTTGGAGGTTAAGAATATGGTGAATAGATGCTTTGAGGCACAGGTGTGGTGGCTGCTTTTTTCCTACCAGAATGAAAACAAAACAGCCTGCGCCACAGCTTTGGGCTTATTATTCCACTTGAAGCCTCAGCGCTACAGGAGGCGTCTTTGCAAAAGAGTGAATGCGCTTGTTGAGCCTCGTTTATGGCCCATAGGCCTACCTGACAAGACGTTTGAAACTGTACTTCCTCACCATCCCCACACTTGATTGTTTACTTGTTGTCTGGCAAGGTTTTATGGCGCAAGGATTGGGCAATCTAGGCGTCGCAGTCTCTTCCTGACACTGCCCTTCTGTCACCCCAGGTTGGAGGTTCCTCTTAACTTAAAGTGATACCGTGTTAATATATATATATATATATGTCGTAATTATTTGAATTAAGAGGTAATGTAATTATAAAACAGGGGAAAATGTCATACTGCGTTTGTTTGTTGTATGTGTGTGCGCATTGCAAGGCAAACAACACCAGGCCTCTAAGTAAATACGCATGTGTCTACCTCAGTGTCACATGTGCTCTATGATTATATTTCAAACGTCTGTGCGTTTATGTTTATATTTTAAACCCAGCAAACCCCTCAGTTTAGTGTGCAGTGCGCACAAAACTAATATTAAACGGTTTACGTTAGATTAAACTAATAATACTATTTTGTCAGTGGAATAAATAGGAATTAAAACACACCAGGACAGAATACGAACGTCCTACGTCTGGGTTACTTACACTGTTGGTACAGACGTGAACTTCATCCGACTTTTCCTCAGCTTAGAATTACACGCTCACATTATCGACCAATCTTGTAACCCAAAGCCTGCGTAAATGCAAAAGCAATTAAAGGAACTCCATCCGGGGCACGTTGGGCCCTGAGCTCTCCCTCCCCCGAACTTGAATTCGACCGTACAGGCTAAACTTTGGCTTTGGGAGCCTTTGCGCGTTTTGGTTACCAAAGAACGCGTATGAAGAATGGCTAGAGAATCATTAGAATGAGGATGACTTTCTCTATTACAAAACACATGATGACACGCTTTTAATTTTTGGTGCTTGCATCTTTTAGAAGAATCTTACCTCAGTTGTACACAGACCTAATATGCTTTTATTTCGTTGAGGGTCCTCAGCTGCTGACTTTAAGTCCGTGTAGGTGGCGACTTCCTATCACGCTTGGCCAGTTTTGTGGTGTCTGTCTGGCCTGGGAGAAAAAAAGCCAGCAGAGTACTATAGCAGCTATAAAAACGCAGGTCTGTGCAGAGCTGGCTTTGGCTTTCCTGGGCATCCTGTGCTCAATTACAGTTTAAGAGCTTCAACACAACTCGGAGAATTTGTCTGGATTGACTGAGAGGCGGAGCGTGTGGTCGCAAAGACACTTGAGTTGTTTTTGTCCCAGCAATTTATCCCAGTAAAATGGCGAGTGAGCAGGACGGTGGATGGCACTCAGGCTGCAGATTTTGATACACCCACCGGGCGTTAGTTGGTGCTTACCCCGCCTTACTGTGTGTGATATTTTAAGGTTGTGTTTCACATGTGCCATCAAGAGTCCCTTGGATCACCATGTGCATATCAGGCTGTGGGGCCCGACTCGCCGCGGCGCTCCTAATCCGAGCTCAGGTCTCTAATTCACAGCACATTAGAGTCAGATTGCAGCCTCTTCGAAACAAGCTCCACGGTGGCCTCAGAACAGAGAGACGGAGAATGTGCACTGCGGCAAATGAAACATAAAAAAGAGTCTGTTTGTTTGTTATCTGAACGTACACCTTCCATCTCCAAATGGCCTCAATATATGTGGAAAAATACCTTTCAGAATTTTATTTGGCTGCATAATATGTTACATTTGGAATCACAACAACAAAATATAACTGCAGATATATTTGACGTCCCGCATTACGCAGTCCCTTTAAAATCTCTGCTTTGCCCTATGATGTTGCACGGAATGTATACAAACACAAACACACGCATGTAAATTTAAGTGAATTATCATTATTTTTACACATACATTCTTCGTAATATTTCTTACCACCAACGCATATCCCAATAAGTATTTGTGCCAAAGTCTGAAGACGTAGCCGTGCGTAAAAGTGGCGTGGACCTGAATGTCGCGGAGCTGCTAGTGAATCCGGTAAATCCGCAAAATAAAAAGACACGGGTCATAGAAAAAACAGAGAAGTTTATTTATCTGACGAGCTTTTAACATTTAACTAAAGACCAGGCGGTTTTCATGACAGTAGACGTCAGATGCGTGTGGCCTTTTCTAAGAAGTCATATTTCTCTCTGATAACAATATTCTAATTATGAATATTATAAAAAAATCATAATGTTGATACACTCGCCTGTGTTTCACAGACAGCCAAAAATCCATCCCGTGTTTACATTTAATTTGTATCGGTATCTGTTTACTATACATGTAAGATTGTCTTCAGCATGTATTTACTTTCTCTGTGGTTCTTTGTTATACTGGTACAAAACACGAAGCTGCAGCCAGATGAAACATTAGCTGCTGCTTCAAACATGAGCCTGATAACCAAATGCCCACCGGGCTAAAAGCTGTGTTGTAAAACCACCAAATGATGATGACTAAGACATTTCTATAAGCAGACTTTACCGATAAGCTGGCTGTGTATGGGTAGGTTATCTGGTATAGACAGTTCAGACAATGCCATGGCTGGGCAGGGTTAGCGCAAGTTAACATCACAATCCTGTAATTTCCTGCATTACATACATAATTTATAAAGAAGAAGCTCCACAGAAGCTCCAAATGCGCAGGAACATTTACCAGGACAGATTGAACGTGGAAGCGCACACAGCATAATTGCTAGAAATAATTCGGCAAAGGCGAAATTGATTGAAATTCGTCTTGTCTTTTAAAAGTCTTCTGCCTTCGTTACATGTTGAGGAATTCATTGTGAACCGACATGGCGATAAACCACCAATGTCAAGCTTTAGGACACACAGCAGTCATGCCTCTTGCATTCCTACACCCCCCCCCCCCACACACACACACAAACACACACAGTAAGCGGGCATACACATACATACACACACAGCCTGAAAAATCTGTCAATTTATGCCGCGTGGTCACGTGACCTCCTCCTCCGTGGAGTGGATGGAGATGGCTCTCCACGTCAGCTTACGTCTCCAAATTTCTGCTTAGCGAACCTGCTTCAAAGAGGCAAGAGGCACGGCGCTTCAGAGCCATGTTCAGGGCGGATATAGAGGCACCAAAGCCCAACATAGAGTTATAGTAGAGGGTGAACTACGATGATGGATTTTGACGAGAGGGTCCCCGTCGGATCGAACATGTATTTGCCCAGTTGCACTTATTACGTATCGGCGGGGGCTGATTTCTCCGGTCTGCCCTCGTTTTTATCCCAGACCCCGTCCACTCGCCCCATGACATACTCTTACTCCTCCAACCTACCACAGGTCCAACCCGTCAGAGAGGTGACGTTCAGGGACTATGCAGCTATTGACGCGTCTGGTAAATGGCCGCATCGGGGGAACTTGCCCCAGTGTTATCCCAGCGCGGAGGACATGGTGCACCGAGACTGTCTTTCGGCGCAAACAGCCGTCGTAGGGGACATGTTCGGCAAAAATAGTCCCGCAGCCGCCGCCGCTGCGTACCACCACCACCACCACCACCACCATTCGAGCGCTGGCTCCACTGCCTCCAATTTCTACGGGAATGTGGGCAGAAATGGCGTGCTGCCACAAGCCTTCGATCAGTTTTACGAGACGGCGTATGGCAATGCGTCGGAGAGCTCCTCCACGAATGGCTACTCGGGGGACAAAGCAGCGAGCAAGCAGCCCGCCTCAGCGCCGGAGGACGCACCGTCATGCCGGGACACCGAGGCAAAGGAACCCCGAGATGAGACAAGCAGCCCGGAGTTATCTTCCGGCAACAATGAGGAGAAATCCAGCAGCAGCAGCAGTACGTATTAAAGTCAGCGCCTTGGTTATGAGAGAAAGTTTGCAATCTTGTGCGCTGCTGTTAAAATTTTTATATGCTGTTTTATAAGCATATAAGGTTTATAGAGGGCCCGTGGACCCCCCACCCCCCAACAAAACTTTGTTATAAACTACAAGATCACGTGTTTGGAATTGAAATTGGCCGTGAAAGATTTCAGGCCAGTGAGTTTTCTGTAACACTCTTTGACGTTTCCAAAAAGCATCAGGTTATGAATGTACTTTTTTACACAAACCTGTCTTATTTCCTGTGTATTATGCACGTGCCTGTTTCACGGCTTCTTAGCGTTAAAAGAGCCCTTTGCATGTAATAAGGGTGGTGCCACACGAGCTATGTGTTAAAGCCATCATGGAGTCTGTGTTCCCACTTGTAGACATCCCCATATATGTGTTCTGTAAAAACCAATATTTTCATATAAACTGCCTTATGCAACATATTATCCTCTTCCTGTAGCTATTAGCAGCTTATATTTCAAACGTTGCCTCTAGTTTTTATTAGCTAGAAAAGCTTAAAACTCATGTGTAATGTGCAGTGAAGCAGCCGTGGATGGTTTAGTGATTTTTCTAGTGTAATATATTATCAGTGTATGGGTTATGGCATTTGAAATGGGAAATGTTTTATTAGTGCTTTACATAGAGGAAATCCGCTTGTGCGTAATCTGAATAATATCTGAAGCGAATAATTCTATTTGTTAAATAGTAATGGCTAATTTGACACGTTTACCTTTTTTATGACTGCTGTGCGTTTGTGCCTTCCAGGTGGACAAAGGACCCGCAAGAAAAGATGCCCTTATTCCAAATATCAGATCCGAGAACTTGAAAGAGAATTTTTTTTCAGTGTATACATTAACAAAGAGAAACGCCTGCAACTGTCTCGGATGCTCAACCTCACCGACCGACAAGTGAAGATCTGGTTTCAGAACCGTCGTATGAAGGAGAAGAAACTGAACAGAGATAGATTACAGTATTACACATCCAATCCTCTGCTTTAGGGGTCACAACTGTACCGACACAGCTCAACCAGTCCTCTGCCGAGAGTCTGACGGCGTTTACAGAGTGACTAAGTCTCCCCGCGCGCATTGTGTTTCACAATGGCAGCGACAGGAGCAACAACACTGCTCAATGGTTAATTTCAAGTTCGAGGACAGCAGTACGCAGTGAGCTGAATTAACCAAAGAGTAAGCGTGAATGAAGATGTTCTGTGGACTTTGTTCTAGCTCCTCAGACTCTGTTTTCGGGAAAAGGAAATGTAGAAAAAGATTGTTGTCCTCACCAAGACAGTGCGTGCGAACGCCCATGTTAATATTATTATATCTCACAAACGCCTTGTCTAGTTTCTTTTCACGTGGGGGGAAATCATCAGTCATTAATTGACTGACCCAGTGTATTTTGTAATCAAAAGATTTATTTTACTTTTTTGAAATCAGTTTTGTGGATTTGGAATGGTGGCGAACATGTGACTTTAAGTAATTGAATCTATATTGGTGTGACCAAATAAGTCCGAACGGATGAGAATATAATGTGTTTGTTTTGTGTGCCTATTTATTTTGTAGCCACTCGTTTACTATCTCCTTTAATGCCACGGCAAACCAAGTCCATTATTACAAACAGGATTTCGGGATTCATGTTTAGTTTTGGCTGACCCCCAAAACAAGCTTTTATGGTCTCTCCTGCACCCGGTAGAATGAGACTTTACAGTTTTCATACTTATCTCATATTTCAATTCAAATCCACGGTATCCTTGTGATTTTTTTGGAGACGAGTCGAGTATTGATAACCAGGCCAAACCAGAGAGATAAGCTCGCCCGTTGAATCCGTGTAGAGTTGCACTGAGGTATACGGCCAAAATATTCATACAGGTATATATGCAGCCGATCTCTTTGGCGTGATGTTGTTAGCATAAACTATTTTTTTTAGTGACTCGTGATTCTTTGGTACTTGCAGTCTAAAAAAGATAAACGCTACAGTTTGTACTGCCTGGGCAAGACTGGTCAGGGTCATCGCATTGAATCAACCGCTTGGTATGCCCGCAATCTTGTGTATTGTATTTCCAAATAAAAGCAAACAAAAACAAAAAGAAATGAAAAGATTATAGGGAAAACTGATTTCTGCGTGGTCATTTCGGTTTCCCGCACGATTGTTTGTTAACGTAGGTCTTGTGTATGGAAAAACGCACATGAGAAACATTTTACGCAAAATCAGCACATTAAGGTCGCGTTTGCAGCAGTTGTCACAGTTACGTGCCTTAGCATGTAGAAAACCATTTCAAAACCCTAAAGTGCAGCGGATCAGAGGGCTCACATACAAATTACAAACAGTCCGACTGTACAGTGGCACACACTCACTACCTCTTGCAAATTAAACGTGTTTATGTTTAACATAAATGTTAATAAAGTAACAAATTAAATTTAAAAAGCTGTCAGTTCTTGTCAAACAATGTTGTCATGTTGTGCAGATTTGATATATAAGCGTATACATATATGTCATAGAAATGTTGTCATTCTCATGCTGTAGTGTTTTCATTTTACGTTGAATCGTCTCTTATGGTCATAGAAGATATTTTACGACTCAAGGAAATCGTTATTGAACCAGTTTGGTTAGCTTATGGATTCACGTTTCACGTTTCTCCATGATTTTTTTTTTAATGCCACACATTCGGAATGTCGCCATATACACGGTTTCTCTGTTTTTATGTCCTGTGTGCACAAAATGTCATTCCGCTGATTGGGTTTGGACACACTGCGCCAACAGCCCTCTCCTTTGGCGAGGGTCGCCATATTTGCTGTTGTTATCACTGTGTTTATGGGAGCTAGCCGCAGCGCATTGGCGTTCATATATGACAGTCAAAAGGGCCATAAACGCGGGGAGAGAGGCTGAAGTTTATGGTTGCCTCTCTGCCATAGTCCGGCCTTGCCTTGCGCATCCTTTACTGCGCGCTGGAATTCCGTCCCTAATTACGGGACATCCTCCCCGTTGCCGCAGCAACGCGGCCATAAAAGCTGTCTGAGGGTCTGGAGCGTTTGTAGAATTGGAGTGTAGTGCAATAAACCGTCTGAGACCCAAGGTTATTAACTGTGTTACCAAGGAAGCACGAGCAACGACAAGGAAAGGACGGATGGGAAACGCTTCTGCTTGTTCGCTGCACAGACTTCGCTTGGGAGACTTGTCCCCCTCGCCTGGTTTATCCACCACGAATCAGTTTAGGGGCTGCACTCGGGATAAGACTCAATTCTACCACAGGGCGGCGCTATTGGGACCAATGTCATGGCCGTGAATCTTTTCGTCTTGAAGTAGGTAAAAACTTGTCAACACAGACTAAAGCTTGAATAGTTTCTCTGTGACAAGTACGCTTTTCTCCTGCATGCGAGGCGTGCTCGTTAGAGATAGCAGCCTTTTCGTGTCTAGTTTCCTCCGCGCTGCTCACTGGTCCGTGCGCTAGAGATTCTTCCTGGGGGCCCTAATAAGGCAACACATCTGTGCCAAGCCTTCATGCTGCATGTGCTATTCATTTTGCTGAGCTTGAGCTTTTTAATGGGTGAAGTATAGCGTTGCCGGCCTATACCTGGAGAGATCTGCAGCCCCGTCCATTCTAAGCACAAATGTTTTGGATTTGGGTGGGGGGGGGGGGGGGGTGTG
>JAUMHF010000003.1:10850119-10875585 GCA_032359275.1 Microctenopoma steveboyesi | reverse complement strand
CCCCCCCCCCCCCCCTGCCTTAATGATTAAAAAATGGCTACAGTTAGTATCTTAATGATAGGCCAGTAAGCAGTGGGGCTGTATGCAAAACCAATGATTTCATTTCTCAGATGGTTCTCGTGCTAATGCGGCTCATCTGAAATTACAGCGGCTGGCCCTGAAAGCTACTTCGTCTTCCTTCTCTTCAAAGAATCCGCTAAGAACAAAACGCATTCTTCTCTGTACGTGCCAAGTGTGTAAAAGCTGCTATTAGGAGCGTCGATTTAATTGTGATAGAGCAACAATCGCGTCTCCCTTTTCCTTCCTGTCACGGACACTGATCTGTGCTATGAGGCTATTCAGTGTCAGTCCAAGTGACGAGTGGCTATTCTGGACCTTAAAACGTGTGGACCGAGTCTCTTTCTACTTTGTCTCTCGTGAAAAATAAATGCTTCCGCTGGATGTAATAAAACGCCGCATTATTGTTCATAACTGCACTCGGGACGAACATGATACGACTCAAACGGCCTCTTCGGCCACGATTATATGGGCCTGATCAAAGCCAGTGGTCAGAGTAAACTGTTTTGAGGATCTAATAGCCGGGCAGCTGTGAAAATGAAGATTTAATAGCTACAATTAATAACTGTAACACAATGATATCGATAGGCCTACATGCCAGCACAACACCACGAAGTGTGCGGGACTAAACAACTTAATACTGGGCGCAGGTAATTAATTGATGTATTCGGTTTCCTTACCGGCTCATATGTCCCATGAGTAACAGGCCACTGTGGGGAAGAGCACACAGACTTTGGACTTATAGTTGTTACTTGTCTTTCTTTACACTGGAGTGAATTATTTTATGATTTAGGGGAATTTGCTCGGCGCGCGGCCTTTTAAACTCCTGCTCTGCGCAAAACACTCTAAACTAAAAAAAACACACAACTATAATATGTCGTGCTTTTGAAATAGCCTATTGTATAATATCCATGTACGTATAAATAACCTGCCACCATCTTTAAGTCATTCGAGTTATTTGAAATATGTGCTTTTTTAACAGCTGCGATTGACAAGTTTCCACCGTCCACGAGCTCGAATCTAAGCCAGTGTGCATAAATGAGCTGTCAGTGACAGAGAGAACTTAAACCTTTGAAAACCTAAATGGGCTCAATTTATGAATTTCAGCCAAATTTCCTCGTTTTAGTAGAACAGACTGCAAACAAATGCGGGGGGCTAGCGGCCACCTGGGTCTGGTAATGGCAAAGCTGGGCGAGATTAACTCCAACCTGGAGAAAGCTATAGAGTGCACATGGCCAAGGACACTTTGAGATGGAAGGAGAGTTTTATTGTTGCCCTTATTGCCCCAAATTGGACCGACAGGATGACTTGTATGTGCAGGCTTCATGTCTGCTTAGCTGTGGCCCACTGTAACCGCTCCCGCACAGAAACCAGTTTCACAAAGTCACATTTGTATAGTGAGCAGTTTTTATGATTATTTGTTGTTTACATAAATAATAAAATAATGCTGTTGTAAATCCTCAAAAAAAGCTTTGCTACAATATCCTCTGAAGGTCTGGACATGCAGATTTAACTGTTTAAACACTGTGCGTAACGATTGCTCGGAAACGAACTTACTTCCTGAATGCAAAATGTATTCAGATAATATTAGAACACAAATCTATCCACGCCATACAAACCCTAATTTCTTAATGTATAATGGTTACGTGAAAATTATTTTCATGTTTTTTGTGAAATGTAAAATTACAATTTACATTTGAGAAAAAAACACACACGAATGTAACAAAATCTAATATTTCTTCTAAAACATAATGCCTCAGATATCAGAAATCAGATATTATATTTAACTTTTCGTCTTGTGATAATTTGTCAAATAATAATATGTTAAATATTAAATGAGCTATTTCCTCCATTTTTGTACAGATTACTCTATTCGGATTTAACTGACAGAGACTTGTTCTACTTTTATTTTTTTAGTCTACATAATCCCATATTAGTCCAAACATTTCATGTGATAATAGGTTATATCTGATATAATAAGTATTTATTGTAGAACTAAAAAATAAATAATTATGCAAACCTGGTGCTATTTCAGAGACCGTGTCCGTGGAGGAATAAGAAACCAACTTAAATCTGTAGCATGTTGGACATCACCCTGCATCCTCCAGGCAACATTAGTCTTAACACCTTAGTGCTGAATAGCTCTGACTGTCTTTAGGCTAAAGGATGCATCCTATAAAACGGATTTTTGCCTAGGTATGTTGCCAAAGGCAAATTCTCGCTGCACTTAAAAGCACTTTACTACCACTAACTCCAAAGGCTTTGTGATTTTATGTTTGTTGGTGGGTTTCAGCAGCCCTACTTTTAAACTTGATTTGCCACCACAAATCCATATTTCTTCACAGTTTCAATGTGTCTGAAACGAAAAGCAGTTGGATTTTTCACTTTTATAATGGCATCTCCACAACTATCATTGTATATTATTATAGAGGTTTGAGGTTTAATAAACACGACTCGTCTGTGTTGCATCTGTTGCTGAGCTTTGCGGTCACATTTGCATGTGTGGCAATGCGTGCTGCAAACATTATTTGGTGATCTGTGCAGTCAAGGTGGGCTGCACGGGCTCGTTTAGATAATGTATTCATTAAATGCTGATTTTTATGTTGAAAATGTATTTTCAAACTTTGCATCGTTTATACGGGCTAATAGTGGCGTATTAAAAAGAGGTGAGGGAACGCACTGATTGCTGTGCTGTCTCCTTCCTCTGCTTCAGCTCCATGATGGATAACGCTCTGCTACGTAGCCTCGGAGTGGGAGGGACTGCCCATATTCCAGGGGCTGCCATTGGTTGTACAGTTTGCACGGCGTAGAGGGGGTGCCTCTAATCATATCCAGCATGTTTTGCACAAGAAATGTCAGCCAGAAAGAGCTATCTTCTCCCTTCGCCAAAATACACCACAATAATGTCATGTTCGGACAGCCCGTCAGGAAATGCGTTTTTAGTGGATTCTCTGATCAGTGCCCGCACCGACAGCGGCGGAGGTCACTATACGGGAAGTGCGGTGTGCGTGCCCCATAGTGCCGCCACAGAAGTGCCTTACGGACTACACAACTATGGATATTTCCCAGGTATGGGTAAGCGGGGCGAGGTTGGTTCCCAAAACATGGTTTCCACCTCGGGCGCATACATGTCCAGCATGGAGATGTGGATGGACGCGCAGAGGTCATGTCGAATGGAACAAGAGCTCCCGGTAGGTCCCCAGGTCGCGCCCTGCTCCTTCCCGCAGAACATTAAGGAAGAGAGCACCTACTGTCTGTATGAGCAGCCGAAGTGCCCCAAAGCCTCCACCGCCGAAGATCTTACATATTCCAGATTAGCTACAGCTTGTACAGTTACTGATGGCGGCGGGGGCTCTGTGCCTGTGCCGGGCTACTTCCGCTTGTCTCAGACGCACGCACATTCTCATAAACTTTACAACACCAACGGCCCCCAACCGAACCCTTCCCATTCTCATTTTGGCCTACACCCCACTGCTCCTGCTGCTTTCAACACGCCGCCAACCTCTACTTCTGCTCCAGCCACGGCGCAGGAAGGCAGAAGCACCGAGGAACCCGTGCCCTCGGGAAAAGCCGACGCGCAGCCTCGCGCTGCACCGGGGACCGAGGAGACGCGCGAGTCCTCTGATGCAGAAGCCTCCTCGCTCGAAGAGACAGACGAGCATGAGAAAGAGAGAACTGTGAAGAGCACAAAAGGTAATCACGGTGGATCACAGGTGTGGCCCCGCACCGTTTTGTTTGTACACATGTGAAGTGACGGTCTGTCAAGTTTTATTTCACCGGACAGGCTGCAGGGACATGGTGGTCATGGTTCTGGAAACTCCAGTGCCGCAATTAGCACAAGTTGCTATAGTAATACGTGCATTAAAATGGCGTAGCTGTGCACAAATGCGTCCGCACATGTAACTCACTAAATAGAAACATTATTTAACATTATTTATTTATGATTAGACACAAATGGTTTGTTTTTATTTAACAATAGAACACATTTTAAATTGCGCAGCAAAGCATAGTATCCATACACACATTAGTACATGTACATATTTATGTCCATAATATTTTAATAACATTTTACCTTTTCCTGACAGTAAAATTATTTGTGTGTCACTTTCACCTGTTGCCAAACGATGTTTACTGATATCTAATATTTTGTAATTGACATGCTCCACGCAAAACACACACACACACACGCACACACACACACACACACACACGTAATTACAGTATCGTTTCCTATGCTGCAATGTGTAAAACCACGTATATCTCCCATGCATTTTCTTTAGGAGACACAAAAGGTGAAAACACGGCAAACTGGCTGACAGCAAAGAGCGGCCGAAAGAAACGCTGTCCATACACCAAACACCAGACCCTGGAGCTGGAGAAGGAGTTCCTCTTCAACATGTACCTGACCCGAGAGCGCCGCCTAGAGATCAGTAAAAGCGTCCACCTGACGGACAGACAGGTTAAGATCTGGTTCCAGAACCGCAGGATGAAACTGAAGAAAATGACGCGGGAAAACAGGATCCGGGATCTCACCTCCAACTACGGATTTTCGTGATATACGAGGTGAATATGTTGAAATACAAGAGAATGGGTGAAATCGGCGAGACCCTCTTCTCCAGGCCCACTACACATCACACACACCACTTTGCCCACAAAATGACTAAGCTCACTGCGGGATACAACTTTCTTTTATTTCCAGACACGCTTAACGTCGACGCACGGTCCGCTGTGATCTACTGAGAAAAAGTTCAAAAAAGAAAAACGTAAAATGTTATGGATATGTTAGATTCTTAGTGTGACTTTCTATGGTTGGCCCGTTTCTGTCTCTTCTGTAGTGTGGTCGGATAGTGTCGTCAGTGGAGTAAAATCAATGCAATTCATAAAAAAACACACACACTTCAGTATAAGTTGTCCAAATATTTCCCCACAGCTGGAAAATATTCCAAACTAAATCAATCACTTTTTGATTTTACTTGGAACTGTACATTATAATGTTTACCAGTTTTTCTTTAAACTCTCTAAAATATAATATAATGAATAGTCACCCACGAGCATTAGATGTCGTTCACCATGATGGAGGATATTCCGTGTATGACCTAAATGTATACATTGAGTTTTTATCCACGTTGAGGACGTTGGTGCGCAAAGTGAAAGAGAGATGTTTTAACTGTATATTTCTGTGTACATATGACATTGTGCTTTTTTGTGTAATGCTTAATAAATTATAAGCTCGCATTATAAGGAGTTAGGTGTTTGTAAATTTGTACTGTGGTTTATATTTCCCTGTCAATGTTCATAATACAGAATGAGGAAATGCAATTGTTAGAGATTTAAAAACAATATAGTACGAACTCCTCCTCTGGCGATTCGCTTCTAGTGGTGCGGAATTGTTTCTAAGGACTACAGTAATGGCCATCGGAAATAATTAAGATATTAGGCTATAAGCCGTCTAGCTGCATGCCCAGCCGGCTATTGTAGAGTTTTATGACTGGCTGCTATATGAGGTTTCTCCCTCTCCTCTAAGAGCAGCTTCAGTCGTGAGAGAGCCTTTCAGACGGAGAGGAGGCCCGGCACTCAGCTACAAACCTGAACTGTACTCACACACTGTGGATAAAACATTTTTCTGCTGTAGTTTGGGAACACCGAGACTCACATTTGAAGGCGTGGGTAAGTCTATCCGTCATTGTGAATTTGTTCATGTTGCAGCGGCTTCACTGTAGTCTGTACAGACGATTTTGTGGACTCTCGGTGGCGGAACCGGCGACTATGGCGCATAACGAACCGACTGACTGTGTTTCACTTGAGGCCCAGATCGACTGTCGAGTGGTTTAGGTAGTTTCATGTTGTTGGGGTCGTTTTCTAACTCTGCAACATGAAACTGTCTTAATTGCCCCAGTTATGTACATCGAGACAAACCAAACGGAAAACAACTCGGAGTCTTAAAGATGATTGGAACCAATTTTGGGATTTGTAAAAAAAAAAGTGCTCGTGTGTCTTTAGAAGCTCAAAACCCTGCCTGCCTTTTAAACCGGGGAGGGGTGTTTGTGCAGCAGTTGTGTGTATTGTCAGTCTGTTTAATGTTGTGTTTTCTCTCCTTGTTTTTGTCGTTAACACGTGTTCGCGCGGGCACGTGGGCTCAGTTTAAACATTATTAAAAATAAGCTGCATGCGTCGTGGACTTGGTATTAAGGATAAAGCCGTGAGTGTTTTCCGTGAGTAGTAGTGACGCAGACACGCCAGACAAGGCCTCGGTTACGACCACTGCAGTGGAGGGGAAGGGGAAGGTGAATGGGGCAACAGCGACCTCCGTGGGCAATGAGACCGGATGCTTCCGCTGCGCAATGGTGGCTCAGACAAAAGGAGGGGAAGGGCTTTATGGCGATATTTAGATCCGCCAGACAGGCTGTTATCTGCAGAAGCAAAAGAAGCGAATAGCCCCTGCGGTAAAGTGAGTGAAAAAAACACCCTGATTTAGGTTTACAGCCTGAGAGCCATTGGCATAGTGGCGTCTTTTCCTGTTCTGAAGGTGTTTGTCTACTCTAACTTTTAGTGCACAAATAGGCGCACAGCCGCTCCTTTCCCCCCACGGCTTGTTTGAAGTCTGTTGACCAAATAATGTGCAAGTAACAGTGAGGTGCTAGACTGCAACTAGAATGCACATTATAGACACCTTACGTGGTCCGCTGTGCTCCTCTGCTAAATAGTAACAGTGGGGAGAATTCCTGCGTGTTTAATCTGCTGTGGCCTTGCGGGGTGTTGGCCAAGCTCCCCGTTTATTTGCTGGTAATAAATAAAAAACACGCACGAACTCAAGGTTGCTGATTTGTAGATTTGCAACACTGAAAATAAGACATATATATTTACACGCACGCAGCCGCCAGATTTCTGTCAAAATTACATTGATTTTGTGATGTGTTTTCTGTAACACACATTACGTCTTACTATGAATTTGCTCTTAATTATTTAATTTACGAAATGTGATACAATATCTTTTCTGGCGAATTTCCTACACCAGCTTTGGACTTAGGATAATGAATAGTTATTAGCGTATTTATTGCTGAATAATTTCTCTTAATGTTGGAATATTTTGTGTTCTCTTCAATAATATTTGTTGTTATGCCATATTTCAGGAGCTACCAGTCTATATTCAGCATGTTTTAAATGTTCCCACCACTCTTTGCACCATGTCCTTTTAAAAGGAGGAAACCACAAACACCACGTTACGCATATCCTTAACTCTATTTAGGCGTCATTTTACACCGGAGCCTTGGCTGCAGACATTAGAGTTCATTTGTTAATGGAAATGGATGCGAACATAACGGCGCGCACAAGGGAGAACAGCGGCGCAACAAATACACGGGTTAAGCCTGAAGAAAGACTATCAAACTCTTTTCTCTTCTCTCTTGGAATATATTTAATAAATGCTCCGTTATCTTGCTACAGCTCGGTGGTTCAGTAACATATACACCAATTATTTTTCTTCTTGCTCGCTTTATTAATTATTAATTATGTTTTTTTTCTATTTTATAAAAAACAAACCATTTCCAATATTATTTGTCACATACATATATTTGATCTGCCACTGTCATTAATTTGTAACAAACACAACTTAAATGCAGTTATAGGTTAACCAGGATATGTTTGTTAGACTATAAAAGAATAGTTTCACGCCCAACTACAGAAAAAACTGACAATAAATACTAACAAAAAACGTAAAGATAAAATAATCCTGCTTCTTTCTTGTTTGAAAATAAAATGCTTTGAATGAATGTGGTCTTGCAGTGTTTACGGTAAAGTTTCATATAATTTAGATGATCATATATTTAAAGTGTAGCTCAACCACACACGCAGTGAAGTCATCTTGTCTAAATCCCTGGTGTTTAGTTATTTTAGAAAAAAATCTCCCTCACAATAAGCCAGTTATCTCATTCTTTGTGTTTAAATCTGGCCTTTTTTTAATTCATAAAAGTGTTCAACTGCAAATAATCTGGGAGTATTTACATTTTAAAAGTGAAAAGAGCGTCAAGAATAAGACGCTGTCTATGAAACTCAACCTGTGAGCAAATATATAAAATGCATTTAGTCCCAACTTGATCCGAGATGGAGACGTGGTGCGATTTTAATTTCGACACGTTGGTGTGTAAACCATGTATTGGTGAGCAGCAATATTAGCGCGCTAACGTGTCCTATAAAGTAGCTCGTAAAATAAGGCTTCCAAAAACAGACGGTATCGTTGTGGATAACCTAGGAGGGGTTTAAACATTAGCAACTACGAGAGATACAGCACAAGATTGTTTTCGGATACAGCTTTGTTATTCGGCGCATCTTTGTCGTATCTTGATGATTCTTAGCTTTAAAACTGGAGGTTGTTATAGGAGAGCGGGTGAGTATTTAATGACCAAAGGGATTGATTTATCCTTTATTGTTCAGCCTCGATGATCACGTGTGCCTGCTACCCAATGGCATGGCAGCCTGTCTCCCCATTACTAGTCCACCGTAGTTCTCTGTGGGGCCAAGTTGCTACTTGATTTCTCCACATTGTTATTTTGTGAGGCTGGGTTTACTGCGTGCGTGTGTGTGTGTGTGCGGTGTGTGTGCGCGTTTTACTTTTGCATGCATCTCTTGTATGACTGTGTACATGTGAAAGTATATTTTTTCTGCCATGTCGACATCCGGAACGCTGACTAGTTACTACGTCGATTCCCTCATTCTGCCCGAGAGCGAGGAGCTCTCTGTTCCGAGATACCCCTCCGGTCCGGGGCTCCAGCACCCCAGACAACCCGCTTCTATTAGCGACCACAGCGAGCTCGGGACTTGCACCTTCCCGTCCAAGCCTCCGGTTTTTGGGCCATCATGGAGTCACGTCCCCACTCAGTTTCCAGGGACGGTGTCATCTGTTTATCATCACCACTATGGGCATCCTCAAGGCCCGGTGGCCGCAGACACAGATGGCCGCTATCAATCGTGGCTGCTGGAGCCCATGTCCGGTTCCCTGCCTATGAGCGGATTACCGACTACCCATCACTACGGAATCAAACCGGAGGGTCTGGGAGCGCGAGCTGACGGGACGATGCTCGGCTCCCACACAGCCCTGCTGCTCTCTGACTACGCCAACGGGACCGTGGCGACGGCATCGCCGGTAGAAAAGGACGCGCTGTCTGGCCAAGCAGGGGAAATAACCGGGGAGGGCGAAGAGAAACCAGGCCTGGATCCAAGTAAGTCTCCGCAGAGTCCTCTGCGTTTCCTCTATACTGTTTCTAACGCATAAAGCTGCGAGGATTGGGCTGCGTGGTGGGGCTGCGCGTATAAACAGATGCCATTCTGAACGTGCCATTTCCTTATGGGGACTGTTAATGGCCCAGCTCCTATTTCCATATTAGATAAGCTTCTGCAGATTTTAAAGGGAACGCGAATAGAAAGATAGAGACTAGAGATATATAGGAAGTATATTTGTCAGCTACCACACAAAGCCATACTCTGATAATCAGAAGAATATGCGTTTACCCCAAAATTATGAGTGATGTGTTTTTTTTTTGTTTTTAAAATCTGGCCACTCAGCACAGGGCCCTTACATCATTGTCGCACCCCACTCTTTCCAGATAACCCAGTGTCCAACTGGCTCCACGCGAGTGCCACGAGAAAAAAGCGCTGTCCGTACACCAAGCACCAGATCCTGGAGCTGGAGAAAGAGTTCCTCTTTAACACCTACCTGACCAGGGACCGTAGGTACGAGGTGGCGAGGCTGCTAAACCTCACTGAGAGACAGGTTAAAATCTGGTTCCAGAACCGCAGGATGAAGATGAAGAAGTTTAACAAAGACGGCGCACCGAAAGACGAGTGACTGAACATTATCAAACAGCATTCAGGCTGTTGTTGTTGAGCTTTGTGTGTTGGAAAGCTCTTAACTCTGCTGGACCTTGTTTTAAACATTTCCTCGTCTTATTGTTCCATAATAACAGAAGCTGTTAGGCTTGTCTTGTAAAAAAAAAAGCATGCTGGGCTTCAGTTTGATGAGACTACCTTTATATTGCACAATTTTAACAGTGCCCACTCGTTTTTTTGTGTGTTTTACGTTTGTACTTATGTTAATTTGAATTAATACCTCGTTAATGTGTATTAGTTGGCCTGGTCCCTGTGCTTGTTTGTGTATGGGTGTTTTTAGCTGTGTGTGTTTTCTGGTTTGTAGCGACATTTGTCCGTCTCAGAGTTACCTAAACGTATAGTTTGTAAAGTACACTCATATTATTGTTGTTTCTCCCTCACTGCTATAGAACTATGACTGATGACCATGAGTTTGAATCTAACATTGAAACCGTAGATGAACAAGACTGATATTTTTTGAAGTCGGTACATAAACCTCAGAAACTTTCTGAAAATACTTACTAAATTATAATATGTTATAGATGCTATAGTACATGATTGACTACCTATATGTCTTTCAACTACCTACAATAACCTCCTTTTTTTCGACGGCGGATTATAGTAGATTTGCTCGTATTAGATACTATGAATTTCAGGGAGTAATATTTTGAAAGAACATGATGTTTGTTAGTGAAAGAACATGAAATAAAACACTGTAGGCTACTTATTGAATACCTCACGGTCTGCTGACCGTCTGACGTTTGGTTCACAAATGTAATTTGTACTTTATTTATTAAATAAAACAAATTATATCTGCGAATGCATTCACGTTACATTCTTAATTAATTGTTGCCCTGTCACCAAAATAAATAACAGTGCCTTATTTCTTAATTCACGAATTCGTGCTGCACAAAATGAGTTCTTATCTTACTGATAGCTAAATCTTAATATGCACATGAAAATACACAGAAATATACGAATAGAATGGACTAATTAAGCTGACTGCACATTAGGATTTGCAAATATATAAATTATCTTTTTATTTTTGCAGGGAGCACACGTCCATTAAATGTGCACACCTAAGGATGTGTGTGTGTGTGTGTGTGTGTGTGTGTGTGTGTTTCTAGATTGGGGACAGAGCTGTGTCTTGGCAGAGGATGTTGATAGCTGTATACAGCCATAAAAGACAATTACCGCTATAACCTTTTATGGGGTGCAAAGCGCTGCGAGGCGAGAGGACACAAAACAAAAAAAGACATCGAGGGCTTCCACGGCTGAAGCCCAAAATACTGCAGCCGATGCATATCTGTTGAGCTCAGATATGACAAGGCCCGCTCAGGCTGAACCCATCCTTATTAGTCTTTAACCAGTTCTCTGTGATAGTCTATGAATTAATCTTATCTTAGGATCAGAAATTGACGTGGCATTTGTTTTCAAATAGTTTATCGAGAAAAGGTTTTAGTGAAGACGTGTAGTTTTAAAATACGGCCTCCATGTGCAGGGCTGGTTCAAGTCTCTGCACGCTGGAGGAAATATTTGACACAAAATTAAAAAAAAGCCAAGGTGAGCTAGCTGCACAGTGGAGGAAGTCGATGCTGTCGTATACAGGCATATCTATTTACAATAATGGCAGCGCAAAACAAGGTGAGTTGGACTTTAGTCCAGCTGGAGAGCTGTTGTGACGCGTTAGGGGACGCAGATGGACCCAAACTTCAAAGACTCGACCAAAGACAGTGCAATAAAACGCCTGGTCTGCTATACTGTCTGGCATTCCAGTTTTAATGGCTTTATGGCCGTCCAGACACAATTAGGCTGTTTCCAGAATGGCACCCATTTGTTTTTTTCCTTCCCTTTCTGTGAGTCTGTGCTCTGGACAAAAGGCCGAGCGGAAATGATCAGCTTTATTGGATTCTTCCCGACGGGGACGCGCAGGACTCACGGTCATTTGGAGTGATCTTTTGTTCCTACCTGGGAACCTTCCGCCCTCTGCTCTTTTGCTGGGCCTATCATAATGGAGAAAGAGCAATAAAGCCAGCAGCTCGCTTCAAACACAGTAGTTGGCCTTTAGTTGGTATATATATATATGTATTCAAATATGAACACGCTTCAGACATTTACACAAATGCTCTGCTGAACTAAACCACAACGTGGCATTTTAGGATCTTATATTTTCACCCTGGTTGCAGCAAAAAGAGAAAACAAATGCCTGCGCACTATTGCCTCCCCACCATGCAGTCCCAACAAGTCACCAGCGGGTGGCGACACTGTTCCACAACATCACTGATTCTAACACTTCTCCCTAATGAACCTGCACAGGGGAGCAAACTGTAGTAACATTTTTAAGAGTCTAGCAAAATAATTTCACACCTTTTTACAGTCTCAGTTCAGAAACCGCCTTTTCACGACGCAGCTCTTCAGGAAAGAATGAAACGGGCAGCGCAGCGTGGGTGCCGGGATACTGCTGCTTCCCTCAAATAGCCGCCCTCTGTTGCCTACTGTTCGCTCTTTTTGGTCTATTATTAGGTATTTGAGTTTATAGACGCAAACAACTGAAGTGAATAGTAAGGTTATGCTAACATGTAACAAAACATGTAATCACTTTCCCTCACTGCATTCATTTATGTTCATTTTTTCCACAAATAATATTTATTTAAACTGTCAAAGAAGCATGACTTTTAAATAGTTTTCTGACCAGTGTAAATCTGACCATAATTTTGGTGTTTAATATTAACACAGCCTACTTTGTACTAATGTCCTGCTTGTCAAATAATAACAACAACAACAACAACAATAATAATAATAATAATAATTATAATAAAACCATTATGCTCATAACTACAACTAAAATGTTTTATGTTACAGCTAATAGCAATCAAAATTACAATTTTCAGGTGGCCTAGGACATAAACACCGTTTTCACACAGCTCTCTTTCATTTTTTATTATGGTTAATGACAAGGAAGTGTTTCTATTGTTTTTAATACAGGCTAAATCGATCAATCACTCCCTGTCGATGGTTCATTTTTTTCTTTTTATTTTTCGCGTTGATGTATTTTCGGCAGCACTGAATATAAACAGAGTAGATTAAAAGTAGCGTTTTCCACAAGTGTACCTATAGTTAAAAAGGACTCAGGCTGCTTCTAACGCTGTGGTAAAAGAAGGTGATTTAAAACCATAGCCGTAAATTACGTCGACTATTCAAAATATCCGTGCAGTTGTGTGAATTTTTCTATTGTGTGTTTATGTGTGTGAAAAGTGTTAATCCCACTCTGCAGTCTGCGCCACAATGTAGTCGATGTCTGATTGGACGAGAGTGGCCAGGCCGGAGTCACGTGGGTTAGTTCTTTGGTCCAGAGTGAAAATGGGGTTTGGTGTAAATCTAGGGTGTATTGCTGTCATATATCACGCCAGCTCGTAAAAACGACACTGAGGATTCTGGGCCAGCAAATCAGAGAGAAAAAATATGAGTTCTTATTATGTGGATGGTCTTCTTAGCAGATATACGGCGGGTAGTTCTGTGTTCCCAAACGTAGAGCGGGCTTCTTGCAGTAGTGCACCCGGTGGAGAGGACTGCGTCTCGGCTCGGTCAGCTGCGGCCATCGTGTTTGCGCCACCCCTGTGTGGAGTTTACAGCAGCAGTAATGCCGTGTACCAGAGCCACCCCATGTTTACCTCGGACTACAGCCAGCTGCAGGACGCACACTCACGGGATTTCAACCCGTTTGACCAGAGCCGCCTATTCGCCGACAGCTGCTGCAATCCTGGGCCGGGACCTCTCACCTTGCCACCGGACAAACAATACCGGATGTACCCCTGGATGACAGCATCAGGTATGTTGGTGTTACTGTCTCGTATGTGCTATTTCTCAGTCCTCAGGTCAATACTTCAATACACAACATTTTGATATTTACACTGATCGTTAGTGGTTCAATTAATTTCGTGAAACCATTGGTGTTGCATGGAAAGAATCGTAAAACTTTTATTGCGCAACTAATGAGTTCTGCAGTCATAAATTCATTTGGCCAGCACTCCTGTATTCAGTACGCAGGGACCTTGCCGCTGGGGGTTTTCTCTGCACCCCTATTACTCTTACAGCCTCTTCTCCCCTTTATGGTTGTAAAAAAAGACCAGCCTGTTGTGTAAATCAGTTTTCTGCAGCTCCTCTCTAATTGGGTCTGCACTGCGGTGGCTCTGGTATTTTCTGAAACTCGTTCGCACACTTTGCTGGATCAATACGCAACAGTACTGCTGTAAAGAAGTCAGATGGACTAAGAAAGCAAGTCATTTGAAACACAGGCATAGTATGTTTGAGAGAAAATGTGAAAGGGCTGTGAGTTTACTATGATGCGCAGAGCATTGGATTTTAGTTGGTAAAATGTATGCAGCGTGTCAAAGGGAGCATAATCCAAATTTAATGAGTATTATTTTAAATAGTCACTTTAAAACACGTTTCTCCTGCTGATTATTGTGCGCGCGCGCCTCAAGGAGAGTGTCTGTCTGTGTGTGTAGAGGCTGATATGTAAATGTGAACAACATTTACTTAACAATCACAGGAATAGTACACACTTTGTTTTTCTGTTTTTTATTTTTTTAGTAGTTTCAACGCCATTTTAATTAAGGGTTCGTTCCGTAACGCTTCATATTTTTCACAGATCCAAATCGTAAACGGGGGAGACAGACCTACTCGCGGTACCAGACCCTCGAGCTGGAGAAGGAGTTCCACTTCAACCGGTACCTGACCCGCAGGCGGAGGACCGAGATAGCTCATGCCCTCTGCCTCTCAGAGAGACAAATTAAAATCTGGTTTCAGAACCGCAGGATGAAGTGGAAGAAGGACCACAAGGAGGATCCGGTGTCGAACCCCGCGGAAAAGGATTGCGATGTTTCAGCCGCGCCTGAAGCAGGGGAACCTGAAGTTGGAGACACCCGGAGCCCAGGTCTGCAGTCAGAAACTTCACACCCGCTGCAAAGTAACAAAGAAATTGACACATGATAAGTTACCAAATGAAACAGTTTGTGACAGTGACATCACGTGTATTCTCGCACAGATTATGTGAGTGACAGCTAAAAGCGTGTAGTAAAACGCATTGAACAGCAGACTCTAGATGTGGGTTTCATATTCAAACCTGAAATGCATTACAGCCTCTGCATGAGAGAGCGGAAGCCCAACAACTACCTATCAATTAAAAAAAAAAAAAAAATATATATATATATATATATATTCAACATTATATGTAATTTACACTACTGAGCCAACATTCCTGTAACGGAAAACTACCTATTTTAACCCGCTAATATTACACCACTGACGCAACAAATTCAACCCGTTGGAGTTGATTGTAAATGAATGTAGTTAACACAGTTAACACAGACTAGCCGTGACAGACATCTGGCTTTGTTAGGTCACCAATACAACATTAAGTTTCAGTGTGCCTTATTTTGAAATTAGGTAAATAAAGGAGAAGGTTTGGAACTGTGATGTTAAATATTGTGTGTGTGTATCGCTATTTTCTTTGTATTATTGTTATTATTATTATTATTATTATTTCTTTAATATAGGCCTACCTCCTTTTTAGCATCAAGGGCCACTTAGATTTTTTTTTCAGATGAATTTTTGTCTATCTACCTCAAAGTCCACATTATATTGTAAACAGGAATGAAAATGATTTAAAGTTAGAACTGTATGTTGAAAAATGTCATTATTTTCTTTGTATTTCATTTAGTCTCAGCATCTCACTGGTGTTTGTTAATACTGCTAAGATATTTACGTAGTTTTATTTTGACAGTGTTGCATTTTTTTCTTCTGTTGAGAGCCACGAGATCAATATTCAAATCGAACCTGTGTAAATACTGTGTTATATGTAGCATCTCTGACCACTTCTCCAATGTGGAGAAACTGATTTAAAAACAACAAATATGTAAACAAATATATATTGTATGAAAACATCAAACTACTGAGAATGTCAATGCTAAATTTGTAAATAAAAATATAATAACTCATTTACTGCCCATTTGTTTGCATTTACGATTTGCATTCAATCTTTCCTCACTTGCTATTGCTTAACCACAACAATTACGCAGCAGCTGACTGATAATATCTCCCTCAGTCACCAGTACAGGGCTATGTGTGCTTCACTGTCCGATATTAGATTGCATGTAATGAGACATGCAGCAGTCCGTTATGGAGGTTAAGTAAACACTTGAGTTGGGGAATGTGAACTATGAGTATGCGAGATGGGACAGGCTGCAGATGAAGGGAAATGACTGTTGAACTCTGAATTCCCTCTTCCCTCGGTTAAAATGGCGCCTGACGGTGACCTGCCCCTTCCTTCTGTCTCTTTCCAATCCCTCCCTCCCTCCCTCCCTCCCAGTCCCCCATCTCGCCCTCCAGCTCTGGGCCATAAATCCGTTGTTGTTTATGAAAATTTACAACATAGCAATACAACTTTACGACGCAGCTCGGGCTCCCATTGGCTGCAGCGCGTCACGTGGCAAAGAGCCGTGAACATGAACTTTTTTATATATAATTTCCAATAGCGGAAAAGAGCAGCCCTTCATTTAACGGTCTCCAGCTTTCACGCGGTGCTTTTCACCAGCGACATTGCACGCGCTCTCTCCCCGTCACATCTCCCTTTTGTGGGCTTCAGAGTTTTCACCCTCGGTCAGACAGAGGCTCGACGCGCAGGAGCCTCCAACGGGACATGACTGGATTGTTTAGGTTCCCTGACGTGTTCTGGAGAGATGAGTGGAGCTACTCGTGGTGCGTCACTGACCCCCGGGAGCCTGGGTTTCTGTCACTGGACTCAGCTGGAGTATTTCGTCCGTCAATGCTCGTTTACACCTGCCAGCTCCCTCCCCTTACCTCTCCTGATTGCGAGCACAGATCTCCACAAGGTAAGAACATGTGTCAGTCGCACGATTCTGCTTTTGCATGCTTTCTAAACATGCATAGACTAATGATCAAAACAAGCAATTACGAGTTCATAATTTCAATACGCACCTCCTATTGTTATCTGTAAATACACTGAGGTTAGAATCTATCGGCTGGTATGACAGTGATTTAAGTGAGGCATTGTTAATGTGATTAGTGTGGGTTGCTGTTTTTGTATATGTGTTTATGTCTTGCTGCTGAGTTTTGCATGCCATCAGTACTGTCTGTTGTCGGATTGGGGTGGGCTTTGGGCTGCAAAAGGCATTGGGTGGCTGGCGGCCCAAAGACGTGCTCTTTGACGCCCTCCTCTGGACACACTGGGCGTGTTGTTGGCTGCAGCTTTGGTTGATGTGCTGTAAATTCGTATATAGACAAGTCGACCTCTCCTCTCACCTGCGTGTTCGTGCATTTGCTTTTAGGTTTTGTGCTGCAAGTGCGCGGATGCAGGCGTTGATACAAACAACTATTATCAGAGAACGATGCAAGATTATTATGTAGTCGACGTGCAAGAACGTCAAATTCATTGTTTAGAAATGTAAGACATTTATTTCTATTTCGCTTTGTCACAGCGAGACTCATGGCCTACTGTGCTGACACAGTGCAGTCGTTTGTTGCGTGCAATTTATTGTTAGTCTGTGAAGATCTAAAGTGCATTCACACACCTCCAGGCCTATTTATTGCAAAAATATGAGTAGCACACTATAGTGGGAAACGCGCGTGTCTTCATATGTTTTCACTACTGTTGCACCAAACACACGTCTTCGTGTTTAAGCGTGTGCGACAACATGAGACTTGTTTATTCCACATCATGAATTAGATCTTACTCTGGGCTTTGGTTTGGTTTGGTTTTTATCTGAGCACTTATGGGGCTCAGGGGTGTTAGTGTGTGAAGCTGCCTGCAGAGTGCACTGCCCTCCTTTATCCTGCAGTGGTGACCCCCCCCCTCGCTCCCAGTCCGACATGTTTGACAACTGTGCGCACTCGCTTCTTTCTTCGTCCTTTTTTAGTTACTGGGTGTGTCTCCCGCTCGACTCTTAAAAATAATTTGCGTGGGAACTTTGTCGCCATTGGCCAGTCATAAATCTGCTGTTGGGGCCTGACTGTTTAGCCAACGCAAACTTCACACAGGTCCAAGTCTTCCCTTGCTGTGGGCCCACTCGCTCTTGTAGCCCACAATTCGCCCTCATTCACATCGCGCCTTCTGGGGCTCTGTGAGCGCATGGAGAACACACACCTGGAGCAGAATACATATTCTCTATATAGCTGTTTCTGTCAGAAACACAGGACTAGGCTTGCGCTGGGTATATGAAGCTACTCTGGGGAAACAGAAGGAGCCATAAAAATTCCACAAGGAGAAAACCAAACGACAGCGCTGGGCCTCATGTCTCTGTCAAGCTCTATGCATTTCTCTTGTTTTCTGACCTAACGAGGAGAGCAGCTCGCAACTTAGTTACACTCTTCAATAAATGCGTTGGTCTGGTGAAAGTCTCACAAAACTGGATCGGGGTCTGTCAAGGCTTTTACATCGAGCAAATGTTCCATTAGTTCTACACGCGCTACTTTAGACACGTTTTTCACAACTCGATTTCTTTATATGGCTTTGGTGTCCGAGTAGACAGTAATTCAGGGGTTCGTACTCAAATGTCCCATTTTCTATTGCGCGGAAATCGGCAGAAAATCACACGAACTCTACATATGTGCATATTAAAATACAAATAGCAAATGTAAAATACAATATGCGCGTATTTGTAACATGAGACATTTAAAATGCTTTGGCTTCGTTCAACCAGCAACTATTAAAAAAATTTCCCACTTATTTCTAATTTAGTTTTTTAGCATTTCTCGTTTACATAAATTCCAAAGTGAAAGCACAGCCCTGCGCTTTAGCTGCTCATAAAATGATTTTACATACTGTTCTCGATCTTGTGTTGACGTCTCACAAAAACCAGAAGTTTAACTTGGTCAGAATAAGTGTTTAAAAGTCAGTATGACAGAGGACTCCATTTTAAATAAGACCGAAATAACGTCGTGCTACGTGCTCGCAATATCAGCTAAATGTCTGTTGTTTGGCATCGTTAAATTGTAATCAGTTTATACAGACGGCAACGCGGGGATACGTTGTTCACGCAGCCTATATTTACTGGCTAGTTATCAGTTTCAAATGCCATGAAGGGCAGATCTTGACTGGCAGTCTCTGTGGCATCATACGATAATATGCTTTTATCTTTCCCCCAAAACATTTGTTCATTAGGCTTTTTTTTTCCCACATGAGTGTTTGTTCAGTTCTCTAATGATTCTGGGAAAAACTGTTGTGAAAAACTCAGCCCTGCTCTGAATGGGCTTTTATTCTATTAAGTGCACAGACTATTTGCACCCATCGCCCATCATAACATGCATAAGAGAGTCTGATCGAATTATTCCTGAACACTGTCCTCGCAGAGATTGCACTCTCAGCATGTCACTTGTTGTATTGTTATAGGAGCCCGTTGGTTTTTTGCCGCAATGGTCGTTAACCTCGGAATGACCCCGTGCGGAGCCCACGCCTCAAAGAGCGCCGCAGACAGGCAGTGCAACAGTTGAGCCAGAGGATGGCGCACCACGACAATTCAAAACACCCAAAGACGGGCTCGGAGTTTGCCCTAGCCACGAGCGCTTGGAGGCGCGCGCCCTTCACATCCCACCCAGTATTTCCTGCGTGCACGAGTTTACCTCTGGAGGTCACCAAGCAGGATTTACGACTGGTCAACAAAAGCACGTGATACTCCGTCGTACCCCATATTTGGGTGCCTACGTAAGAGAGAATCAAGTCCATGTCCCACTCATTTCCATAATTCATCATAAATTGTGCAAGGGTGCCATAGGACGCGCTAAACCATAAGAGCCACAAATCAAGTACCCAGCTTTATGCTATTTTACCTGCAAACATAATAAAAAAGCAACAAAACCTACAACGAGCAGACGGCGGAATTGTCAACAAATGAGCTCCTATTTTGTGAACTCATTCTGCGGTCGCTATCCCAATGGCGCGGACTTCCAGTTACATAATTATGGAGACCATAGTACGACAAACGAGCAATACAGAGACTCAACAGCCATGCATTCCAGCAGGTACGGCTATGGCTACAACGGGATGGACCTAACAGTCGGCCGGGCCGGTACCGGACACTTTGTGGGCAGCGAGAGGACATCGGGCTACTCCCCGACTCACTCAGCGGCGTCAACACCCTCCGTGGAGCCGGTCAGGTACACGCAGTCCGCCAGCAGCACCGGTAACTCGTCACTATCGCCTCCACCTGAACCTCTACCGTGCTCCTCGGTCGCCAGCTCGTCCCCGGTCACGGAGCCTCAGCCTCAACACAGAGCCGCGAAAAACTCCATAACTACCCCATGCTCGAGCTCGAACGGAGGCACGCTGCTGCTGAACCGGGACTGTGTGTCCAAAGCTTCCCCCCACGAGGAAGAGAAGCCTGCGGGAAGCGCACCGACAACTCCTCAAAATGTCAGCGACTCATCACAGCCTCAGATATACCCGTGGATGAGGAAACTACACATAAGTCACGGTAATCTGCTTTTTTTAAATATACATTTTATTGACTTAGCGTTATGTTATTGCTTGAAAAAGAGGTGACCACAGACTTTTCAATCACAGGAAAAGCAGGTCTATGTTTGACACTATTTTGCGTTTTATTGTTAAAAGGCGCAAAATAAACGTACTTTTAAGGTGGCGCGTGGCGCCATTTGCGTCTCTCACCTGTTTGATGCGTCTAGCGTTGTCAACATGGACCAGGTACGAGATCATTACCAAACATGATAAAGTCAGTTAAATGCGTTGGATTAATACATTTCTTTGTTAAAATTACTGTATTATAGGGTCAAACAGTCCCAGTTTACACAGTTCTCGTTTTCAATCCTTATGACCAGGTCTAGATGAAAAGGTGTGTGTCTCACTTTGTTACTAGTTGTTCTGGATGATTTTGGCTTAAACGCTATTTAAAACTTAGTCGTGTGTCAACTTTAAAATCATTTTTACCTGCAGAAGCCATGAATGCAATGCAGAGAATATAGCGAAATGTGTATTTTTAGAGGTTTCTCAAGTCTTTTCTGTGGCATCTAACGTATGTTCCCCTTTTTTTCCTGCACAAGATTTGGCTGGACCGGAGGGGAAGAGAGCCAGGACTGCATATACCCGGTATCAGACCCTCGAACTGGAGAAAGAGTTTCACTTTAACCGGTACCTGACCCGCAGGCGGAGGATCGAGATAGCTCATGCCCTCTGCCTCTCAGAGAGACAAATTAAAATCTGGTTTCAGAACCGCAGGATGAAGTGGAAGAAGGACAACAAGCTGAAGAGCATGAGCATGGCGGCTGCAGGCGGGGGAGGATACAGGCCTTGATATTTACTCCTCCACACCTGATAACGAGCGAAAACAAAGATTGTCATATCAACTTATCTTCCTATCGCAAAAAGCGCAGAGACTTGTTAACGGGCTGTGTGCGGGACAAGGGACACTCCACACAGCCCAGTGTATGTCCAACAACCGTCCCATTATATTCCTTCATATTCTTTTCTTTTTCTTTCCACCGTGGTAATGCTTACGTGAGTTCAACACGCATAATGTACAGTAATGTTTAGATTTAGAGGGAAAAGAAACAACTGTTTGTTTAAATTATTTCTTGTTCAGAAAAAATAATAATAATAATAATAATGACAAAACGTCAAGGCCTGCAATGCAACCCACCGCAGATAAATCCAGTAAGAAGTTATGTGATGCACTCAGAACAACACCAGCCGAATAAACAGAGGGTTGAGGTTGGGCTTCGTTTGTGTTTAGCCTTCGTTTTCTATGTGTGTACTGTATATGTATGTATTTATTTGTTTGGTGTATTGTATCAACTGGTCAGATTACTTGCTTCCAAAAAGTAGAGCCAGCAGAGCCTTGTGTGGTATCGTGTGCGTTGTCAACACATGTATGGACAGAATGTGCCGACTCAGTCTTGTGTGTGCAGTAGCTGTGCCTTGTATCTTTGTTTTTGCAGGAGCTGCTGTTTGCTTTGTTACCTGAGCGCAACATCTTCGTGAAAAAACGTGTTTTTGTCTTTGTTTTCTAGCTGTTTCTTTCAATGTGGAGACTCCCACAGTAAATCCATGGCTTATATGTATAACTCCATCGTGATAAGCTTTTTGTAAATGTTTTTCAAAGACTGGAAGTTAAAAATATACTATAATAATAATAAGAATGATGATGACGATGATGGCCAATATAGCCTAATAAAATTTTTACTGGAACGGCAACATCACTGTGAGTTTTTGTAAAACGTTTTTCTAAAAAACTAAAAGTTGATTTTCCTTTTCGCCACGACTGCTGCCATGAAAGAGTCAGAGTGTGTTGACTGCTTCAAACCCATTAAGTCTCTTCCATCAGCTCTCAGTGATGGTCAGTGTGCGCAAGTTAAATCTCCTCGATTCAACAGGTCTTCTTGAATGAAAGCTTCTAGTTTTACTCACCTTGCTTCGGAGCTGGGGGCTTTTGGGGTCCTTGGCCACTAACAAGCACCAGGGGCCGAGCGTCCCCTTCCGCACAGACTCCTGTGCCATTCCCGGAAAACCAGGTCGACACTAAAGGCTTTAAACTTTATTAAGGCCGATTCTGGCTCTCTGACATTTGGGTGCTAAATGAATGGGGCGTTTTGTCTATGAATTAGATCGTAAAAATCATCCGGAGCGCGGCCAGATAGGCTCACTGGCCATAAATGGTCACGTGGTAGCCATTAAAGTAAGTTTTATGGTTTTGGGGAGTTGACAGTATATTGCACATAACATATAATCGCTCTGACGGCAAGGCTTCGTCTGACTCTCTCTTTGCAGGCTCTAAGTGTTACTTGACCAGTACACACCGCTCAGTCTGCCTGAGTGTGGACCGGACGCTTTCCAGGATGAGGACCGCGTCTCTGGGTAAGTTTCTACAGACTAAACCGGTAGCCTGAGAACAACCAGCCTGTGTCGAACAGCCGTATTATTGTATTCGCTCCCTCTATCCGTCCCTATTAGTCCATTACACTAATTTGTCAGTTGTGCAGTGCTGAATACTGGTCTCGGCAGATGTTGCACAGGGTTGGGTCCGGCTCATGGCTATTTAATTGCTTCCTTCCCTGTGTAACTTGTTTCCCTCCATCTGTGGTGTAAGTCATAATCCATTTTTACATGTTAGATAATTATCTCAGTATCCATTTCCACCCCCACAAACTTCTAGTTGTTGTCGTTTTATTACATTGGAGAATTCACAGACCGTGAGCCAAAGAGTTTCCAAGGGGGTGTGTGGAGTTTTTAGATTTCTTTGACAAAGTGAAGACCTAATGTAGGCCTACAGATTGTCAGTCTGCAAGTAGTTTAGTGCATCCCTGAAAAAAGTTGCAGTTTATGATTTTATGTTATTTTATTTTTTACTGAGAGCTGCAGGAGCTCCACAGCATCGTAGGTTTTATGGCAGGCTGTAAACAGTGTCAAGTAAACACAACACGGGAACAAACAGCAGCAGGGAGACATCTGAAAAGGAATTCCGTTTTTTGACAGCCAGGACGTTCTGTGTTTGGGGTTGAAAAGTTCAGATGTCCTCTCAAAAGTCACTCTCGCTTTGTGGTGACCTCTTGTCTGAGCGCAGCCGGGGCGAAAGCGGTCACCACTGGACACTGATTCCCAAAAACATGAACTGAAAATGGGGGAAACTTCAAAAATTATACATTTTGACCAGTGTGCTTTTCAATAAAATGTTTCTGATATTTTGCATTTGTTCTCCTGAGAAGCGTTTGACTCAAAGCGCTGCTGGATGGGAAGAAATATCCAGAACAAAGATGCTTGAAAATAACTAAATAATCTGATATGCAGGGAGCATTCCTGCCTCATAAGCGGTGGCAGACAATAATCCTGCAAACTCCTTGGTGTAGATCCGCTACTGCAATGTCGGATGTGCTCACATTGTTCGCTATTTTCACCCAATATTAATGTTTAATTTCTGACACAAAGGCCCCCATCACACAGAAAAGAACCATTCCGTTATTTTAAACACATTTCTAGGCAGTTGTTTTGTGAACGTGTATTTTCCATCACAGCACCTTTAAAGTCTGAGTGAAATGCAAACGTAAAACAAATCATTTTCCTTTTGAACTCCCACAGAAAGACAGTTCGGTGGCTGCTTTAAATAACTCACAGCATTGTTACGTTAGCACGTATCCGTGTCCACGGTGTTGATGAGATGTTTTCCAGTTTGATTTGAGAGACACTGAAAATTAAAAGCGACAGAAAAGACGCACGCTTATTACTATATTCTAATTAAAACCTCGCCAACATTTTCAAAGGGAGAATACTCGACAGGGCCCCATGTGCGGCATGCTGCCAGGCAGAGAAGGGAGAGGAGCGCTGTAGGTTCATCTGGAGGTCAGCCACAGCACCAAGATAAATCTGCATCCTCTCAGAGCCACCAGCAGAGCTCGCTTTAGGCCAAGTTCACTGTCATCTTCCTGTATGGAGAGAGAAAAACCACTCACGCATCCACGGTACCGTGCGCGCGCGCACACACGCGCGCCTTCACGTTAATGACGCGTTCGCTCGGCGTTGCCTATAAGCATAATGCGCAGAAATGAATTTAGCTGGGGACGGAGCGCCTGTGGTCACATCCTGCACCAGAGGAAAAGTCTGTGGAGTGAAGAGAGGGGGAGTCGAACTGAAGTGTTGCCTCCAACAAAGACTTTTAGCAGCTTTGGTTGCTCCATAACGCTAATGAATGATTTGCATATTTTACTGCCCTATTACTCTTGAGTGGGAGCCCGTTGGATTTATGTTTTCACTCCCTTGTTGGAAACATCACAAAGCTACATTTGCACTTTCGGTTTTGTGCTGGCATCTTCTCTAATTATGAAATGTGTGAAAATGATCATGGCGATGGCATAAGATGTGCACATTGTTCAAATCATTTTTTCCATTCAAGAGATGCAGATATCTCACCGGGTTGGGACTGATGAGAAGAAGAGGAGGAAAAATTGGGGTCAAAAGTTGAGGCGCTGAACAAGTCTCCGTCATCTGTTCACTCGGAGCTTGATGCCAGCCTTATAATAGCGATCTTGACTCTCCACACAAAAGACAGAATCGCTTTGAATTACATATGTTGCACGGTGCACTCCAGGTGAACCCTGGAAGCGCGGTGACCTCGCGTTTGGGACCGGGGGAGGGGACCCCCCACCCGTCCCCGGCAACAAGATTGAGTAGCTGGCGTTTTATTAGGGCGGTTGATTGGTGAATTTCCTTTGAATAAATTGCATTTGATATGTTTAGGGACGAGGGCAAAATTTGCATTTTGAGGATTGATACTCTCGACCCGGTCACAGGGTAATGACAAGACCCACAGCCCCCAAATTGAGCCCCCGGACCCCTTAAAAAACATTTAGCCCCTCTCTTCCTGACCAGATGAATAGAAACCTTTTACGAAAATAGGAATAGCACAGATGTTGTTGTAACTCATAAAGAAAACATTTCAAGCATATATAATATAATTTAAAATAGCATACATTGAAAATATATTTTATTTATCACCAGGCCTGTTTCGTTTCCTTTGAAAACGAACTCA
>JAUMHF010000003.1:10817457-10850019 GCA_032359275.1 Microctenopoma steveboyesi | reverse complement strand
TAATTTAAAATAGCATACATTGAAAATATATTTTATTTATCACCAGGCCTGTTTCGTTTCCTTTGAAAACGAACTCAGACATTTCTTGAAATAAGTTAGAACATTAAACAAATGCTGACTTAAGATGTAAAGGCCCAGTCGAAAAAACAAAGTGACGCCAAGAACACAACTATTTTATCGACATTTTTGTTTTTAGTCTCAATCGCAAAACTTCATAAAAGCGAAAACACAAAACAAACACAGTCCTGCGTGTTAGAATAACGTTTATTTCACTGTAAACCAGAACAGAAAACCTGCCTACAGCTGTTGGCCTGTTGGAGAGTACCAATAAAATCATAGAATAAGCGTTTCTTCATGTTAACGTACATTTGTTTAATCAGTGAAACAGATTTTCTCCCAAATGTCCAAACGATGCTTATACATTTATAAAATCAATCACCTGAATCTCTGCGCGGATTTTCCTGCGCTTTTCAAACGGTGCAAGTGTTCAAATATCCAAATGATAATCCAAATTTAGAAAAATCATATCATACTCAGCAAAACGCTGTTTATATCTCCTTTTTAATTTAGATAAGTTTATCTGATTAAATAATACTAAGGAATGAAAAAAATGTTCCAATAAGCTGCTCAAAAGATCTGACGTGACATCATGTTATTATAGTCATACGTCTTCATATATTTTTTTTATCTATACACATTTTTAAGACTCTTTTAAATTATTTTCATGGATGCATTCATGTCGGTCTGCTTGCATGTCTCGTCTAACTAATTTTAGTTGGCTGATTGTTTGACAGACAGAGAGATTTTCGTCTTTAGGTTCTCTGACATCAGCTGTATGCGCCAGATCTTAAATATTCATTCTCAGTAGTTTGAGTTGCAACAGCCTTCATCACTCAGAGGAACACGGAAGTTGTCCACGCACTCGTTAAAAGATGTAGCTGCTTTACTTCCCCTCACAACTCTATTGAAAACGCGAAGGTCACCTTAGTATGAGCGAAAACGCGAACGTGCAGCTGCATGAAAACTCGTCCAGGTGTGTTACAGCCTTGTAGTAAAGGTATGGGACACTCAAATATGACGCACCATAAAAGAGAAAAATATTTTATTGCCATTGCTTGTCCATAACACAATATTTCCATAAAGGTAAGAAAGGTGTTTTTTAGCCCCAATCCACACTCACATCTTGAATGCAGAGATAATTTTTTATTCCGCTCGTCAAGCAGGACTGTGGACAAGAGACCTTGTGAGAGCCATCTGCAATCTGTCACCATCGTCACAGCACTTCTCTGATAATCTAAATTTACAGTAAACTGTCAGCATGATGTATATGAGTTAAATAGACCTGCACTTCACAGTATATGGTCTGAAAAGGCACACCGTGATGTTAAATCAAATCACATCTGACTCGAGCCTGTAACGGCTTTTTTCTTCACATCAGGAGGAAATATAGGTTTTAAAAATGTTATGGAAAATGACAAGAGATAGCAAAAGCTGGTTTAGCAGTTTCCAAAATGCTGCCTTTTAGTTTAACTGTCATTTGGATGATAATCATCCCATTATGATTCTGTATAAGACGCATTGCTCGAGAAATGTCCAGTTATTACATTCAGACACGCGGCAGGAGGCCCGTGCTGGAGATATCACAGGTACACTGCTGATATCTCAAATGCCTCTACTGTGGTTTTCAATTGGACTCTGGGTGATATGTCTGAAGAAAGTGGTTCACAGCTGACTATTAAAGAAAATGCGAGTCCAGCAACAAGTAGAATGACCTGTAAAATCAGAACTGGTATAACTCACGCTAAGTGGATAATAGCCAAATTGACCTGGCCCACATTTACACAGGACCTACATATAATAGAATGGCAGCAGACTGTAAATTTAGATATCATGTGAAGTCGTCTTACCGCTGACATTATGTTGACATATTGCCTCTCAGGTGGTCTCTTGGCCATGTGGATATATGGCGCAAAGTACATCAGCTGCCATTTACAATGAGTTAGGTGCGAGATGGCCTGTTAGATACACAGTGCGCAGAAACAATGTGCTAAGATGACAAAAACGGAGGCCTTCCTGTGAGTGTTGAACAAAAGAGGAATTCAGGAGATTTCTTTTATCGCGTCTACATGAACTCACCCAAATAATTGATGTCCAGAGACCAAGTTCGGTGCTGTGAACGAAAAAAGAAAGAGTCTATGTTTAATAATGAAAAAAAATATTTCAGACAATGTGCAGCAAACCTCTGTATTTGGAAAAAGACAAATCTTCTCCACAGATGTGCACTTTCAGTCACAGTTTGAAGTTTGATTTTCCGGAAAAGTTTTTTGCACGTTTTATGTGCAAGTCCTCTGGGGACTTTCCTGAGTGCTGGCCCGCGTTAAGTGCTCCCCCAAACTCCCCAGAGTTGAACAGATCCTGCAAAACTGAAGTCCAAGTCCGGGGTGAACCCCAGGTCACTGCGTCTAACAGATATGAAAATGTCGCCTCTTTGGAAAAGGGGCACGCCTTGTTGTTTAACAAAGACTGTCAATGGGTATGATTAATCAGAAACAAAATGGAAACGGTGTCACGTTGGGGTCAGGCAGAAGTTATCTCTGTTTAGGGGAGCGAATAGAATAAGGGGGGACCAGAAAAAAAGAAAAGCGAGAGAAAGAAAAGCTTTCAATATTTCCGAAGTTTGGCCTCTTTTTTTCCAGCACGCAGAGGCCTTGTTGACGTGGACAGTGTGGATCAGCTTTGTGAAGAGCTGCAGCATCTTCATGGGACACAGATACAGTGGGCCAGCATCTCGAACATGGAGAAGAGAAAGGACCTGGACGTGATGGCTGATGGCAAAGAGCGCGGTCAGAGACTTTTATATACATATATGTTTATATATTTTTATATTTTTTCAACTTAGAGGCATGTAATGTTGAATTGCTGTTTATCTTTATTATCTTTGAATACATGTAAATCTAACGATGGTCCTGGATTTGTGAAATTCTTCCTCCACAATAGTTCCGTCAAACCTTATAATATTTTACTATTATTTATAATATTGCTGAAACTGGCCATGACCATATCTCATGCATACATTTTGTGTTCTAGCAGTGTTGTATTGAACCTTTATCGTTAAGTGGTACAACAGCACACGCATGAAAGCGTCACGTAACCAAATGCAATCAGAAATACACAGTTGTACAGAAATTCTACAGAAATGTTGGTAAATTGTTTGTTGCAAAAATAAAAAAATATACAATATATAATATTCTTTGACGTATTCATGTAGGGAAGGCGCATTTCATGAGGTTCTCGGTGGATATTCAGACTTTCAGACTGACATTATGTTACTCTAAATTGTCTGATCTGGTTTAAAACCCCACGCTACGTTTAGGCTTCTGGCTTTATTGCAAGGTGTGCGTGTGTCTACAAGTGTTTGGAATAGCGTTTCAGTGGAGCTGATGATACGTGAGGACCGTGGGTCAGTGCCAGATAACGCGTAATGGTGTACTGGAAGACAAACAGGGGCCAGAATAGCTCAAAATTGTTGCTGTGTCCTGGCAAATTGCATTAAAGTGCATTTAGGACCATGAGAGAAACTAAACCGCGCATTGTGAATGTGCACAGTCGTGCAACACGAGAAGCGAGAGTTATCTGTTGTTTGTGTGCGAGTGCGTTTGCCACAAGCGAGTAATAAGCAGTTTTTACTCATGCACAAGTCACATGGAGGCTTCGGTGTCCGCACAGCAGCGGCTCGTCAGCGCTCGGTCACAAAGCTTGTGCACTGTCTTTCTTTTTCGATCATTTCAATATATTCATGTGCGACATTAATCTTTGCATTGTTGTATTTCGTGTGTCTTCTGCTGTTTGTTCTCTCGTTCATCTTTCTTATGAGGATGCAACACAATTTGAACCCAAACGTCCCATCTTTATGTCACCGACTATCAGAAATAGAATTTTGTGTGTGAACAATCTGTGTTTTCTCAGGGCTGGAATTTCATATTCACTTTCAGTTTGCAGGGGATGTGGGTATGTTTCCCATGCAGGGAAGCCTCACCCACATAAGTTTGTCCCCATGCAGTAAACAAGTTAGTTGATTGGTTTTGCTTTATATACTGTGATTTAATAAGGAAAACACCAACGTAAGCCAGTCCAAGCTGTGTTGGTGGTACCAGTGCCATGCTTTCCATTGGTTCCTGTTTACATGATGCCCACAGGACACGCGGTGATTGGTGGCGCTTCACACGTGACCAGGCAACTTTGTACATTTGACAGGGAGTAGGAGGGTTTTGTGGAGATCAGAAAAACGACAGCGCGATAAAAATTAGTATTGTTGCACTTCACAAATTAATGACCATGAGTTCCTACTTGATAAACTCCAACTATATCGAGCCTTCTTTTCCTCCATGCGACGAATATCAGCAGAGTGGATACATCCCCAACCCTGGCGATTACTACGAGCGGCCAAAAGATACGGGCTTTCCCCATCACGACGAGCCATCCTATCCGAGGTCAAACTACACAGAATCGGGCTACGATTACGGTAACGTGCCCGCCGCCGGACTCGATGATTTCGGCGATGGGCATCATGCACAGCCGCAACCAGTTCCACAGAGCCACGGTCCCCGTCTCGCCGCGGCCCCAGATGGTGGCGCAGGGGCAAACGCCAGCAAAGACTGCAGCCTCGCCAGCGAGGTATATCCCGGCGTAGCGAAGGGCAAGGAGCCGGTGGTGTATCCGTGGATGAAAAAGGTTCACGTTAGTACCGGTGAGTTATCGTCACGGTTAAATAGCAGAACCACTGAGAAATAACCAGTGGAACACACGCAAGCCTATTGAAGCAGCACTAGTAGCAGCCCTTACAACAGCAATTTACGACTATCGAGCAGCAGGGTTGGTAATTAAGGACCCTCGTAAATTTTATTGCCTGTGTTCGTCTGTCGGGGCCATGTGCCTTTGTTGCTTTTTAACCCAAAGTACCTCCACCACTGGAGCCGAGCCAAACTGTAATATCCAGCCCCGCTGTTTTGTTAATCATTCCTAAGCTTGATCTGTCCCTGGATGCGAGTGCTTCTGCACTCGGCATCTCCACAGTAAGGTCATGTTCGTAAACTGAAACAGAACAGAGTGATACAAATCACGCGCCTGGATTTTCTCCCAAACCCAGAAATGTTTCATAGTTTTTCGAGACTGTTTTTTGTCCAGTGGAATAAACGATATTAGCCTGCATGTAACACCTGCTTGCTTGCCTGTGTATGGCTTTCCCCCCCTCTAGTCAATGCCAGTTACAATGGAGGAGTGCCCAAGAGGTCCCGCACTGCCTACACCCGCCAGCAGGCTCTGGAGCTGGAGAAGGAGTTTCACTTCAACCGGTATCTAACCCGGCGCAGGCGGGTGGAGATTGCGCACACCATGTGTCTGTCCGAGCGCCAGGTCAAGATTTGGTTTCAGAACCGGAGGATGAAGTGGAAGAAGGAGCACAAGCTCCCCAACACGAAGATCCGCTCCTCCAGCTCGGCCTCATCCTCAGTCTCGGGGGCCCAGCAGCAGCAGATCAAAACAGGCCAGCAGCTTGTCCCCACGCCGTGCACCGCAGGTCTATAGTGAAGAAACCCCACCCCATAAAAACCCAAATCCAGACTGAGATGGCAAATGACACAAGTGGAATTTGAAGGACCGATTCTCAGTATTTTACACTCATGGTGTTATCCCTTTCACCTTGCCTCTGCCATTGGGCCCCTGTCACCTCTTTTGTACCCTTTCCCTCTTCGGTCGTACTCACCCTCTTCATATAAGCTTGAAATCCACCTGTATTTGCCACGGTGGCAACTGAAGTGTTATATATTTGTTTATTATTATGAAAGAAGGATTACGCACATTCAAACCTATAGGACTTGGATCAAAATGTATCATTACAGTTCAAACTGAGTGAGGTAAAAAAAACAGTTTTTCTATGTTCTATTTGAATATTGATTCTTTTTTTCTTTTTTATCGCTCATTGAAAAGTTCTAATATACTTGAAAGATATTTAGCGAGACTCTGTAGATGCCTGTTTAGAAAGCCACACGGCTGGATTAGAGTTATGGCATCAGTCAGAGAAACAGTGTAGTTTGTGTGTTTGAGTGGGTTGGTTTACTGTTGAATGTAGTCCAGGTGACTTTCACGTGTAATGTACATAGACAAATCATAATGAAGGCACAATTATGAAAGCATTTCGACTAGTAGAATTACGTTCGTTTGTGTCGTGGGGTCTAGTTTTATTTGTGCTAGTGCGTCCCATGTTGTGTTGTGTCCTAAACTGTGAATATTTGTATGTGTTGTCTCAGTAATGACCGTTGTGATGTAGGCTAGTGTAGGATCAATATGTCCCTGTGAAATAAAAAAAAAACTTCACTTATAAGGCTGACGTGGCTTTGGATATTTTGTCACTGCATACATTGACTTGATTTAAGTGCAGCACGTTTGGTTAAAGACACGCGCATTAACACTGACGCCTGAGTGCCTCCTTTTTTATTGGGTCCCTTGTTTTAGGGGTTGCAAATTCATTTCATCTTATTGTAGCGCTGTTTATTTTCATTTCAGCAGTTTTACAACTCTCATTTGACACATTTCAATGCGTAGATGCGTGCGTAAACCCGAGATAGCGTGTCAGCGCATTGGCCACATTTTAAAATGATTTTCAAAAATATATTTTTTCCCTTTATCTGAACAGATTAAGACCACATTCGGTACATTTTATGGTCTTTGCAGACATGATTTACGGTTTAATCAGTGCATAAAGTTATGCATTTCTTTACAGCAGGAAGATTTCAGGACGTGCATATGTGTGATTATGTTCAGAATTTATTTTTCATATTCTCAACCAATACACCTCCAGGGATGACACATCGTGTAAAAATTCGAATGCATTATACATTTCATCGCTTAAGTGTGTAGAATTCTAATCCGTAAAATGTCCGTGAAAGTCACGCGCGTTTTCCTGGATTAAGATATGTTAGAGGTATGAGTCATGGTTCAGCTGTTAGCTCTAAGCGTTACAAGCTTAACTACCGACACGAGAATAACACCAATTCCAGAACTCTTAAATGTATCCTGCTACTCATATTGTTCCTTCACGCCATTATAAGAAGAGCTCAGCCAACTTCAGTGCACCCGAGTGTGAGTGTTGGTCACTACCTGCTACGTCCAAACAATAGAGAGTTCAACCAGGGGACACAGCCGCCTCTGTCCAATCGCGGGCTCAGAGCACTTCTTCTGACCCCTGACCTTTCGACACACACACACAGTGTTCAGACCATACATCAGCGCTGAGACCTCCGCGAGCTTTTTCTTCTCTTTTAAGATTTACCAAGAGACAGCATGGAAACAAAAACGTTGTTTAGGTGTGAATTTGAGCCATGAATTTTCCCAAAATGATTCCTAGAGACACCTCTTGTGTAATTTATCGCAGCAGCAGCCCTGTCAGGTCGTGCAGAGAGAGGCTGATATGAGCAGAAACTTACTGTTACTGTGTTTATGATTTAGTAGGATCTAAAATGTTATATATACATATTTGTATAATAGACTAGTTTGACATTTGCTCACGCGCATAAATGAAATTGACAGATCAGACGCACGTGCAGCGTGGAATTCATCTCTTCTGTAGTGTTATCACGTCTTTCATGTTTATTAGCAGCATTAGTACATTTCGAAAACTCAGTTTGCTGCAGACATGTTAAAGTATGTTTTACATGCTCTCTGCAGTATTCTCTGCAGACATGGAGGCTCTGCAGAAGATGGGTTCCGGGTGATTGGCAGAGATTTTGCGCAGACTCCAACCAGTCTAACTAGTTAATTTACAGATTTCCAGTCATTTGATTCGCGAATAGAGGTCACTTCTCATGTACTGAAATTTTAATTCGCCCGTTCACGTGACTTGTTGAATAATAAATGTCCCAGGGTCAGAAATAGATCTGAATATCTGCACTATTTTCATTTGAAGTGATCCTCCGCAGAGCGCGAGTCAGAGCTTCTTGCTGAACGCAAACCGTCATGACATGTGAGTACATTTCACTATTTTTAAAATAAACTCTACTTTAAAATGTGCCAGAAGAAAAACGTATACCATAAAATAAATGGTTGTTTTAACAGATGTTGGAATCTGCGGAATCCAATCTTGCAACTTTTGAGGTCGCTGAGGTTTATTATAAAACGAAATCATTCAGTTTTTATTTTTAATCTACGAGTGATTGCATTTAATCAGTCATGCATGTGTTTACTTTGTGATAAAATATGTATAATACATATTATGCGTATACGGTTAACCTTGTGTTGCACTGGATCTTATCATTATGATACATAACAACTGGAGTATTTTTTTTTTTACCACAGCTAATATCCTCAAGATAAGACTTAATACGATAAAATACAACCTGGGTTTTGCCAATGAATGTGCTCTGAGACTAAATGACTGCAAATGTGTTTAAAATGAAAAGCCTGCAGAGGTAGTAGCTGAAACTTTCTCCTAAAGCTGAAATTTACCCTAATACACAAATAGAGCAATCTACATTTAAGATAGCAAAGAATCCTATTACTGACAATTTAAATGAATTTTAAAAAATGTATTTGGCACCAACACAAAAAGGCAGAAACGTTCTTTAAATGATAGTTCTAACGTATTATCTGTCGCTTTTAAGATTCGCAGGAAAACTCTAGACTAAACTAAAGACTAAAGTTTTTCAAGTGATCATGGTGGTCAATTCAACGTTAAGTTAAACGCTAAAAATGTTTATGCTGTGGAAATTATCATTATTATTGTAGTTATTTCTCAATTTCGCACTTACCTTTAAAGTTTAACTGCATCTATTGCACAAATGACTATGTTATATGTCCTGGGAACCTTTCAGTCTCAATAAAGACCCGCTAAATTTAGCATGACAATTCAAATTTGCTTTATTTCGACAATCTATGTAAGCACAATTCCCATGTCCTGGTTCGTCTGCGTCCATGAGAGACGGCTCCAGTCAGCTTAAGGCGTTGAATTTCGCATTAGCCTTGATGTTGTCCGGTGTAGACCTCGCAGAAAGAGTTATCTTCGGCTGTGTATCGGTAACCCAAGCCTGGCTGTTAAGTGCTCCGAGTGTCAACATTGTGGGAAGATATGGAGCACCGTCTGGCCAACCTCCAGAGGTCCATGCCGCTAACTCCTCTTCGCTGACAGTGATTAGGAGCTTTGATTTGTATATGTAACTCTGAAAACTTTAAGCAGAAACAGTTGATATTTAAAACAATCAATCAACTATACGTGTGGGAAATAGAAGAATCTGCCACAGTGCAACAAAATTAGAAAAAGGAAGGTACCAGGTAGTGGACATTTGGTTCCCATCACCTTTTTTCTCTTCGAACTCCGAATAACTTCCCACTCGACTCTATATGCAGCTCCTGGGGTCAGAGAAAAGTTCAGGTGCAGTGACGAAAGGTAACGTGGGGTAAACTTTCAAATAACCAGAGGTCTGCGCCAGTCATATCGAGCCAAAGTCCTGTTGACAGCTTGACAACTGTAGAGAAACAAAGAGCGAAACAAGAACATGTTATAGACACAAACCTTCTGATTAACAAAAGAGAAAAAGCCTTTCTTTCAGAATTAGGGGGTTAAACGCCGTGCGTAAAGGCTAATTTCAACCCCAATTATTCCTCCTCTCATCTTCAGCTTGAGAGGTGTCGAAGGTAAATTAATAAAAGCTGCTCTGCCTCTGTTCCTGTCTTTAAAAGTTTACTGCTCAAGTTGTAGTTTGAGAAGACAAAGGCTCGTGTGGGAGTGGGATGCTGTCCATGTCCGCCCCGAGTGATTAATAGTTGTGGTGGGATTTTTCCACGCCCGCTGCTGAGTGTTTACGGAAAACAAGCGCCAAACGGTGCCACGAAGAGGGAAGCTCTTCCGGGCCAGGGACTTTTGGCAATACCTGGAGAGGCTGAAGCCAGATATCTTCCATCGTGTGAACGGTGTTCAGATAAAGCTTAGTTTATAATATGATAATCAGGATTTAGGTTTAGTAGCATCCCCCCCTTCATGTCCAACCCCTCTTTTCCCCATAGGTTCCAAATTCCGTCCTTTGCACAAACCTATCATTTCTACCATCACTCAGTTGGTCATAGGAAACGCGTGAGTGCATGTAGGTCTAATGGGGGTCCATGTACTGACCAGCGGGGTCGAGCAGCAAGCCTTTGGTAACCTCACCTCCACTTTCCGCCCACTGCTGACTGACACGCACCCCTCGCGACCACCAGGACGCACACTCGTCTTATGTAGGACAGGTAAGTGTGTGACGTTTTGTTTAGCCAGTAGCACGCAGAACCAGCCAGAGTAAGTGTTCCTCCAGCTGAAGTCTGACACTGAAAACAGGGGGGCGATAGAGAGTTGATTTCTTTGTAATGGACTATTTAACCCCGGCTGTGTTGTAAGGACAGTGGAGAAGAGGTTGATGAGTAATCATTATGCCACACTCAATTTTTATTTCTGCAAGGGAAACACTCTCCACCTCACATTGTGGAAATTACACTGGTGTTTGGCTGGCTCAGAGCGTGGTTGCACTTGAAACTCAGCATTACAGAGCAGGATTACCTCTTTCAGCCGCTAACAGGCACCAAATATATGGCACTTTAAAATTGACAGAACAGTCCTTCCCTCTGAATGGGCGACACGTGGAAAAGCTGCTTCTCTGCAAGAGACTTGCTCCTTTGCCAGATACATTGCAGTGTCACATACCCCTCTTTCTTCTCTCTCCAAACGGATTCGTTTCTCCTCAGGGGCAATGACTGCCTCCATTAATGATTCACGAGCTCAAATAAAAGGGATTTAAGTTGACGTTGCGTCACGTGATCAGGGCGCATAATACTGCGCGGTGTTATGGCACGGGGAAGAAAACCGGAGCCCCGGTCCGACCATATGATGCTGATTATATGCGGGTTACCCCCACTCTCCGCGAGGGGAGTTCGGGCTTTGTAGTTTGTTTATAGAGCAGAGATAAAGGAAAGCGGGCTGACTGAAACAGAGAGGATTCCGGGTTTGTGGATGTATTATACTGTTGTCACGGACGGATATGTTTTTCCACGCGGACAAATTCAGAGCCCTAGCTTTGGAAGGATGGATTTTATTTTGAGGTATTTCCGCCGATTGTTCATTACTGTCGTGAGTTATTGCTGCGCGAGGCAGAGGTCAGTAAAAGAAACGGGGTCCTGGGTTTTTTTTACACTGCAAGAAATCACTGTAAAAGATATAGATATTCACTTATTTGTTGATATCGCAGATTCATCACAGTAAATCAGACGGCCTTTAGAACGAACACACATAATAATACTGGTAACCATTTAAAATTTTGTCTAGGCCATTAAGACTCAGGCATTGTTCCAGTTTATGCTTCCAAGGCTAAACATTACAAAGCCACCATTAGTTTCAGCCAAAACTTAGAACGGAGCAACAAAAAATGAAATAAGTTTGTTCTAATTACGCATTTAATATGATCACATCCATTTGAATAAACAGTGCCGTATTAAGGTTTGTAAAGAAAGTTCCAGTTTTAATTGCCTATCTGTTTGCAAGGAACAACTCAAACGGCGCAACCTGCCCTAAAAAACAAAACATCTTGCGTCTTTCTGTGAGGTTTTCGTGCATAAATGATACATCAAGATGAGCTCCATGAAAAAACTAGGGGAAAGCGGTGGGGTTGTGTCGCTCCGCCAGGAAAACGAGGATATAATGGAAGACGGAGTGCCATCGAGGACCGCGCGGCCGCGCTGAGGTCACGGCGCTCCTGCTTGATTTATGGGCGCGGGGACTTGGGGAAGATGGTGCGCGAGGGCTAATGACTGTTCGATCCGTTTGTGGAGAAAATGCTCACAGGCCAGCAGGGAAACAACAAACACGTTATTTGCATAGGGCCATTTTTATGTTATAAAGATAATGTGCTGATAGGCAGCAATATTTGGTTATCAGGATTTTAACCTATAACAAACTGTTTATCATAACATTTACGCGTTTAGTATTTTTTTGTGTTTGACAGTCTTAAAATTTCTGTGAATTAATTTTGACATTTTGACTGATGTGATGTTGCAAATTCATTCACGGAATTTTTGCTTCTGATAATATAGAGTCAAATTATTATATTTGCCTGGTAATAAATATAAAGTTTATATCCAGATTAATTAAATTAAAAATGTTGCAATGCATCGAATTTGTCCACATTCCTGCTGAAGTATTTATCAAACGTTTGTTCTTGCACCGTTTAAAAGCAGGACCCAAGCAACTGTGCCCAAAATCAAGAGGCATAATCTTTATAGTCATAAACAGTAAACAAATTTGAAATTTACATTTACACGAAATATATGAGTGGCAACGTTAAACCTTCTTATTGTGTATTATTTTCAGGAGGGTTTAAAATATCTATTCCTCATTGCAGAAAACCAGCAAAGTAAATACAGGCCATCGCACGGTCTCGAAGACATCTGGAACTGCCGTCGGTAAGTCCATATATCTTTATTGATTTGTGTTATGAATGCTTTATGGTGATATCCTTTTTCAATTTCTAATAAGTACTCCACACGCCCACCAAAACACTGGCAGGGACAGAGGAGCAGTTCATGACTTGTACATTTCCTTGTTGCAGCAATTTGACCAGGCCGAGAGCAATAATTCCTTCTCTTCCACTTGTCTTTGTGGTGTAATTTGTCACTATAAAAGTGACGAGGGGAATCGCAGCTCTTGGAGCGGCGCCTTACTCCTTTCAAAAACTACTTTCTGTGAAAGCCATCTGCTTGTAACTGCTGTAATTTACTACACTGAAGTTTAAAAAATGTTTTTTCTACCACCAACCATTCACGTTTTGTTTCTTTTACGCCTTATTATACAGCGCAGGAGCCGCACCACCACCACACTGACATTTAACCCTCTGCTTAGGGCCAAATTAAAGAGACAGAAGAATCAGCATTTTAGCAAAAGTCAAAGGAGTAAATGATTATACAAAGTGGCGACTCTAGTTTGGAAAGGAAAACGCCGAGTTGGCTAAAAAAAAGTCCTCACGCGTGAATTTCTGTCCCAGTCGTCCTCCCACGCCGTCCGTGTGTTTCACCTCTTTAATTTTGCCACTGAATTCTGTCCCACAACCTGAAACCAGCAGAGAGCTGCAGCTCTAGACGTGTTTATAGCCCGGGGAAGCTGATGGGATAGATACCTTTTTTTTTATCTTTTTGTCTGTAAAAGTCAGCTTTGCCATGCAGAGGGATTCCCCCCGCTGCCGGCTCTCTTCTGCCCCGCTCCTCGCTGCGTGCGCTCCTCTTTGCCTTTTGGTGATGAAACTTCTTTCCATTTTTCACACCATGATCCTGGTGGGGTTTCCCCTTGATATACACCGGCTTTGATCTGAGGTTGGTATGCTCTCTAATATGATGCTGTATTCTTCATGCAATGAGACATGCGGGCTGTGGAATATCTGACGCAGAAGTGAAAACCAATGCTGCATTTGTGGTAACTATTGAGGATTATATGCAAAAATGCGGGTTAATGATTAAGCCGCGGATAGAAGCCCTTTATGTCCCATGGAAATGGAAATGCAGCATGGTCGGTGCCTGATTATCCCTTTGTGCTCTCCAGTCTTTCCAACATCTCATCCACCGGACTCATAACTCCGCTGCAGTGCGAGTAAATAAAACCAAGAAAAAAAAAAGATTCACAAAAACACTTCAGGTATAGGCTTCAGTGTTATTTGTAACGATGTATTATCTTTTCTAGACACACTATCTCATGTGGTTGGGGGAGGAGGAAAGACAGCCACTTGATTTGAACTGGCTTTTCCAAGGCGCTACTTCATTTGCATAATTTTTCTTGTCTATAGTGACGCTCTGGTTCGGGGCAGTTCACTGGTGTCTGCATGGTACTAGTGAAGGATCACATAGTCCAGCATAGCCTTGGCTGAGTTTAATATTGCTGTCAAGCCCTGGCCATTGCTCTATAGCATGACGACAAATTCAGTCTTGGGGCCAGATAACTCTTATCTCGCTGACCTGACTGCTCACGCCTGCTTTCGTAATCTCGGTTTACCCATCCACGTCGAGTAAGAAAAAAAAGGCAAGGAAAAAAGGAAAGGGGTATTCTCGGCTCTTCCCTTTTTTTGTTTTGGCTACTAATGCCTGGTGTATGGCAGGGCGCAGTCTGCTGCCGCTGCTTCACCCAGCCAGCCCTGCCTTTAAACTTTTCTCTGGATTACTGCTTTGATCGATTTCGTCGCTGAATGAGAAAATATTGCTCGGTGCTCTGCATTCGTCGTCAGAGGATAAGGTAAGCAGGCCAGAAATAGGCTCCCTCGGTTGTAAATGGCGGAGTTTGTGTGTCGCGCGGTGATTTATCACCGTATGACTTAGATCTCGGTTCAGGAAGAGTTCACACACACAGTCAGGCAGCCAGATTTCTCTAACGCAGAGCAGAGGGCTGCGCGGAGAGATGCAGTCTGTCTTTTGTCTATCTTTCTTTGCTATTTATGAGTATCGCAATGGCTCGCCTGGAGATATGCACCGCAAAGCTTTCTGATATCTTTTCCAGGTCATCGTAAGTGCAGATACAGTGAAGACACCTTCTTTCAGGCTGCGGTTAAGCTGCGTAGAGGGCAAGCTGGGGGCTCAATTTATACAGATTTGTCTCTTGTTATGCACGGCTGCACAAACCCCAGAGTTTACGAATGTGTGCTCATTTTATGGAAATGCATTCAAATGATGTCTGCTCCAGGGTTGTGCTACTTCATATGGACTATAAAATTAACAAGTAATATTTTACTGCAGCTCAGTGTATGAGCGTCGTTGTTTTTGTTCGATTTACACCAGGCGCAACATCGTGGCCCATTAGTTTCATCAGTTAGATTTACAACCACAAATGATTTATATAAGTTAAAAAATATATGTTTTCGTGATGCTGCTGTTTAGTTTGGGGCAATTGGAAATTATTAAAACGAGAGTGCTACAAATTAAGTGTATGTTTATTGAAACGAACATACAAAATAAGAACAGAATATGTTTAATTCAGTCATTCAATTATTATTAATATTGTTATTATTATGACTTCACTTAAACAATTTTTGGCAGTAGCTAAACTACAGTCCGTCCATAAATAGTGTTTTTTAATGTAGGTAATATTACATTATTAAAGAATTCACCACAGTGACCTGTGGCTCTGTGTCTATTATAATTTATAGTTTGCCCAAAAATCTTTTAGAAGCAAATCCCGGCGGTTACCTGCGTGAATTGAGGCTCTAGCTGTGCTGTCCCCGGGTTTGTGTCCGCCTGAGTACTGGACTTACTTGTTTACCGGGCCGCTCATTCCGAGCTTGTCGTCCCGACCCACTGACCCCCATATATCACCGCGACGGGCCGCCGCGCAGACAACACCAAGAGCAGCCAGTATTGAGGGCCTGCAAGGAAAAGTTCACAGTATGGTCATAGACATGCACGAATGCCCGCCCGGTTTTTCAGGTTTCCTCGTGGCCCAGCATTGAAAAAACGAGAAAAGAAAAGATAGAAAAAGAAGGGAATGCGGTTGTTGGTGCTTTGAGTCAGACGTGCGGGGACGCACAGCGTGGTGAGGTCTTTCCTGTTACTGTAGGAAGATTTTATTTATTTCTATTAATGAAAGACAGAAAATGGTTTTAAGTTTGTGAGCCACGTGGAAGCTTTTCACCTGCTATGCAGGAAATTAGATAGACTGTTGACAGCCCTGTTGGTAGAATAACACTGTTTCAGAAACATTATTTTCCTGTGTGGTAACCCGCTAATAGGCTTTTCCTAAAGCATGTTCTCCCCCAGACGTTCTGTAACTCTATATTCCGTTTGATTGTTAATAGGCTCCGTGGTTTTAAATGTCACGCAGTTACTTGTTAGGTCTTAAAATTGATTTGGCAATCTGAAATACTTTTGAAACAGCTTTTTGTTTTGATGTTGTTTGGCACAGATGGTAATACAAGGTTAGTACGTGCCCTTTGTAAGCCATAAGGTAAACGGTAATAGTCTACAGAACTGCTGGCCCTATCTTGCCTCCATAGTCTCCAGTGTCAGGCCTGTATTGAAAAGTAAGATGGATCGCCACCATTTCTTCTCCTCACAGTGCTTCTTGTAACCCTAGGTTCACTCGAGGAGGCCATTGGCGGAGAGGCGTCACGTGACCACGGGGTGCCAATGTTATTCTACAAGGGTGTCAAGACCCTGTCAGTTTCTGAAATAAATATTGGGAAACGGCGAGATGCAAAAGGCAACCTACTACGACAGCTCCGCAATTTACAGTGGCTACCCATATCAAAGCGCAAATGGCTTCAGTTATGATGCCAATCAGGTCCAATATCCCCGGGCCTCTCATGTGGAAAGTGAGTACCATCGACCTGCCTGCTCCCTGCAGTCTCCTGACGGCTCCGTGGCTCTACAGAAGCCGGGGGAGATGGCGGAGAGCTGCGAGAGAACAGCGGCCATACAGGCGACGCAGTCCAAGGTTCATACCGAAAGCAATCAAGCGCATGTGGCGGTATCAGGCCCACCCCCTCCTTCACAATCCCCCGGTGCTATCAGCCAAAACACAAGCAACGGGTCCAACCAGCCCAGTGCCAAGAACGGCTCACCGACTTCTACTTCTCGCAGCAAACACATCTTTCCCTGGATGAAGGAATCCCGTCAGAACACAAAGCAGAAACCAACCAGTAGCTCCAGTTCAGGTACTCACAAAGTAAACACTGCTGCTGCTGATCACACTCACACACACACACGCACACAACGTGATAGCTTCTGTCTACAAAATGACATACATTTTGGTGCGGGTAGACACATTACGCAGGGGGTGTGAGTCAGTGGCTAGGAGGGAGGGGGCAAACCATAATAATTCATACTGTACTGTCAGGTAGGTGTTAATTGTACTCTACCACTGTGTGTCAGTAGTTTGTGGTATTATATTGCATTATATTAGTCATTGCATTTGTGGGCTGAAGTTATTTAATGACCGCAGAGTGCAATCGACGCCCCAGTGACACAGGCTATATCCATAGAAAATGAATGATTTAGTCAAATCATATTGAACATTCTCACCATACACTGTGGAGCTGTAGCTTGTAAATCACGTCGTTCAATACTGGAAGCAGATTCCACCATTTGTTGTCACTGTGCCCTACAGCTGACCGGCCCCTACTGTAAACACGCATCTCCACTGATCACATAATGTTCCCGGAGAGACAACAAACAAACACGCACAACAGTTGTTTCAGTTTGTCCTGCTGTTTTGATTAGAGGAGAGTTTGGCGAGTCAGTGTGGGGGGCCGCGCGTGGGGAGGGGCTGTTTATTTATGTAGATCCAACCTAAAACTTTAGAAATCCTTATTTTCCCATGGTCGTACAGGCTGGCCCGAGTAGGTGATCTCTCCTATCACATTAATCAGTAACAGAATGTTATGTGGTTGACACGTGGCTTTTGGATTGAATAAACCTTCAGACATTTTTACACACATGGTCTTTATCCAGCCAGTTATTTTGTAAATGAAGTTGATCGTTTTCTAATAAAGTAATAGGCAGCTTCCTATAGGAAAGAATGAAAGAATCCAAATCAAAGTGGACTTTCACTTAATTTATTAATGATTTATGTGTGATGACGACGTTTACGAAGATTTACGCACGAGTACATCAGACAGATAACAATAAAGCCTCACTTTACCTCACATACATTTCCCAAACCAGACTCGTATATAATCAAGCCTACGGGAATTCATAAATGATTATGCAGAAATCATTGCTGACACATAATTGCCATAAATACTGTAGATTAATATTTCTTTTCTCCCACGTGCTGACTTCCATTTCATCCCTGTAATATCCTAATGGGTCAGGTTATGTCATGCAGCATTCATTTTGCTCCAGGTCTGGGCGACAGGTAGTGAAGAGTATTAAGTATTGGCCGCCTGCCACTGCGGTAAGTGGACCAACACCTTACCATGCTGCAGCCGAGCTCCGACCTCTTAAAGGGAAGGTTTATCAGCGAGGGCAAGGCGAGCTGCTTCATACACCCAGAGGAATATCTCGCACTGGGCCTCTGTTTTGTGTGACTTTAGTGCGAGGTTGAGGGTCAACATGTTTAAAAAAGAAATCTGAGGTTAGCTGGTTGTATATCTGATTCTGACCTCCTATTCCCCAGTCACTGTTTGTGCGTTGCACTTAGTGCACCTGCACAAAGGTGCAGTGTTGACTGTTAATTGTCTCACGGAGCCTGGATGATAACGCGTGTGTTTTACTGTAAAGAGCAGATTTATCAAAATGTTGAGATGTTGGACTCACGTGCACGCGCGCGCCCATGCACACACCCACTCGCGCGCGTTAAGAGGCAGGAAATAGTTGATGATTAAAGCTGTATTTAAGTGGGGGAGCAGAACATATTTATCTAGTAAACTGTTCCCCACCCCTCTCTTGATGGTGGATAGTTTTGTTATCAGCTGTGTGGCGTGTTGTCATACAGCTTAGCTTTCACTGTCGCCGCCCTGGCTTTGCCTCTGTATTTCTCTCTCTGTCTGTAATGGATTAATGACTGACATCTTGCTCTCCTCCTCCCTGACAGTAGACAGTTGCCCCGGAGACAAGAGTCCTCCTGGGTCAGCAGCATCGAAAAGGGCCCGGACAGCTTACACCAGCGCCCAGCTTGTGGAGCTGGAGAAGGAGTTTCACTTCAACCGGTACCTCTGCAGACCCAGGAGGGTGGAGATGGCCAACTTACTCAACCTCACTGAGAGACAGATCAAAATCTGGTTCCAGAACCGTAGGATGAAATACAAGAAGGATCAGAAAGGCGTCGGGATGATGCCTTCCCCTGGCGGACAGTCCCCTCGGAGTCCCGTGGGCCCGGCTTCCGGCGGTGGAGGAGGCGGAGGATACCTCAACTCTATGCATTCTCTAGTAAACAGTGTACCTTATGAATCACAGTCGCCTACGTCTTACAGTAAACCTCATCAAAATGCGTACGGCATGGCCACGTCATATCCTCCGCCTCTGAACAACTCCCTCAGCAACTGCCAGCCCTCCCAGAAGAGGTATCCCGGGACCGACTCGGCCACGCCCGAGTATGACGCGCACCCTCTCCAAGGCAATGGCAACTACGGGACGCACATACAGGGTAGCCCTGTTTATGTCGGCGGAGGTTACATCGACTCAATGCCCAATTCTGGGGCTTCTGTTTTCGGTCTAACCCACCTCCCGCACCCGCCGCCCGCAAACATGGACTACAATGCAGCAATCACAATGGGCAATAGTCAGCATCACGGAGTGTGTGATCCGACACCGACATACACAGACCTAACGCCGCACTACTCTCAGGGAAGAATCCAGGAAGCGCCCAAACTGACGCATCTGTAGCCTTTGCGCTGCCTGGATCACTCCGCCCATTGTCTTATCCACCTCCAGACACATTACTGCTTTGTTTCTGCGTCTCCTCGTGGCTTCCACCTTCCCTCTGCTTTGTTTATATTTTCTATAGTTTGATGTGTGAAGTAGCGTAGGATAAATAATCACGACTTGCTTGATTTTCTTTCTCTATTTGCTCGTGTCATTGTTCCACAGAGGCCTTTTTCTGGGCTGTAGGACGTGTAGAGCGCGAGGGAGGGGGGTATACAGTATATGCATAGGCCTATTTAATCATTGTTTAAACTTTTGTTTTACAATTGAAACTCAAACAGGGTATTATGAACATATGTTATTCATCGAATGTGAATTTGTCTGTCTTTTATTTATCCGCAGTTGAAGAATTGTGTTTTGCATTTTGTTGCACTTGTGAAAGGATCCTTCAAGAGCCACGAGTTTGGATTATGAGGGAAACACATTTTCAAAAACAAGGGTCACGAGCTTACACGCACTCTCCCTTGCTAGTGTTTTGATCTATTGGACTTTCTGATGTTATTTATTATGTTAGCTGTAAAGATAAAATGGTGCTTTAGTATTATTTGACACCCCTGCGAGGTGGGGACAAGGTTGGTGGAAAATTAGGGCCTCGGCCCCTTTCCAGCCCATACACGTAGTGTGCAGCAGCAGCACACCACGTTGCTAGTATAGGTTATGTTTTCATTTTGTTTTTCTTCTTCGAGGAGGTGTTTAATTTTCTCAGCGAATGTAAAATTAATCAGTCATGCAATAAGGGTGGAAAGAAGGACACACGTTCGCAGTTTCTTTATTGAAGAAAAAAAAAAGAAAGAAACAGACATCATTATTTTATTTCCTGATGTCATACATTCCATGCTGCTCCAGTTCGAAGAAATAAATAAAAGAATTGAAATAGATTTGTAGCATATCCTTCAGTTTTAATTCAGCCACAGTAGAAGCATTTCACATAACAGAGTTCAATACGAAAGCGTGTCGTGTTCAAATATTACAGCATACTTTAGATTTGCTATCATTATCTTACATATTTCATAATGACATTAAAGTGTCTAGTTGTTGCCACAAAAAGCAAAAGTGCATTTCAAGACGTGTTTTATTACATTAAAATACAGCGTCATATTAAAAAAATGCATTATTTTACTATTCATAAACATGTGGGGTTAAATAATAAATCCAGGAATTTGTTTACAATTTATACCACAAACCAATCTGCTACCATCGACCAAACATGTAATCAGTAATAGAAGAGGAAATAGGCGCGGATAAGAGAAAAACTAAATAAAAGCTACTTGATTTTTATTTCCTCCCTCCTCTTGATTCGACGTGAAGAAAGCCCTCGGGTGGCCTTTTCCCCTCCTCTCATCTGCGTGGGCACATCCATAATAATAAAAATGTCAGCCAGGCCCTTCTGGAGATTCTGCAAGAAGACAACAAGCTAAATGAGAAATCGTTTGAAAAATAATTCCCTGATATGTTCAGTCAGTCAAACGCGATCAGACAGTATCCAGCTAAACTCGAATCATAAAGGAGCATATTTGTCTCATTATTCTGCAGATTTGAAGATGCCAGCGTAAAACCATTTCAGTAGAACGGACCTCGGTGACGATGATGGTTATAAAAGATGAAATTAGTAGTGGAGAAATGAAAAATGTTTCTGTATGTATTTTGCTGAAAAGATAAGGGGTTTTATAGGAAACATGTACTATTTTAAAATATGTATCTTTTCTATTTTTGTTTATATATATTTATAATTATTATCTCATCACGTAAATTGAATGCATTCTCGGAATATAATTGATTTGAACACTACAGCTACGAAGCTGATATTTTTTTATTTTCAAAAATTGTCCTTAAAAATGCAGAGATTTTATTTTTGTCAGCTCATTTTTTGGGGCTTTCTTATCAAGTTAAGTCAAGTGTCCATTCTTTAGGATTATGTTGTGTCCTTATGTAACTCCACTATTATTTACGCACTAAGGAAACGTTTCTAGCTCGATCTGACTGATAGGGAGGCATGAACATTACTAGCCCTGACATATGGTTAGCAGGGAAACCTAGAACAATTGAACCATGATGTGTCAAAGCAAAAAAAAAAAAAACTGATGCAGTCAGTATTTCTGCATCCAACACAGACTGAGGCACACGCGCGCACACGCACGCATAACACAAGGCACTGATTTGACCCATGTGCGTTGTGCACAGGTAGCGCATAAACACGGTTTTAACATAAACAGAAGCTCTGTATTTGTTTCGTTAGGTTTCCATCCGTGGGAAAGTGCTCTTAAATCAATCCTGCTGTAAAGACAAGTGTGTAGGACAGGCTGAAGTCCACCAAATGCCGCCACCCACTCCTTTCCTTGCACACAAAGCCTGTGCGTAATTCCAAAAAAGCCATCCATCTCTTCCCCTAGCAACTCTGTCCCTCGCCACGCAGTCTCTTCCTCTTACAAACCTGCATTTCCACCTAAACGAAAAACACACGTCGTTGTGTAAATCGCAGTTCACAGTGAAGATAAAAGCCAGGTGGAGAAGCTGCATCGCTCTACTCACCGCTGGCGCATTACAGCCTCTTCAGAAAAAGGAAACGGTCGCATCTTGTGAAGCTGGATTCTTATTTATCTTCTAAAACATCCCTCCAGCGACAGCAAGGCTATAACTGCGAACAGAAACTGGTTCTAATCTGAGTGGCCAGTGTTTCTCGCCGCTTCCTGGCTGCAATTGATCCGGGGGAGAGTTAGAAGCCTTAAATGTGTTGTGAGGGCACCGAGCTGTCAGACCTTTTGGCGAGTAAGATTGATCGCGCACAGGCTTCCAGGACTCTTTGTTTGGTATATAAGCAACAAACTGAGAGAGGCCTACCACTTCTCTTCTTCCTCTCTCTTACTCACCAAGCCATATTTTTTTGATGAAAATACAACATGCACTGCTTGATGAAAAACATCCCAAATGTGGCTTTCACAGATTATTTTGGAAGAACTACAAAACCAAACACTGCAGGGAACCGTCATTCAAAAAAGAAAATTCCATCTGCACAATAACTCTGCAAATGAATTCGTTGTAAATATTCGAGTGTAACTATGTTGGTGTTTGCTCCACTTTAATAACATGTGTAGAGTCGGTCATGGAAGTACAGTAGAAAGTCTTATTCAGCATTGTAACTGCTACCCCCTGTACACTCTGGTCTGGTCTGGCCCCACTTTTAACACTTTCAAAATCATTGTCAGTATTACGATGTTATTCGGTAATGATGATAATATAAATAATTATGGCAGCTTTGGGTGAGCGACTTGACTCTTAACATTCACAAAGGAAGGAGTGACTGTGTATTCAGCTCTTTTTTATGGGCATGTCCACACACATGAAAGAACATGACCTCATTATAAAACTGTTTTTTTGTCTTAAAACGAAAACCCTGCGATCTTTAGTATCATATCTACACAGTTCCCATAATAACACATTAGTGTTTCTGACTGGGCTACTGCACTGCACATGAAATAGTCTGAAGGTGTCATATCCGTCAGTATTAACGTAATAAATGTTCTTTTTATTGCAACACATGTCAGTGAATGCACTGCATATTTCATTTTAACGCATCTTTGAGGACTCACATATATCCCACAGTCTGCACACACTGAACAGAACTGGACTGTTTCTATCGATGTGTCTCAATATCAGGTTTTAAAGTGTTTTTTCTCTCTCCACTTCTGAAGTCTGAGTCTTGCCTGTATGCATAGCTACTGGCGTGAAATGTGTGTCTGTGTGTGCGTTGGTGGTGGGGGCGTTCTCGACTGACATCCTCAAACAATACTAGAAAGAGGAGTGCACGAATCCGCGCACCCTAGGCTGGGCTCCTTCCTTGTAATAGAGAGCGTCAGCCATTCTTAAAAAACACATTTTGTAGCTTAGTGGACTGGACTGGAGGAGCGAGAAGAGGATAAACTGAGCAGACAAAGATGTAAATAAAAACAGTCGTCCCCTGGCTGAGCGACGCGGGCTTCATCTGAGTTTTTGGATCAATCAGGCAGACAGTGGCTTCTTTTGATTAAACCCCAAATTGTCATTGGGCAGAGGTAATCATGTGACAGGCTATTCGGTCCAATTTCAACCTTGTCTCCATGAATTCAATAGTTTAATAGTAGCTCGGTCCCCATACGGCCGTAATCAGTGACATAGAAAAAACACCACCAGGAGATATTTTAAATGTTTTTTTCTTCCTCGTCCTCACTGAGCCGCAACATTTATAAAAATACGCGTGCAAACTTTCCTCGGCTCTCAGGGAGCGGAGATGAATTACGAATTCGAGCGAGAGAGCGGTTTTATCAATAGTCAGCCGTCGCTTGCTGAGTGCCTGACATCTTTCCCCCCTGTCGCTGATTCATTTCAAAGTTCATCAATCAAGAGCTCGACGCTTTCACGCCCGACACTGATTCCTCCTCCCTTTGAGCAGACCATTCCCAGCCTGAATCCGGGCAGCCATCCGCGGCACGGCCGGCCCAGACACAGCCCCGACGGATGCAGCCAGCTGCCCACCGCCTCCTTACCCCCGGAGTACCCGTGGATGCGGGAGAAGAAGGCTTCCAAGAGGAACCACCTGCCGACCTCCACCGCTACGACCATCTCCAATGGACCTGTGTGCTTCTCTCCGAAAGGTTGGTGATTTTCTGAAGCTGCAAAGAAAGTGCCTGTGTTGATGAACCAGAGCCTCTAGCACACAGGCCTTTTCTTTTTTGATTTAAGAAGGCAATAGTCACCTTATTCTGACAGATTCATGCTTATTGCTTTGCTGTGATTGTGAATGAACGTAAGAAAAAAAAGTTGGAGTAAAGTTTGGTGATGTAAGAAGATTTATTCCTCTCGCCGTAGCATAGTTTTGATGTGTGACAGTAATGAAGAGTGATGGAGTGCCGTTGCCGAAGAGGGCAGCTGGAGCATTCATTAGTATCCCACAACAGCCTGGACCTCACTGTTTGTCCAGAGCTTCACGCTCACGCTTCTCCTTGTTTTATGTGTAGAACTATCTGAAGAGTATCTTGAGACACAAATGGTTTTTCATAGAGTGTGTACAGGCTGTAAGCTTGGGGCAGTAGCTCCAGCGGCCATTTTGCTGCAGCGTGCGCTGAGCCACTCTCTGGTTGTCTGTTACAGCCATAATGGGAGATTCGTGGACAGTGGGGTTATGCAACTGTTGTAGTGTCCCACATTTTGATCCCATGTTGCCGTGGTGCTTGTTTTGCAGGCTCGCCTGAGATCGTGGAGAGCGGTGGGGGTGGAGGGGGCTCCCGTCGGCTGAGGACTGCATACACCAACACACAGCTGCTGGAGCTTGAAAAAGAGTTCCACTTCAACAAGTATCTGTGCCGACCGAGGAGGGTGGAAATAGCGGCCCTGTTGGACCTGACCGAGAGGCAGGTCAAAGTCTGGTTCCAGAACCGGCGCATGAAGCATAAGCGGCAGACCCAGAGTAAGGAAAACCACAACGGAGAAGGCAAAGGCGCGGGGGCTGAGGACGGCATCCACAGCGAGGAGGACGACGACCCCCCCTTGTACGAGCGGAGCAGGGCCCTGCTAGAAAGGGATACCTGCTCCTTTCAGAACAACTCCCTGAGCTCCACGCAGCAGCTCCACAATGGAGAGTCCGCGAGCTTTGCTGCTGCGCCGCTGAACAGCAATGACAAAAATCTGAAACATTTTCCCAACCCGTCACCCACTGTTCCGGGCTGCATGTCAACAATGGGCCCCGGCTCGGCATCTGGCCCGGACAATGGCGACAGTCCCCCGGCCCTGGATGTTTCTATACACGATTTTCAACCTTTCTCTTCGGATTCCTGCCTACAGCTCTCCGACGCAGCATCGCCGAGCTTGTCAGAGTCTCTGGACAGCCCCGTGGACATTTCTACGGACAGTTTCTACTTTTTCTCAGAGTCTCTAACTACAATCGACCTGCAACATCTGAACTATTAACCGAAAGCAATCACAAAAACTGGGACAATTAATGTCTGGCTACGACGGTATTAACTCTGATGTTATTTGTATTTCGGCACATTTATTCTGTTGATATTTGACTTGACGATTAATTCAAGGTAAGGATGACACGAAATCACTGAAACAGTTCTACGCAGCCGTGACTTGTAGTTACCATAACAAACTGATCTCTTGGAATGGAAATTATGAGTGTGTGTGTGAATAATTATACAATATTAGGCCTATGGAACCTGGTCATTTTTATTTTTGTATAGCTTCCAATGTCTTGGATATTTTTGTTAGAATACAATTAACTTGCTACAATCTTTCTCCTGGTGTTTTGAGTCGTTTCTTCCTTACACAAAAAACTTAAATATGTTTGCTTGAACGTTTAATGTAGAAAATATGCAAAAAAAAGAAGCAAAGCGTAAAGAGATGTTATGCAAATTTAACAACAGGTTGGCAATGAATATAAATGTCTGGACCGCGGGGAGTTGGTAAAGCACAGGCTTGAATTTCCCTCATACTTTACTTAATATAGAATTTAATTAAAAAATATAAATTATGTAAAATAGATTACTGTAACACAAGAGGTTTGGCTTTTTACCAAACAAACACAACGGCGATCTGTTTTGCTATTAGAAACTTTAGTGATACAAACTTTTTTATATTGTAATATCACTTTAAATATCTATAAATTAACAACATAGAAATAAATATCTCTACAGACACAGTAGCATTTGTTATGCTGAAATTACTTCTGAACTTTTTATGCCGGCACTAGTCTTTGCTGCCGACACAAACACACACATGAATGATTTTATCGTCACCTTCAAACTTCATACTTTGTTGATAAAAAAGCAAATACGCCGGCACGGATCTTAGCATGACAGGATTCCTAACGTTGTGGGCATGTTGCAGGCAAATACCCGAGCCATGTTTGCCTTCAGGAGCTCATAAATCACCTCGTGGCATGAATGAGACGGACATTAAGGAGACCAATTGTGGCGTAATGTGCACAAATAAAACCCCACTTACATTTTCATATGGGACTCCCCAATTCCTGGGCTAAAAGGGGGCCGAGTCTCTGCATGCGTTTGGTAATAATTCATTTTTATAGCTTGTTTAAACACGGCTCTGGCTCGGCGGCAGCAGTGGCAGTAGCTCAGGTTATGAAGCAGCTCTCTTTCTCGGTGTTGTAAAAGTAGCCCAAACTCTAAGCAGACTACTTGTGGACTAGACGTGATTTATCAAACACAAATGTACTAAAAATAGCTCGTTTATACAGCAGAGAGTGAGCCATTATGAAACATTTGGCTTCCTTCGAAAAAGTATGTGTTTTGTTTTTCCAACATTATGCGAGCAGCTGTTGGCATTGCACTGAAATAGAGAGTGTAAATTCGATGTGGGGATTATGAATGTACTTGCTCTATTATATTGCACGTGAAGTTGGCCTATAGGAATCAGTTATTCGCTTGTGCACAGCGTGACTCTATAGGTTATTTCACTTTACCAGCGCAGTCTGTGGGAACAGCACAAATAACCACCGGTTGATGTTGGCCTCTGCGGATCGATTCAGAAACTCATCTACACGCGCGGAATTCATAAGCACTGGTGCTCAGCGGTTTATCGAATAATCTGGAAGCCATAAGAAGCCAATTGACTGGTTGAACATTAGCCTACTGGGTAAGGGGAGTTTGTGAGTGTGTGTGTGTGCTTCAGGAAGGGGGCAGAGGGGGGACGGGTTGTTCGTGCACTCCTGCACTCTGACTAACCACAGGGCCAGCATAACCAAATCATTCCGAGACAGCGCGCCTTTTCTGCGCACATGTGTTCACACAAAGAGCCAAGAACCCTCCGAGGCCTGGCGAAGGGCAGGATTCACTGCGCCCACTCACTACTGCAGCAGAGGCAGCTGGGAAGACAGGAGAGGAGAGGAGGGGGCGGAGGGTGGGTGTAGTATTGACCCCACTGCGTTTTTCCTTTTTTTCAGCTGGTGGGAACTTGCACCACCTCTTCACTTTCTTTAATGTACCACTAGTTGGTAATGATGAAAACTTTAAATGGGGTCTTACAAAAAAAGTATTTTAGTCTTTTAAATGTTTGACTTTCCTTCCATCTAAACGCAGTGTTGGAAGTGGAAGAAGTATTAGTGACATTGCTCACCTAATAAAAGTAGCTAATTAGAAATATTCAGATGAACGTTTTGGTTTTAATAATCTGTAAGCAGCATTTTAATTATGGGCTTCACACCCACAGTAGAGTACAAACACCTTAAAAAGTATTGCATTGCACTCAAATGAGAGTACATAGTTTACACCACTGCCTAAATAGTCCCATGTGAAAATATTTCCAGTGTCGACCAGCGGTGGCGCTCATCTCTCCATCCGACCCTCTCTTTCTCCTTCCCTTTCTCCTCCTAAGCCCTCCCCTCTCCTTTCCCTCCTCAGTGAGTGGTTGGTCCTGCGCACAGCTCTCGCTGCCGCAGCTCTCCCACGCACACGCCCCTCCTGCTTCTCGTTGTCATTAATTTCTCCAGCAGCTTTATTTGATGAACTTAACAGGATAATCAGGCCACGTTCTCACCTCAAGCTACGGGCACATTATAGCTCTACGATGGGCCCTACATTATGGAATGATTTGATTACTATACGTGCATAACGAATACACGTGGGAGTGAAAGCAGACCCCATGACCCTGAGAGAAAAAAATTAATACTACATCATGTTGATGTTTAATATGTTGTACTTGTCGTCACATCACCTGTGACCTCCGCACATAAACTGAGAAGCAGCCAAACATTTCTAATGCGACCTTGGTGGGGTCTACAAAGTTACAAAAGAGCTCTCTTCGATTGAACAAAAGTACATTTTGTCTGTGTCAGTCAGACTGTGACAATGTTTGCGGAGCAAATCCCCCACACAGTTAAAGCGTGAAACACTTCACATCGGAATGGGACACTGATAGCCCGCAGATAGCCTGTGGCGACGACACTGAGCTATCCATCCATCCAGGAGAGAATGACACTATTACACATATGACATCACGGCTCGCGTGCGCACCAACACGTATATAAGCTCGCGCGCGCGCACACATCCACACATCCATTCTCCTGTCTATTTCAAAAATACAGTACCTGAGGTCACAGTGCTGGGTCGTCCTCGTGAAGAGGTCGCAGAGGGCGAGACGTTAATCTTTCCCCGGGCGGGAGAGTTCGCAGCCGGGGTTAAAAGACGCCTTGTTCGCCGTTTCCAGCTCCTCGTGCGACCCCCGAGCTGTCCAGCGCCGTCTGCCTCCCAGCTCATTGTTTGCTTGGGCAATACATTAGTGGCGACGTGCGTCACCTTGATCGACGAGCGCCTGGAATTTAAATAGCCACTCAAACACCAATCTGTCACCGGCTAAAGGGATAAAGACAAGTAGCTCACTGGCTGACCCGAGCTCACGTGACAACACCCGTTCATTGATATCGGGCCGTGCGCCCCCTTCCTTACTCTGATAAAACCAGAGTATAGGTAAAGGTTGGCTCGGTCACTCGGGGTAAGAGGTGGACAGAGTGAGCGACCAGAGGGTGTCTGTAGAGCGGACTCTCCCTCGGTCCCGGGAGGACAATGCTACAATGAGCAGCTTCTTCGACTATTCGGTGATGAGCGGTGAAGGTGGCTCGTGCTCTGTCAGGGCTTTCCACTCGGACCACGGGATTACAACTTTCCAGTCCTGTGCGCTTAATGTCAACAACTGCGGGGCGGACGAGCGTTTCATTGAAAGCAGGGCTTCCCCTGACGCCATCTCTCACCAGTCGGGGTCATACCAGTCTGCTGTGAGCTCCCTAGGTCTCACCTATGGGGCCCACCCGGCCTGCAGCTCCAGCTATGGACCCCAAAGTTTCTGTGCTACGTACAATCATTACGCGCTGAACCAGGAAGTAGACTCTACACCAGGATTCCCCCAGTGCGGCCCCCTGATGTACTCGGGTAACATCTCCTCCTCCGTGGTCTCTCAGCATCGCCAAGGTTACAGTGCCGGCCCCTTGGGTCAGCTGCAGTATGCCCATGCTGCCTATGGCGGCGGGCACGAGCAAACGACCCCTTTTCCTGGGTGCACAAACTCGCTGTCTCCTCTGCATGCGGCTCACCTGGAGGCGTGTTGTTCGCCTCTGTCAGAGGGCGCATCTTCTGCGCAGACCTTCGACTGGATGAAGGTCAAGAGGAACCCACCAAAAACAGGTGGGTGCCAAGTGGTGGTGCCTATGACATAAGTGTCTGCAATCAGAGCTGGATAATAAGAGATCCAGACTCTTGATACTAAGGTGATGACAGGTAGTGTTTGGATGTTTTGTGCGACACTCTTAGTGGCATGGGGGTATAAGGGCATTTAAAGTCCTGTTGCTGAGTTCAGCTTTGACACAACCCAACTTCCCAATGTGTTAACTATGGGCGTAAACACGAGGTTGGGAATCCATCCACCTGGGTGACTCGTTATAATGCAGCATATTATTATATATTACGTCATGCTCACTGTTACTGACATCAAGTATCCGCTGCGCAAAAGTTGCTCCCTGCCACAAGTGGTTGTCTAGTAGCTTGTTTGTTGCGAGCAGAACCATCTCGAGTATCAGCTTTGTGTAAGATGACAGTGATCTGTTTCTGTGTCTATAGGAAGGTCGGGGGAATACGGTTATGGGGGTCAGCCGAACACAGTCCGGACCAACTTCACCACCAAACAGCTGACGGAGTTGGAGAAAGAGTTCCACTTTAACAAGTACCTGACCCGAGCGCGGCGTGTGGAGATCGCTGCTGCGCTGCAGCTGAATGAGACTCAGGTGAAAATCTGGTTCCAGAACCGGAGGATGAAGCAGAAGAAGCGAGAGAAGGAGGGGCTGCTACCGACCAAAGCTGGAGCCTCTGACCAAGGAGAGGTTAGCCAAGAGAAAATGGACGATGCAGCATCTGAGAAATCTGTCTCGGCTCCCTCCACTCCTTCTCCCACGCCCACGGTGTCTTCCACCGGAGCCGATATTTACTCCTCCAATTAAGAATCAACTACCTTTTTACCTATTTGGGCCACGGGCGGCCTCACTGTACCAACGCGCACACCCAGCGTATCTAAGCCAAAGGTCTGATCGATGCATATGCTATGTGGACATGAGTTTATGCACTGTGTGGGTCATGGACGAGCGTGTTTCTGGGTTACAGAGTTGTTTTATATTGTGTGTTATGTTCGAAAGAACAAAAGACTTGCCGTCAAAACAAATATAGGTCACGGTTTAAAATGTGTCGGCTGACTTCTGAACTTTCACCAAGGCGCTGCGCCACGAATATAATGGTGCATAAAATACGACCACTGTACATACACACACCCCTGAGCAGTGCTGCTGGATGCCCCGATGTAAAGTCACAATCCTGCACACACTAATACCTCAAATGTGTCCAATTTGTGCGTCACGGCCACGGCCAATTTGGTTGCACTGGATGCCAGCAATTAGGCATCACACAATCAACGAGATGACCTCGTGTGTTAATTGTTAGCGAGTGAATTGTTAAAGTTGCGCCTTAATCACTGTCACTTTTGTGTGTCGAGCACTCGTGTTTGTGTGTCGCCATTGTTTGATTGTCTGTTATGTGAGATTTGCATGATGCTTAATGCTCTCATGTGTTATTTACTGGGTGCTGAGTTTTATCAGTTGGGTAACCGGTCATCTATGGCCATCTATATTCCAGGCTGTTATCTGTTATCTATTTAATCAAATGGAGCACATACAAAATACACAATGTTTTGTCCAGAGAGACGTTTGCTGGTAAATCATGTGTATTAAAGTGCGTTTACATAAAAAATCGCTTTGTGTCATTGCTGAGGGGAAGTGTTGGGTAATACAGAATTAAAGACTTGCCAGGGGATTTTAAAACAAGCCAATCAGATTAATGTTATCCTCTACAGACAGAAAAGCAAAGTCCAACTCACGTTTTCCCGTTTGTGAAGCTACACGCGTTTCTTTCACACACCGCAGAGTCTCTCAATGTATGCGGCCGTGCGCGCTCCCGTCCCTGGGGCAAAGAGTTATTGGCATATTAAAGGCATGTTTATCCACGGAGGGGATGAGCGCGCGGACGTCAGCGTCATTTGTGATGACAACCTTATCGAGCTCTCGGCTTATTGAGAGGAGCAAAAAAAGAAGAAACTTTTATTGATTAAAACATCGAGGTTAGGCTATTGACATAGATGAGGCCCCGCTGGTCATATCAGCGCCAGCTCCTCTGTTCTCCACGTTACACAGAGGTGTCGTCACCCCCACCTGATGGTAAGAAGAACAGTGAAAGTTTGCAGCACTGAACCTCTCACAGACTGCGTCCGGTTGCTATTTACCCCTGATGCGTAAGTCCCATGTAAGTCAAAGTGAACATCATCCAAACAGTATTTAAATCAGCTTCAATAATAAAAAATATAGTTTAGGTTTCTATTTTTAAATAAACAAAAGTTTTCAGTTGTGCGCATGACGTGAGTCCGTGTGATGGGACACCTCACTATATGAGCCTGAATCCACCTGCAGGACCTGCTCGGTTGGTGCTAAGGCTTCAGCAGAGTGGACTCAGAGTAAGTAGTGTAAAAAGGCTCTTTTTTTTTATTAATGTGACCTCTTTTGCTTGTTTTCTATGTAGGTAATTCGCTGCACTGTGAGAATCCATGCACTCAGATATAGCTTTGTTTAAACAAGTAACAAGATTAGATTCGTAACGTCGTCATATTGTTGTTGGAAATGTTAAGGTTGGCTCCGCAGACTTGCGTTGCAGTCATTTATTCGTTTTTGTCAGGCGAATCTAAAATGAAAGAGAATGTTTTTTTATTATATAAACATTTATTTATTTTCTATGAAAAAAAAATATTATTATTATTTGTTTCGGCACAGAAACTACTACAATCTTGATTTTCAATAAGAACTTGGTGGAAAGATAATTTAATCTTTTAATATTTTTATTTATTTTGGAAATTAAATAAAAACACACTCCACTCTTTGAATTATAGAAAACACTGGTTTGAACATTTTAAGGAAAAACTGTCATAGTTACTTGCTGTATTTGTTGATACCAGTATTTGGGTATTGTTGTTTTATCACTTAACACACCTTAAATGTATTATTGTATAGAGGAGATGATGGTTGAAAGTAATACATCGAAGAAATCAAACATAGATTAAATTGAGGGAAAGTGGGCCCCTCCC
>JAUMHF010000003.1:10803604-10813604 GCA_032359275.1 Microctenopoma steveboyesi | reverse complement strand
TCAATCTCCACCTGTAGCTCCTTGACAACACTAACATATTGCACAGTAGTCTGTCCGTTAAACATGCCAAAAAGAAATTAACCCTCAATCAATTTTCTGATAAGACAGCTGTCAAAACCTCCCACAGGTAGAAATTACACAGGGATTCAAGTTTGGTGGTCATTCTTTGTAACTACAATGTCTTTGTCTATGGCATGCTGCACGCTATAGCCCAAAGTATTCTTTTTACAGACAATTACGAGAAAAGGCTTGGTTAAGAAACAGTGAATGCATTTTCCAGGCGTCAAATTTTTTGCTCTATCAGTCCAAAAAAAGTGTGCAAAACTGTACAGACTAGTGTGGAAGTGAACTGGGCACCTTGAATCTAGTGCTTCTTAATACATTGATGCAATACACAAGTTGACCCTGAATTGTTTGAGTAACTAATCATTATCATTAACTACTGTATTATGGTGATATGATATAATATGAAATAAGTATTGTAATTTCTATAATACTGCCTGATCAGTATGCAATGTTGGCTGGTTTATCCCAGGGTATGTCAACGTACTGCACAAATTCTGAATTCTCAAATGAAACTAAATATGACAAGTAGCACATATTAAATAACAGTTTAAGCCTTCCTTGTCAAATGAAAGTGAACAATGTAATGTTTGTAATCTCTTATAGTCACATTTTGACACAGAAGTTTGAATCATATCCACATTTCTGTCAATCATTTTGTCATTTTTGTCTTCATTAGCATGACTGTAGTTTTTTGTCAAGCCAAGCAAAGTCAGTGGCTTTGTGCTGTATCAGCTTTGGTTTTTCATACAACGTCCATAGTTGTACCTTTTGTTATGCTTGTTGTATATTTCTTATTGATCCTAAGGTGTAAGATTAACGCACAAAGCCAAAGCATAATCCCAAACCCTAAACTGCACAGCCAGCAGCCAACTCAGTCTTTCCCGAGTACATGTCAATAAGCGAGTAGAGTGTGAGCCAAGACTTTGATATAAAGGACCTGCCTTTAGTCTCATGAATATCTACACAGGTGAAGTAGCACGTGTTAAAATGGCCCCAGGGAGATTGCTAACATATCACCAAAAAGACAGACAACCACAGTCATTGCTTTCACACACAGATACATACGCGCACAGCTTCAGGGCAGAAAAAACTTTTCAACACCTCAGATTAAACGTCTTTGTGTCAGAGAGAGTTTGGAGATACGTGAGCTTGGCAGTCCGCTGGGGGCGACATGCAACGTTTGTCGGGATGTTTGAGCTCACCCGACACCGTTTTACCTGAGAACCACCTGTCTGTCCTCCCCACAGCAGGAGCAATGGGGCTCACGCGCGTCGTGACAGAAGACCACTGGAAACATAATCTGGGAGGGATTAGGGAGCAATTTGTGTGTTAACTGACACAAAACGGAGCGTTTAGCCTCTTTGATGGTTGCTGAAAGAGCGGGTCACATCAGCAAACGTTGACACATTTGTTGCTTTTCCTTGATCTCAGGTTCCACCAGTTGTTTGACATGTTAAAACATTTAGGTTAACACCACCAGTGTCTGAACTATTTTACCATTAAGTATAGTCGATACATGAGCAGAAACAAAGTCACGTTTACTAATCCCAATTACCCAACTGCCTCAGTGCATTTTGTTAGTGTTTTGATGTCAAAACCTTTATACACACAGCTGTAAAGCCAGCGTGGATGGTAAAACAAGCAGTCTCAATACTGCTGCTTGTTATTGTAGAGAATGATGAGGATGTTTCAGTGACAGATGTAAGACTTAGTGTAACTCTGAGCCTCTCATTTGTACGCGCCCTGAGGCACATCAAACTGTGGGAGTCTGAGGCAGAGTGAAACTATGCACTCATAGGCTGCCTGTCCCCTTAAGGCAAAGAGGAGTGTAGATTTGAATATCTAACTCCCGTAACGGTAAGCTTAGCAAAACAAACTGATAATGCGCTAAATCTGTGAGTTACTGTTACTGTTTATGGTTGTGTAAACATACTGGAGATAGATAAAGCTTCACATTTTGGAGCTAAGGTTCTGAGCAGCAAGGTGGCCTGGTGGCTCAATGGGTTAAGCGTCAGACTGGGATGCGTCTGACTCCTAGTCCATCCCCCACCAGGCGTGTCCTTGAGGCAGACACCCAGCACTAGACCTGTAAGTCGCTTTGGATAAGAGCGTCTGCCAAGTAACGCAGCAGTAGCCATAAGAGAACGGTAGCCTGTGGAAACAATGATTTATGACAAAGTTACTTTAAGCAACTTTGTGCAGGGATAGAGGACAGTGTGAAAGTGAAAGTGTGACCAAATGGGTGTTACGGACACCCATTATCACTACTACACAAAAAATACAAAAAACAGATGGAACGTTTCCTAGAAACTGTTAATGGTCGGTCTTCATCAGTCTTGAACTATTTACCCTTTACTACTCTAAGACAGTTCATATGCACAGTTGGTCTCATTTCAACCGTAGAAGCTTGTAACTCCAGAGGAGATATAGGTTTCTAGACAGTCTCCTTCATAAATCTCCTTGTTGCACACAGGGACTCTAGAGGATAATTAGTGATTTGGATATTTTATTTTCTTTGCAGTTGTACTGAACCGTTCCCAAACTGCGCAATTCAGTGACCTTTATGAGGAGTTGCTTGTCTTCGTGACTTAGTTTTTGCTAGGATACCATTAACTAGACCTTGTACAGTAGACACAGGTGTATAGAAGTGTTTACCTAAAGACAGAGACAACACATGCATGGAATGTTGATGCCTGTCCCTTAAATAGGAAGTTAATGTTAACTGTCAACACTGGAAATGTGCTTAAGGGTAACGTTTGTATCAGAATACACACAGTTTACTTTCACTGAAACTAATAACAGAAGAATGTTGCTATTTGTGTATAATTATAGTTTTCACAACTGCAAACACTGTTCTCTGGTGAGTCAAACAATCACACGTGCATCCAATGCTGTCTGCAACAACTCTCCAAGTGTTGATACAACTCTGTGGCCGTTTATGATACACTGTTAAGGGCATAAGTACAATACATGTTTATTAAGGGTATGAATATAAAACCTACAAAAGTGTACCAATATACTTTAGTATTATCATAGCACGGCCTAACATAAAAAGTCTACTACTTTACTAAAGCTCAGCCGCGAGTGTGTGAGTACAGATATGAGATGAAAATAAATGCAAGACTTTCTGTCCTTAGCGTATGAAAGAACTTGGTGTATGTGATAAAGTAAGCTGACCTCTCCAACACCACATACTCACCTCAAGACAACTGGACAGTCACCCTCGTCAACACCTCCTCCTCTTGCTCGTTATAATTTGAGCTCCACAGAGACTCTTCTAATGACAGCCCTTGTCTATAACATCGTCGTCATGGCTCGTGTGCGCGCGCGCGTGTGTATGTGCGTTACGCACAGTGCATGTTTGCCCTGTAATGACAGCGGCTGTCTATAACAGCTCGTCCTGGCAGGGATCATTCGATCCTCCCTCTCTCCCTGTCCGCTGTCCGGTGTCACCCGTGTCCGGGTGGACGATGATGTGATCTTTAGTCCCCTCTGCGATCTATAGACTGGCATTTGGCTCAGGGAGTGTCCCCTGGCCCTGACATGCATGCTAAAGCTTGTCGTTCTTCTGCCGATATTCCCCCTGCCCGCCTTAAGTCCCATAACAGGAAGTTAATGCCAGCGAGCGCAATATTCCGACAGGCAGCATTAAATCGTGGAGTGGCAGTTAACCAGTGAAATTCAAGCCCCTGCAGGGAAAATATAGACACTTTGCATGTTTACACGAATGTGTGATGCAGGGTATCTTTTGTCGATGTGCATAAGCAGTGTGATCTCAAGAAGCCATTTGGATTCATGTCATTTGATTTAATGTATCTGCACTATTAAAGAGCCATTCCCTTTTCACTTTCTGGATCTTACTTAGAGCCATTTTGACTCTTAAAAACACTCACACATTTTGAGTTTGTTGTTGAGTTACTCTCATGTGAACCATGTCTCACAAACATGGGATTTTAGACTCAAAGTCAGGAACAGATGATTTGCACAAGGATGGAAAGAGCTAAAAGCAAATCCAAAATGTTTGGATATTCATCAGTACACAGCCACTTTCCCAAAATAAAAAAGTTTTTATGACTGGTGTTGCATGTGGGCAGAATACTGAGGAGACAGCACACGACACAAAGTATGCTGTGGAAATGCAGTTTTGTTTAGAGCACACTGAAACAGCACTAGTGAGATGATGGAAACATCATCAGAAACCAGACTCCACTTGGTGAAAATAAGCTGCTCTTTTCACGTGTAGGTTAATTTAAACATTACATTGGTTTAGGAATGGAGAGGTGTCATTATAAGGTAAGTTTATTTCCTGGACCAGCGAGATAAACTGCAGAATTTTTTCAAAGAGAGTAAAAACTTCTTTTGTGGTGGAGGTGGACTTTAATCCAAAGGAGATACTATGGATGTTCCTTAAGAGAGTAGTGGTTAGTAGTTCAAAACATTTACATCCTTTTACCCCTTTTAGCTGTAACCAACGAGTTACAGTGCAGTATTATCTTTTGTCTGACCAATTTCTCTGTCTCTACTATAAGTATAGTGTTTGTGGGTGTGAATCGTAGTTTTGTGTGACGTGGTGCTGTAAAGCTTTAGTCAGGTCTCAGGAGGGGTCTGCAGGATGGAATTTAAAAGTTCCGCAGTGCCATGGAATATGTAAAACTGTTTCATGTTTGCATTGTAAATGAAAATACAGATGGATATTGTCACTTTGGCTTTAATTGTATTGTTCTTCTAGCCTCACACGTGTTTGACTAAGAAAGTCTCTATGCTGATCATTTACTATTGACACGCACTTTTTATACGTCCATGTTTTCTGTCCCTTGTGTAGGCTTAGATGCACTGGTGTGTGTGTGTGTGTGTGTGTGTGTGTGTTTGTGTGTGTTCTGACTAGTGAGCGATCCTGAGGGACTGACTGTGTCCACTCCTGCATTGATGTCATCACTCTCTCATCTGCATACCTGACAGCACAGACCTCCTTTTTCCTTGCAACCCCCTTTTCATCTGTGTTCATCTGCGTGCTCCTTCCACTGTAACATCTTACTGTCACCTCTTATATCCCACAGAATTCTCTACATTTCTTGATTCACGTCTTTTAGACGTCTTGTGTTGCTCTCCTACATTTTCATGCCCCTGCTATTTTTCTCTCTGACTCAATACTGTGTGTTTTGGGAATTCAGCAGTTGGAGTTTCTAGATAAACACTGTGTTAGCAGGATTATCCCTGTTGACCTAACAATGTAAACTTGGGATTAGGCCTGACTCTCCAGGGATATATATGTGTGCATATTGGCCTAATTGTGTAAGCTTTCAATCTGAAAAGGCTACCTTTTAGAGCATGCACATAGGAACCACGGGCCAATAGACAATTAGTGTTAATTGTTTTGCATTTTGATGTAAATACTTTTATTGCCCCCAGGATATTTCCTGTATCTGCTACTGTATATTCATTGACTGTACAAATACACATGGCTCATAATTTACTGAAACATAAACATAATACTGAAATATCTTTTTAAATAGAAATAGAAATACAAAACCCCCTTTCCCAAACAAATGGTCAATACATACATAATCAGATGTTTGAACTGAAAAAATGTAAAATTTTAAGAAAGAAATAGAGTAATTTTGAAACTGATGGTGGCAACAAAGGAGCCTTTTTAACGAGGCGCTGATGGTACCTTTCCAGATGCACAACCTGTCCAGTCAATAGGCACTAATGCACCCTCACACCATCAACAATACAGGCTGTTGAACTGAGCACTGGTGACAAGCCAGAAAGTCATTTTACTCTTTAGTCGGGAGGACACGATAACTACGGTTTGTAAAAGTCAAATGTCAAATTGTCCCATCACAGAACAGACCATTTTAAATGAGGTTTGGCCCAAAGAAGACGGTGGCATTTCTGGAGTATGTTCCTATGTTCACAAATAGAGATAAGTCAAAAATGATCAGAATATCACAGTTCTTTGGTTAAGCAAACTGAAGAATGGGGCAGGGGGAAAAGTAAAGTGAGTGGGTGTTTGAGAAAGTGGGGCGAGGGCTGTGGTGGTGTGAGGTCAAAGGTGAGCCCCCCTAGTGATATCTCCTGTGCCACAGAGGCAGTCACGACCCGGTCAGCGGAGGTTCCAGGTGTCAGAGAGAGACGACTGACTGACGACGCCAAGCAGGACTTCTCCTGCGCTTCGTTCTGAATGGACCTTTCATCCTTCCCTCCCTCACGCTCCCCCTAACTCCTCTATGATCCTTCATACGCAAGTCTCTTCACTTTCACCTCTCGCTGTCTAACCACCGAGCCCCTAACCCTGTCAGCCTCTTACCCCCCCCCCACCTAACCTTCTTTTTCACCCCTTAAGCTAAACAATACCGCAAACGGTATTATCTGACCCTAGAAATGTGTAGTTATTGGGGCTTGTGGTGTTGAGGATAAAAATAACATACTTTAGGGTCCAGGAAACTCATGGTGATTAGCTGACATGATTTCTCATATAAAGCTGAGCCTTTATCAGCGTGCCATTGTACAGTAGTAAAGCTGATGAGCCCAGATGGGGTACATAGCTGCAAAGCCAGATTTCATTCAAAATAGCAGCTGTAGTTGTTTTTTTAATCCCACGTGCAAACAGCCTGTAAGATCTCTTTGAAGCAGTTTGTTTGAGTTTCATCTTGCTGGATCTGAGAAGCTGCTACTGGTATTTAACTTTTTATTTAACTTGACTTTCTGATGATTGCCACTTCTTAACTGAGTTTATTGATAATGATGTCTCAAAATACGGCATATATAACATTCTTGTTAATTTACACGCTATTTTCCCCCCCAGCATTCTCACTGTGTCTAGTGTGGGAACAGTAGCTGATATTCATAATCATTTCACATCTGCAGACAGGGCCCCACCCCGAAGGTATGGATGAGCTTCTCATCACTCTCTTACTATCTCATCATCATGTTGACCGGCTACCACGCCTGAGGACACGAGACAACCAGACATAGGCAGAGGTAGGTATGCACACACATATATACGCCGTGCAGCAGGTGCAGGCAGCACGAGGAGCTGCCAGTCGCTGCTTTTATGTTTCTATTCAATAACTTGTCTAATACAATCAAAGACTGTCAGCAAGAGTGACAGAAAGAGAAAGGAAGGAGGTAAAAGAGATTGCCTCCCTCTTTTCACTGATATGACTCTTCTCGTGCAGCTGCACCTAAAGTCAAACTTCCTTTTTCTCTCCGGTAACATTGCCTTTTAATGTTGTTGAAATGCCCTCTGGCATTTTTGCACATGAATCATATAAACAGGTGAGAAAATCACGGCTGCTCGGGGCAGCATACATTCTACTGTGTCAGCTCATCATATAGTATACATCCAGAAGTGCACACCTGCATGTGCTGAAGGAAACCAAAAAAAGACCAGGTAGTATTATTTAAAAGTGACATTTTTAGCAAAGCAGTCAGGATGTTTAGTTAAATGCCACAGCTTAATGAAACAATGACAGAATGCATTTACCTCTCTGCATAAACTGATGGCTTATTACTTTGATTTGATTTCGAGAGTCGCTTCACTCTGCTAAAGGTTAAAGGGAAGATATTCTAATCAGGCACTCTTTACACAACAGCAGCTCAATAAGGTCAACTGGTGTCACAACATTCAGGTTGGAGAGAAGAAGTGTGTGTGTGTGTGTGTGTGTGTGTGTGTGTGTTCACTTTCTTTGCAGCCACCTCCTGCCTACCTTTCTGTTGCTTGTGCAGTCACTCCACATCCTGTCTCCTGTTCTGTTTAGTTGCTTTTTTTTTCTTTCTGTATTCCATTTTCTTATGAAAATCATCACTGCTACACACACGCAACAGACTGAGTCATGTGTAAGGAGCTGGTGTCTGATGGGGGGGATCCGCCAGCCAATCGGCTGTATTGATTATTGGGCCAAGGGAGGTTGGTGGAGCGGCAGCAGTAATTAGGGCTTTTTGGTGTGGATTAGTCGAGAGAAAAGGTCACCTGCTCAACATCACTGGCAGGACCACAGGGAGGGAGGGGAGGGGTGACTTTGTGACGGGACTGTCCCCAGATGTGATGATTGCAATTGGCAAGGCTGCGTAGATGGATAGATACATACAATGCAGAGACAGAGGGAAAGATAGCTTAACACATTACTCATGTTGGTTGTGATACAGTGACACAGTAATCACCAAAATAACTAAAACCTGAGAATACAAAGACAAGAAACAAACCTTTTAAACAGAGGTTGCTAACAAACCAGCAACTTAGTTCGACCATCTAAACTACTATATGTGTATGTAAACAGACAACAGTGAAGACGATAGGAAATGTGAAACCAAGATGTGAAACTCATATAGATAAATATAACAATGACCCAACTCAACAACAATCAACTCTCTATAAAATACGTCTTAATTAACAAAACGAGAAATACAGGTAAAATATCTTTTCAACACCCTACATAAAGATAATAAATGTATCAGAAGAACTGTTGTGTGGCTCTTGTAACTGCTAATTTATCATTATCATCTTGATACAGTCAAATTAACGTATCCGTTCCTCACTAAAGATGTTTTTTCTATTTATTTTTCTTGCCTTGTCTTCCAGTTGTCAGAAAAAGAACAAGTTTGGATTCAGGTAATCCAGATTTAATATATTTTCCTGATCAAGTGTGAAAACATGAACAGACTAGAAGCTACATGTAAAAAGCTTACTGCTATGTATCTGAAAAAGATTAGTGTAACACAGTGTAAATAATATCACCAGCCTCTGTACAGTGTTGACCACCCAGGTTTCCCCTTTGGGAATTAATTAAGTGATCTAAGTTACTAATAAAGGGTTGTGAGGCGATTTTTATTTGCTGAATTTTTCTTACATCTATGCTTTTTGTGAAAATACTAGATAAATGTACCTTATTTGGCCACAAACAACTACGTAACTGAAACAGTGGAAGACATTTAGAGGGGAACTCACATCTTTATCTTCTTCTGTCTCCAAACCTGCAGGTCTACTTCTCAGTGGTATGACAAGTCTGAAACTATCTTAGGGTCGTGACCTGGACAAACAGGACTGAGGAGCTGCTACAGGACATGGAATGTCTCTTTTGTTTTTGTTTCGTTTCGCGTTTGGACTCAGAAGTGGAGACTTCTTTCTTCTGCACTTGCTGGAGTAAACAAAAAGCATTTTCTTGGCAACAAATGAGTTTACATGAAAAAAACATGAGACTAAATGATAAATGAAAAAATGATAACCTCTTAGACAGAGCTCTGTGTTGTAACTGAATCAGTTATTCTTTCTTTTCTTTTCGATATACTTGTGTTCTTAGCTGCTAAAAATGTAATTCATTTTAAGGCTAGCACTATTTTTGTGAACATATTTTTGGTGTTAGAATAGCAACTTGTCTGGATTATCTGAATGTCCCACAGTCTACATATGTGCGCCTGATGCCATGTGGAACCAATTGTTTCTTATTAAAAAAAAAGCCAGTGTGAATGATTAAGAAGGTGTCTGCTTGTCCGCATTTGCTGGGTGTCAGCAGCCCTTCTAATCCCCCAGTGTGAGGCTTAGCATGCAGCAGCAACGGTAGCAGACTTGGGTAGAGCTGGTTTTGTGCAAAGCTGCAGCACTCCTAGTGGTGGAAACACTGAAGAGTACCACCAGGCAACAGCAGACAAGTTTTGATTGAGTGATCTTGAGGACGTTTTGTATTTCTACCCGCTTATGTGTGTTGTGTTAAAGCAATGGCAGTGATGTGTGTTTGTAAAAAGGTAGCCACTACAGCGTGTTTATGTCTGATGGCAGTATGAGGGACTTCACTGTCTCTGTCTGTCTCATAACACAACAATGCATGTTCCTGAATATGTATTTATGAGCAACATTGGCTTGCTGCACGGGTGCACTCCTGTTCATCCGAGCATAGGCTGCATGCATTTGATCCCATGTTTAAAACAGTAAGCA
>JAUMHF010000003.1:10785309-10801475 GCA_032359275.1 Microctenopoma steveboyesi | reverse complement strand
AGGGACTTCACTGTCTCTGTCTGTCTCATAACACAACAATGCATGTTCCTGAATATGTATTTATGAGCAACATTGGCAAACATTTGCTTGCTGCACGGGTGCACTCCTGTTCATCCGAGCATAGGCTGCATGCATTTGATCCCATGTTTAAAACAGTAAGCATGAAATGTAAATGTCTGTGGAAAGTGCCAACAGAGTGTTGTGTGACAATAAAGGACACATGACGGGTGTGACAGGTGAGTCAGACAATTCAGGGCCAAACAAACCCTGGATCAAACCTCAATTTGGAAACAGACTGTCCTTACTCTTCTGATTAATGAAGACATGAAGACGGGCAATGTGGCACACGTTAAATTATAATTGATGACAGCATATGACATTTTTATTTTCAGTTTCTGATGCGGTGATTGAAAAAAACTTAGCAGCAATAGACAACATAGCAATATGATGTGTTATATATAATATATAATAAATAATGTATGTATAATGTGATTGGGTCAGAATCTGTTGTCATGGTGCCCATGGTGTATTTAACACTAACAGCAACTATACGGTAAATGTGTGGTGGCAGAATAGGCAGAGCAGTCGGGTTTATCTGGACTCTGCACAGCTCCTGCTTTACAGAGTTCACCACAGGGTCAAAAATGTCACCACATACATCACAGCTGTAGCAGAACGGCACACACCGTTGCCATGGTGATCAGCCATTTTTTCCCCCCGCTGTGCTAAGCCAAACACTGGTGGGTGGGTGGATGGGTGCTGAGATGCTAGAAGAGACAAAGGAGATTGTGTGCAGAGTCTTATGTGTGTTTCACAGTTTGTATGTAAAATGTTTGTTGGTCCAGGCGCATGTCGGTCTCTGCCTCGTTTGGTCTGACTGCCTCAGCTGTACTCATCAGGAACACTTTGCAACAATAGCTAAGGTGGCCATGGTGGGAGCTGCACAGTGTGATAAAACTGGCAAAATGAGGGTGTTAGAAGGTCCATTGAACATAATCAGGCTGTGCTAGATGGGCTCGGCTGTTGGGTTTGGGACCATAAGTCTGGCGATTAAACATGCATGCAGAGAATCCTTCATCACGGGTGAAACAAAGCCGCCCTGCCCTTCTCACGTGTTCCAACATCGCCATGGAAAAAGCCTGTTTCCCTGGCAACTGAACTGGCTCTCTTTGTCACAGGAATGGGGAAAGAGGAGGAGGGAGGAGGGGTAGTTGAGTGGAGGTATGACACTCAGACTGACCTCTACCTGACCTCTGAACATGCCGTGTTCTTTTTCTAGAGCTTACCTAGAGGAAAAGATGTGATTGCTTATTTTGGACTGCAACAAAGAGAAGTTCTTTCAGCGAACTCACAATTCCTACAATTACATTTATCCTTTTCAGTTTGACTGAGTGTTCGCACATATTCGTCATGTGTTTCTGTTCAAAAATTTCATATAGCTGCATAAAGTGAAGTAGACAAGCAAATGTTCTCAGCAAGTATGAGGGAGGACATTTACGTACGCTGTCATTATTCCATGCTGACAGACAGTACTGCCTAAATGTTTTCGTGCTCGCCAACATCTTTTCTTCTACTGCCCCAAGTGGCAGTGGAAGAAAGAGTGCAGTGCCAATGAATGTGCAGCAGGGAGAAGCTGAAAAAGTGAAATAGGGAAAGAGAAATGACTCAACGCAAGGAAATGAAGGATACAGTTCAGAAAGTGGAGTGGTGAGAAAAAGACAATGGCTTGTTAATATAGGCAGCCAGACAGAGAGAGGAAGGGAGAGGAAGGGAGACAAAGTGAGACGCCGCTTTTATGTGAACTCATGGCTGCTCCCATAGCAAAGACTGTTACTCTGTCTGCAATGTTAACCTAGTGTTTCCCTAATGGGCTTAATGACATATGGAGCACAGATTGCAGTAGAAGCCTCACTTTGAAACCACTGGCGCCTCGCTTAAGGCTTCACAAGCTGCACATTATGAAGACGTGGTGACTAAAGACACAGGTCAAATCTGGTGTACTGTAATGGGTTTGAGATAATAATTTAGAGGATCTTTTTCCTGACAGCTAATTTTTGCATCTGACTATAAATGGATCTCAACAGGTGTATTTTTTTTTATCAGTTCCCAAAACAGCAGAAGTAATATGCAGAGGATCACTTCTTTAAATGATAGCGATCGTTTAAAGCGGCGATGCTCTAAGCATCTCCCAGCGGCGTATCACCCGCCATTTTGTTTCAATTTGTTCCCATCACCGATATCACTTACTCCTTTCAGCTCCTTTAGTCTGTCCACATCTTGCTTGTCGTCTGGCCGTCATCATCTCGCGGACTGTTACTGATGAAATCAGTAACAGTCTGATGGATGCTGGAAAGTGGAGCTAATGGGCTTTCAAATGCTTTATTGTGAATGCAACCTGTCAAGAGAAGGGAGATAGAATCAGATTTGACTGGGTGGGACCGGTGGTCAAATAAAATGTATTTAAAAACAGTATTGTTTCTTTTCTGCACATATGGGAGAGAAAGAAAAAGAAAACTTTAGAAAGTATGTTAGGTAAAAGCACATACTTACATAAAACTTATAAGATGCCCTTGGATAATTGTTGTCTTTGCAAGTCTTTTCATCCCTGCTCTCTTTCTCCTTTGCAGTTTCCCCTTTGCCACATGCATCCCACCCAAACCAAAGAAGAGAGTAATACTGCCTCTTTTGGCGAGATGCGGTAAATGTGTTCCTCTCTGGCAGATGAATAATGTCAAACAGACATATTTATATTCATTTAGGTCTAAGGAGGAGGAGAACCCATCTGTAACGGATGTGATAGGAACCACTACGTGTGAGTGTGCGTGCATTTAGGTGAGTGTCTGTGTGTGTGTGTGTGTGTGTGTGTGCATGCGTACAGGCATGTTTGAGCATGTGTTAGAAGGTATCCATCGTTTGTGATAAATGAACGGTGCTTTTGTGTGAGTTGATAGCATGTTTGTGGACTTGTGTGTGTCCAACATATGTGTGTGTGTGCGTGCGTCTGCATGCAAGCGAGGTCATTCCCCGGTCACTCGTTCAGGCTGTGTGATGAATGAAGAGGAGAGGAGCCTGCAAAGCCAGAGAGATTTGGGAGAAACATTGTTCTATAGGGTTAAAAATGGTCTTGTGTTGTGCCAGAGGCTGAGGGAACGTTGCTAAAGAAAAACAAGACTGTAATCTAAGTGGATGTTCATCATATGTGACGTTTAAAATCAAGCTTGCTAAAGTAATAAACTAATAAAATATTAATATTTGCTATTTGATTGCACTGATTTGCTTTGTGAAGGATTTTGCAAGTAAATGAAGTTTCTAAAATTTGCTCTCCCCTTCTTTTTTCCTACATGAGAAGTGAGATGGAAGTGGCTGTGTTTGGTTTCGGCAGCAGGCCGGCGGGGTCAAAGACATCTGACTCGACCACGATGGATCAGCTTTCAGTAGACAGGAAGTCAGTGGACCAAACAGGAAGGAGTTTGCACAGAGAAGGCTACTGAAAGCCAACACTGACTGGCATCAGTGAAAAAATAGATGTGTGTAAGTTTTTATTTAAAAAACCAAAGACATTACTACACAGAGATTAGCTCTGACCACAGGAGCTGCTGAAGATTGGTGTGTGCGCATCTGTAAATATGTGCTTGTGACGGTGTGGTCAGGCAGAAATGCATTGTGGGATCGAAGTCCACACCTTGTCCTAAATTATTCATCCTGTCAGCGGGCCAGTTCACCATCACCGTGGAAACCGCTGACCAAGAGCTTTACCCCTATCCCCACGGATTCATCTCTTCATCCCCTCCCTGGCCCTCACTTCCTCATCTCTCTCTCTCATTATCTCCTCCCTGATTTGTTCATCCCTCTCACTCCTCACTCCACTTCAAGTCTACCTTCTTCCTTCTTTCTTTTCATCTGTCTTTCTTCAACTCCCTTTATTCAGTCTATCTGTCTTGCTCATTAGTCCTGAACTCCCACTGACTCTTTCTTTCTTTTCTGCATGTCTTTCCCCTTGCTGACATTCTCTCCTCTGCTACCCCTGTGTTGCTGACTAAGATTATAATGTGTTGGCTTTGTAGGATGTTTATGTTTGTGTCTTTGAAGCCTGCCCCAGTGGCCTCTTGGAAGACAGCCATAATCCTAGTGAGCTGCCAGAGGTTGCTCAGCGTGCCGTGGGTGCGTGTTTCGCTTCATCCTCATACGTGTGTGAACGCGTGTGTGCACATGACCAGCCCTGAGTGCAGTGTGTGAGTGCGTGAACGTGGGAGTGTGAGTCAGTAATTGTGACATGGCTCATACATCATGACCAGAGCTCGTTTGATTACAAGCGGAGGGGCCAGGTGATTAATTGGTGGATTCAGCTTCCTGGCCCGAACTGTGACGCCCGATCACAGAGCATCTGTACTGACACACCCCCCCAACCCCACTGCCCTGCGTACCCATGCACCGCCTACACCCATACACACACACACCGAGGTACCCCCTGCCCTCATTTCACTTCCTCCCCAGCACTCCATTGCCTTCTGCCCTTTTCCAGCTTCCACCAACACACACCTTACCGTTTCTCTTCCTTCCTCACCAGTGCTCCTTCTGGCTTCCTTTTAATCTTACCCCTACCCCCACTCCACTCCCCCTGTCCTTTTCACTGTATATCTTGTCTTCACAGCTTTCTACTCCAAACCTTTTGTTTCTCTTACCTAAGGTTCCACTTGTTTGTGGCCTTTTCTGTACAACACACTGCTTCATCCTCCTTTCCTTTACCCCTCCATTGCCGTTTTATATATATATATATATATATGTACAGCGTACCAGCCAAACCCCAATCTGTATCTGAATTCCTGCAAGCACATGAAGAAATGACACATTAACAATATTCATCTTTGCATGAGAGTCCACAAACTGTACAAACACACACACACACACACACACACACACACACACACACACACACACACACATACACATATGTTGCTGCCTTGCCAAAAGTCTAATTTGTACATCAATCTGTACTAGCAGCTGAAACCATCTCTGATCCTCTGCGGCTGTAGGTAAAAGTCCAAAGCCCAAAGCAAGTAGTCCTTAATCTGAGAAGTATGCAATCTTGAGGCAAAGCAACATGTGGTCCCATGGTCAAGTTCCTTTTGTTCCTAGATTGTGGTACCTTGTGAAATACCTTTTTAGTGTGATTGTCTTTTTATAACCTAGTAAAACCACCACAACAATAACCTAACCAAACTAAGCTTTAGCTACACAGGTCATTCTTGTTAGTAGAATCAATTTACTGTTGGTCTTAGTCCTTGAGCGGGGCTGACAAAAAAAAAAAACAATAAATGTAATAATATACTGAACTTAGAGCACAAGACAGATTCTTTTTAAAAGAAACAAAGAAGGAGATACTGTGTATAAGCACGCAAGCTAGAGGGAAGTACAGACAGTTAGTGTGAGTGTGTGTGTGTGTGTGTGTAAAATGAATGTGTGTGTGTGCATTCCCCTGGCTCTCACCTCCATGCAGTATCAGGATGAGGGATGGTCCTGCCAGCGATCAGCCCAGGCCTGGACTCAAGCTCGGCACAAGGATTCCCTGCTGAAACCATTAGTCTGGGTATTAAACACCATTAGAGTGCACACATACACACACATTCAGGCTGAAAGTGCTTTACCACAACTCTACACTCTCAAACATACACGCATTGTATGAGTGTATGTGTAGTTGGATGCTCATACACACACGCGCGCCATTAGAACAGAGGGTGGGGGAGACTGATTGCCAGGCAGGTGGGTTGAATCTGAAGGGAAAAGAAGAACATGATTGGAGAAAGAGAGCGATGGAGAAGAAAGCGAGGGATGGAGGTTGGAAGAGCATAAAAAAAAACACTTTTCCTTTAATGTCTAATTCCTTTTACCATCATCTGCTCCACTTGCCTTTTCTAATGCATAATTAATTAACAACGAGAAAAATAAATTAAATTATATCTTACCTCTTCTTTCCCGCACACAGCTCATGAATGTTTATTTCATATGTGCAGGTGTATTTACTACGTATCTGTTTCTCTATGCATGTGTGTCGTTATGTGTGTCTGTCCTTTCACTTTGTGCACTGGACTGAGCATGTCCCTGGCGATCCAGGTGTAATTGGGTTAGTGACAACCAGGACAATGTGACACCTGCAGGTCTCAGCTGTGCATCTCCCTGCTGAACTGGCCCGGAGTCAGCTGGAGCTCTGTCATCTGGACCGGCCTCAGCTGAAATGGCCATTTTGGGGCTGATCCAGGGTTAGCGGCTCGGCTGGGCACAGCACACATTTCACTCTAAATCCTAACCATTTGTCTTCCAGTCTGACAGAATGAACAGAGAAAGAGATTATGTGACATCCATTAAAACAATTGTGGGAATTAAGAGTGACCTCTTTCCAGAGACAACACGCACATGCAGGTTTAAACAACAAACTAGATTATCAGGGAGTTCTTTTGAAACATGTGAGCTGTTGTTGTTGGCACTCAAGTATAGACATTTTGAGATGTTCCTGTTAAGTGCTTCTCTTTAACCTGGCCACTAGGGGCAGTATGGCATTTAGCAAACCACAGTTTACTGAGGACATCAAATAAATCTCACGTTATAGTTTTTGTAATGCTGGTTACATTAAAACTTTCTGAATTCACCAGCTGATCTGTCCTCTAGCTTTTACTTCCTCCTTGAAATTCCTCACTTGTGGGACTAATGAAGGATTATTTCATCTTATCTTATCCTATCTTATCTTTTCTTTCCATTGTTGTTCTTCTCTTCCTTTCCATTGTGATCATACCTTCCAACGTTATTATGGTGATCAAGCAGGTCAGTGGATGAACAAATATGTGCAACATATTGGGGGAAAATTTTGGAAGTGTCAAAATTTTGTAAATGTGACGTTAATTTTTAACAGCAGCGGTGAAGACCTACCTATTGAATCTATTTTAATTTAATTTGTTGCCCATTAGAGTTTGTTCAACACCACCACAGATTCACATTCTGTACTGCACTATCAATCCAACCTTGCCTCCACTTTTTACACACTTCTTTGTAAATGAATCCATATTCTAAAGCACTGACAAGACAATACACTAGTTGTTTTCAAACAAATGTTTTTTTTGCTTTTTCACATAAAGTTATACAGAAAAAAGTTGCTTAGTGACCAGAAAGGCCTGAGCATTGCTGACAAATATCACACTCACATGCAGCAAATAAACGCTGTTGGTGTGTGACAGTTTCCAGGATACCCTCCTTCTCACATCAGGCAGAACTTGTGATCACAGACTAATATCATCACACAACGGCTCCTTGTCACATTGGATTTCTGCTGTTCGTGTCTGAGATGTGTCTCTCTAGGCCCAAGTGGCGGCAGACCATGCTAACCAGAGCGATGCCATCGGAAGCTAATAAATCATCTGTGGTTTTATTTCAGATTTATTCGGACCGTAATGAAGACACGACAAGCCCCGGGCTGTAACCGACGGCGACAGGGTGACACTGATGAATGGCTAAAGGTGCGTTCTCTACAGTGGGAAGGAGAGAGAGAACTGTCAGGCTATGACAGTGTGTGTGTGTGTGTGTGTAGGTGTGTGTGTGTGTGTGTGTGTGTGTGTGTGTGTGTGTGTGTGTGAAATAGAGAGAGAGCTACACGCACAGGCAGGTAGGATTAGCATTCAGTAATAACTATACAAAACATAAAAATTGCCATGATAATGACTGTTAACATCCAAATCCTTGCCATTAACATCATTATTTTGTCATCATTTTCATCACCATTACAACTAATGCCCACTACCATTCTCATTGTTTGTCATCATCATCATCAGTTTGATAATCATTGTATCAACTGTCTATAACACCACTAAAATCTTTGGCACGTCATTATTTATATTATCATCATAACCCTAGAATTATCACATTGCAGTTCTATATTGCTACAAACCACTTAAATACATTTGTATTCCAGTAAGTTTATGGATTCGTCCACGTGGACATTTACATCAAATGGAATGAAATACCCTGGAGGAATTTCTCATTCACAAGAATGGCACATGTAAGGTCACATTAACCTTGTCCTTAGGCCTCTGAATCAAATAAGTTCATCTATGAATTACATTTGAAGAAATTCCCCCAAAGAGTTCCTGTGATAATGCACATAGTGACACAGTGACTTTGACCTCTGACCTCTGACCACCAATCTAGTTAGTTTGTCCACAAAAATGTGATTTATGCCACTATCATCCACCTCCTCATTACTGTTACTACTGTTCTGATTTCCAACATTAAGAATATGGTTACTGAATTTACACAGTCGTGTTTATTGTCATTACATAAACACCATCAGTAATGTAATGTTGTTGATCCAGATGTCTCTCAGCACAGGGTACACAATAGTCATTATCATCTTTTTAAATCAGAGTTAGGGCGACTGTATCACAGTAAGTAAGGCAGTCAGCAGTAGTCTATGAACTCCAGGGTTGGTGGTTCGCTTCCCAGTTCCCAGTGTTCCTGGACAAGACACTGAACTTTGAACTCCTGTCCTGAGTATTAATAAGCTATCAAATATTATCATTAACCGTCATCATAACAAACAACATCAACATTACAGGAAAGAGTTTAGCTAATATAAGCTGAATATATATATTAAATAATTGGTATTACCGTTGTAACATTGTTCTTATCTTCACCATTATGATTATCGTCATCACCAAACCTCTGACCTGTTCGTGTTGGTATTCCCTCTCTCTCTCTCTGCGTGGCTGTACTCTATAATACTGACTATGTGTTTTGATAATGTGTTTTTTTGTGTGTCATCACAATCCTTTCTGTCAGCCAAGGACAAATTGACTGAGCCAACTCGATACTTAAACCATGGAAGCTTCCAGTCATCTTGTCAATCAACGAATCCATACAAAGCTCGCCTCGCCCGGGCCTGAAACAGTTTGGAACAGCAAATTGTCAAGAGTACTGAAAGGCATGGAGACATTATACACTGTTTACCAGCAGCGTGTGCCAGTTCGACAAACATCCCACTACACCGTACAATACAACAAAGACAATAATCCATATATGTTATGCTTTCGAGAACATAATAATAATACTTTGTCTATATCATTGTAGTTTGGAAGAAAATATGAATAAAAAACAAGTGAACGGCTGAAACCCTGAACATACTTTACTGAAAATATATCTCAAATGTATCTATATTTAGAAAAACATATGTATCAAATGATCTCCAGCTGTAAATGTGCTCCAAGCTATAAATGTGGATCTGAGTAGTTGGTAAGTTGTTCCGTATTGAAGGTTGTTAACTGTAGACAGCTTGTACTCATAGCAGTTACAAATTATCCTAATGACAAACCAGACTCATGGCAAAAAATGTCACAGTTAATAAAAACCCACATGGATCACTCCTGCAGAATACTCCACTTCTCTGCTCTTGATCCATATGCTCAAAATGTGCCAATAGATCACTAAATATGTTCTGTTCTGTGAAGTCTCAGGTATGCGGCCCTGGTACATTGGCACAGAAATCATACATGTATATGTGTCGTGGTCGTTTGGAAGTGACTGAACCAGTAGGGTTCTCTTATTATTAATGGCAAAAACTAAAATGTAAAAGATAGTTTCAGTTGTAAACTAAGCTATTCCATTTGAAAACACAGTTATGGTGTGTATCTTCATATATTTCACAGTGCTGTGTCTTTTCTCCATCACCCTGTACTGCTGTTTGTCCATGGTGAGACAACATGAAGGCATTCGGTGTCACTGTCTGACGACTAGCATGAAAGGACAGATAACACGCTACTGTTTTACACTGGTACCATCGCTCTCCTTCCATCTTCATTACTCCATTTCACACACTCTGTTGCACTCCTTCACTCTGCCTCTCCATCCCCTTTCTGCTTTTCTACAAATCTGTCACTCACTACCTGCGAAAATCTCTATCACAATCTCTCTCTTGCCCCTCAATGCTCTCTCTCTCTTTGGTCCATGTTTCCCCTGACTCTGACATGAAAAGAACGATTTATGTTTATGATATGTTTACCATATTTACCCTGTGGTGCTTTAAATTTTAGTTTTCATATGGATGGGAAACACTTTCATACACACACACACACACACACACACACACACACACACACACACACACACACACACCTGTAAGTGAACAGAGCCAGTTAATTAGAGCTTGAGGCCCTTCTCTCCTAACGAACCTGGGGGTAATTAAAGAGCCCCTGGACACAGGCGTGTCTGTGAGCTACTTCTAATTAAGCCCCAGCGAGCTGATTTAGCTAATTAGCTAAAGGCTCGATGTCGGACGCCAAAGTGTTCCAGCCCCCGTGGAACACAGGAAGTTACAATGTTCCCACATTGTCCCTGGCAACACTTTAATTTCCTGGGGCATTAATCACATAAGTTACAACTGTCGCTATACAGACTGCCAGACTGGCAGGGGTGGAGGAGGTTGGGGGATGAAACCCACAGGGTGAGAGGTTTGGACAATTCATGTTTAAGCTCTCTGACCATTCACAGTTTGTCAAACGACATCATCGTGCCGTATAAGAAACCTATGCCTGGTATGGACAATGACGATATCAAATAAATACTAAGTAAAGAGAATTCAGATCAACACCCACAGCACGTGCCGTGTTATTATATTATATTTAGCAACATTAGGGGTGTGTGCACTTTTCTCTGCAAACAAAGTGTTACAATGATTTGTTTGCCACCTGTCTGAGTTCCTTACTGAAGGCGTTTGTTGCCTTCACTAGACATAATGTTTAATTTTGTCCATTCCTAAAGTTACGCAGTTAGGCAGCATGCTTCCAACAAACTGCAACGTCAGTGTTATTACCTGCTTCAAATCGTCGTACATGAAGACGGTATATGGGGCGAAACTCAATGAAACACTTTCAGTCAGTTCAAAAGTTCTGTACGTCAGTCTATAAAGTGACAAAAATATTTGTGTGAAGAATGAAAAACATGATCTTGAGCTGTCAGATCCCGTCTACTTGTCTCTGCATATTTTGCCAAGCACTGTGTAAGTAGTGTGTGAATGTCAGATTTAAAAAAGACATGTTTCATGTCCTGTGAGATTTGACGTGATCTGACCTTACATCTTATATCAATTAACCAAATCTCCAACCTTAACATTAGCTGTCTATTGTGTATAATAACAAGAAACACGGCATACAATAACATATTAGCTAGTAGCTGTAGACAGTGTAGATGGTTGGTTTATCTATGCTGAAGTAATGCTGTCACCTGTGTGGAGGTAATTAAGTATAAGCAGAAACAACAGCATACAGATGGATGATGCGCTGTTCTCATTCATTTGGTCAGACTGAGCATTAGGTATTATGAACCTAAGTGTTTTAATGACACATAGGACACATACCAAAATAGATCTTCATCTTGTTACATCTGCTCCCACCTCCTTTTCGTCTCTTCTTCTTTTACTGTGTGTCACCAATAACTCAGTTTCCAACTTCATAGCTGGAGCGCATCTGATCCCCATTCATTTCCACAGCGGGAGAGGGAGAGCTGGCATTGGCCACTAAGGCTCTGATCAATCATGGTCTAGTGCGACAGCTTGTATTAGGGATGGAGAGATGGAGGGATGAAGAGATACAGAGAGAGAGAGCAGAATATAGGATATTCAAATGTGGATATTTCGCTTTCCGAGTTGCATGTGATTTGTGGACATGAGCAGATGCAATCGTAAGATGATCAAAGGAGGAGTAGAGAGGAAAGGGAGGGTTGGAAAAAAAACATGACCAGCCCTGTTCGTTATTAAGAGATTAAATCCCATCTGTGACAGACTTGTCAGGGCAGGAGACAGAATCGAGCACGGCCGGTAATTTGACTAGTTCCCTATCTCCTCACCGCTCAGTTGGCTGATGACAGCCGGGCGACAGAGCGTTGAATATGCAAGATGTCTCAGCCTCTATCCCTCTTAACTCCTACGATCTACCTCGCGTGTGAATACTGTCATGGCACCCTCAAAGACAAAAGAAAAATATATGCATGAACACACACATGTCCTGTGAAATGGTGCATTTTGACGCATTTGCATTCTCACCAAGAGGTTTTGACCTCCCAGGATATTGAAGGCTTACAGGTTCAGGCCAGTCAGTTGTGCATAATACAAATTCTCACTTTTAATTTTTACTTTTGGCTCCTTTCTCTTTTCTTTTTCAGCACGTGTGTGTGTGTGTGTGTGTGTGTGTGTGCATCTCCACTGACAGTTCCTGTTAGCCTGATGTGCAGATCCTTCCAGCACACCCACAGTGAATCCAGTCAGGCCAGGTGTTATTTTAACACTCACTTTTGGAAGATGAACGAGGGATGTTTTCTTCCTCCTGCTCCCATCACACACATTCTCATGCCTAGTTCTCTCCTTCCTTCCTCCTAGTCCCATCCCTCCATTCGGAAAAGCCTGACCCAGTATTACAGTGACATTATGGGGCCACTTACCGCCCTGCTAAAATAAACCCCAGTGAAGGAGGAGTGTGACAGAACGGGGTTACAGCACGCCATCGCACAAATTAATCAAACAAATAAACGAGGAATTTAGACTTAAACAGGGAAGAGCTCTCCCTCCCTTTTGTCTTCTTCCTCGTCTCCTGTGTTTGTTCTTGTGTGCACTCTGAGACCCACAGACGCTTGGAGATGAAAACATACAAGCATGCAGACGTGCAAGCCCTCCACCATGCACATCGTGTACATGGACCATCATAGGTAAAAAAGCCTCCATCAGTGAGACATGATCGGCATCCATCTAATCCACTCAATGTTTTATTTTGTGACAGGAGGGATTGTCATAAAGCTTCAGTTTCTACACAGTGGGCATTTTCCACTGGACCAGATGTCTGTTGCTCCTGGCACTCATCTACCAGAAAGCAGAGCTAGGCCAGAAAAAATGTTTCTCGACAGGTCGATTTCTTGCCAAATTTTAGTCAAGCAACATTTTTCCTATCAGTTCTGTCAAATGTCAGGGCCTGTTCTGTCAGCAGATTGTAAAATGGAATGACTTCATAATGCGCACAGGCATGACGATTGTAGCATCACTAATGTGCTCAGAGTTCATGCTGCATTCTGAACTGTTTTGTGTGTTTTTTTGATATCAAAGTAATTTCTAGGCTGCACAAGCAACTACCAGATCAGAATTAAAAGATCAGTCGTAGAAGAGGGAAAGGCTGAATTCATACAAAACACCCACCGACTCATCACAGGCTCCAAAGCTAGTTTCAAGTCACGAGAACTAGGATTTTAATGTGGAGTGATGACATTGTGTTGTTTGCCTGTTAAGAGTATTTATATCAGATATTTTTCTTTGGCACAGGAGGAGGACTTGGAGGTAGCTCTACAGTCAACATGTTCACATGTAGAACCTTGGCAACAAATCAGCCTGTCATCAGTAATCACTGTTGCATGTTGTGTTTGGTAATAAAGGTTTATTTATTTAAAAAGATAACTGATCATTACAAAGCCCTTTTGCTATGATGGCACAACAAAACGTGCTGTGCGGCCTGGTAGCTCAATGGGTTAAGCGTCAGACTGGGATGCAGGAGGTTGTAGGTTCGAATCCTGTCTGACTCCTAGTCCATCCCCTACCAGGTGTGTCCCTGAGCCAGACACCCAGCGCTAGCTCCTTGTAAGTCGCTTTGGATAAAAGTGTCTGCCAAGCACAGTAAAGTAAAGTAAAGTAAAGTAATCACTATCTGTGTCCAAACATTTGACTGGACTGGTAGTGTACATCAATGGGACATGAACAGTCAATTAAAATGTGTTGCAGTATTTCATATTTTAAGTCTAACTCACCTTTCTTTGGTGCAGTGCAGGGTTTGCATATGAGTTGCATTGCACGTGATAGCACGTGAATGCTGCAAAAAAACAAATCCCACTCTAGTTAGATTCACATCATTATCACTGAATGATTTTAAAAACTTGGGGCAGTAGGCACAAACTTCGTTATATTGGTTATAACTGATCTATATGTAATTGATTAATAATTTATGTAATTAATGTTATATAGTGTTTTATTGTGTTCACTTAAAATAATAATTGTAGTGATAATTAATTGGCTTAGTGTTTGTGGTCAAATTCAGTTAATATTAATATTCAAAAAAGTTTATATGAAATTTATTTGATTATGATGAACAGTATAAATGGAAGAAATCATTTTACACTGCATCAAAATGTGTAGTATTGTGCAAAAAATCCCAATCAAATAGGGGGGAATAAACAACCATTCAACAATGAAATGTGTATTTTAGACTGTTGTTCCTGACATGATAATGTTAAAGCTTTTACTGCTGACCACTTGTAAAGACTCCTAATTGTTCTTTCATGTTTCACTCATGCACCATTCAGATAAACCCAAACATTAAACACAGTTCGTTAATGCAAACATTCAATCACTGCGTCATCTCTCAACACTTGCAGATCACTGCCAGTGTCACACAGTGGTTACTATAGCAACGGCTCCAAGGTCCATTCCGCATGCAGACAACATCTTGATTAATCTCGATGATGACAGTGCGACTCTTGATGGGGACGGCTCCACATTGATCCGTAATGAAGCCATTGAGCTGCATGACGAATGGAGAGGAAGGAAATTTGTGAGCACATGATTAATGAAATAATTAATTAAGTAATTGGATTGACTTAATTATTTATTTCCTAATTCTTGAAGTCGGATACAAGTTTGATTACATATTCAAATCAGGGAGTGCACTGGGGTGAGCTGTGTTCTTTTGATTCTCAGTAAGTGTAGCTCACGGATTGTAATGAATGAAGTTTTAGGGAAATAAATCATTTGTTTTGGTTGTTTTTTAGTTCTTTTCAAGAAATTCTCGGTCAAATTGAAAGTGGTTTCCAAAGTTTAGGGTTATTTGGTATTTAGGTGACCAGATTAATGAACATCTGGGCAGTCCATCTCATGAGCTCTCTAAATTGAGCCAAACACAGTTGTTTCGGCTTTTCATTTTATTAATAATATAGATGATTAACTATCTTAATGAAGAGTTAAGTCTGTGATATTATTCCCACATGTGACTCCCAGTACGTCTGGAAATAGATTTTGTGAGTCCACGTTGTCTTTTCCATCTGCTGCCTGCTGCTAAGGGGTGTGTGGGATGTTTCCTGGACCTGCTGTCAGGACTGTGAGCTTTTCCAGAGAAAACACGCAGTACGGTTGGATCCTTTCTTAAAAGACTGGTGTGGTCTCCCTCCATAAGCTTCTGCATATGTCAAACCTGGCATTAGAGTGTTAACTTCACACTAAATCAAATGGAAAACCTATTCAGATTTCCCATAACTCACATCATAAATGGGTTGATATACTAGTTCTATGGGCCATGTTGGTAGCGAACCCTAACTTTTCAGCTAATAGATACCACAGCAGTTCCTTCTGCTAATGATCTGCAGCACTTATTACTGCATGTCTGACAACTCCCAATTCATTCTCTCCTGCAACTCGCCCTTTTATCACCTTCCCTGCTTCTACTGAAACATGTGTTCAGTAGGCTAATAAAGTGAGTCAGAATCAAATATTTATTTATTTGTTTTACGTTTCTGTCTTGGGAATAACATTGCTGACTATGCATGCTCTTTTTTCAGCTACACATACCCACACCTGGAAGCAACCTACTTGTGTTGAGTATCACCTTTATCTGTGTGACGGCTGTCGCGGTATTCCACCACTAACACTAGCAGTAAAAATAAAACCATCTGTATAACTTAGCTATGCATACAGGCATGTATGCCATTTACATCTACTGCCAAAATGTTTTACACTGGCGATGATGGGACGATGGGAGTTAGGCACAATATCTGTAAGTTATAGTGTTCTGTAACTACATCTGGTTTGGATTATGGAAATTATGGAATATTTTTTTTACGGATTCAGCGGTTTGCACAGTGATGAAAAATAAATAAGGTCATTGGAATCAAACTGGAGAGAGTGGGTTTCTACCAACTTGTCTACTTGTGGTACAGTCAGGTAAGTGTAAATCAGTGCTTGAGATATAAATACAGGTCCTTCTCAAAAAGTTAGCATATTGTGATGAAGTTCATTATTTTCTGTAATTTACTAAAAAACATTAGACTGTCATATATTTTAGATTCATTACACACAACTGAAGTAGTTCAGGGCCTTTCATTGTTTT
>JAUMHF010000003.1:10774404-10785209 GCA_032359275.1 Microctenopoma steveboyesi | reverse complement strand
TCTAATGTTTATCAGTAAATTACAGAAAATAATAAACTTCATCACAATATGCTAATTTTTTTAGAAGGACCTGTATATTGAGCAAAGGAAGTGACAGCTTGACCAATCACATCATATTTTAAACTGTAACCCACTGTACCGTTCATTCAGAAAGCTTCTGTAAGCAGCATGTGCAGGCTTTTTATAAAGTGGCCTAACTTTAAACTGTAAAACTGCTTTCTGAGTGCAGTTACACCTGCCATATTTTTATACGTGTAATATTATTGGGTACTACCTGAAAGTGTTTAAAATAAAGTTCTGGCTAAATGAATCCCTACGTGTGATCACATACTACCATGCACTTTGTGTCTGTGAGCCTATCTGTGTTTGGGTGCGATATGCGTGTGTCTGCATGTGTTAATATGCAGAGTGTGCAGGTCTCTCTGTTGCGTTGTATTGGAGATCTTTGTGCATCCATCAGTACGGCGTTAAGCAGTGGCCAGTGAGGATATGAAAAGCTTCTCACTTTGGGGCTATCGCTGATCAATGCTCATAAACATTTAATGTCATAATCAGCCATCAGGCGGCACAATAACACATCAGCACTAACGGCTTTGGGCACTGACGGCAGAATGGCAACACGCATAAATACACATGCTCATACACGAATGCACAGTCTCGCTTCTTTAGTTTTGTATCTCTGGTACATTGAGTATGTATATTTTATGTAACACGGCCATAGAGGTGGAAATAATCTCTGTGCACACATTAGACATTCCCCTCACACGCCATTAAACAAACACACACCATCAAACATTTAGGCACTAAAATAATCTGTGTGTTCAGAGTGGGTTTGATGTTATGCTATGGTCCGAGTGAGAGATAAAAGAGAGAGAGAGAGAGAGAGAGACAGGGTAGCGGTGGGCATGAGGAGGTGGGTATTATCGAGGGAAGGCTTTACAAAGTAAGCCAATTTATACAAGGTATCCCGGCTCGAATTAGTGGCTAATGACTCTATTAGCTTTCATTTTTGCACCAAGGAGATTTGCCTGCATAAATTAGGACCTGATCATTGGCAAAGTGTCACAGCCAAAGGACAGTTTATAAATACAACAGCCAGGCCCTGTCAGCCACGCAGGGCGCTGATATAGACGTCTGTGCAGACTTTGTCGTTGAGCGCCACAGACTCATGCCAGTCACATGGTGACAGGGGACCGTGGGGGTCCCAGGGGGAGCTCTTTCACCATCGTCCCTGAAAAGGTCAACTTGACGTGGGCACAGCCCGATGACCTGCCCCCCTGTCGACTCCGCTGATAAAAGTCAGATAAACTTAAGACCAGTTATCGATCCAGACTGCAGAGCCTTAGGCAAATGTTGGTCGAGCCCTCCTCCCCCTCGTCCTCTTCTCCTGTGCATATGATTACACACAAGCAAATTAAAACACAGGGCTGAAACAGACTGAGGGGGGAAGATAAAGAAGAGGTGGGACAAGGAGAGAGATAAAGACGCAAAGGCGGAAATTCTTGTTTCTCTGAGGAGAGGACAAGAGGGAGTGTTATTAAGAGGTTAGAGGATGAGAAGTGGGTGAAGGGACAGTAAGATTAATTGCAGAAATTTGAGCAGAGACAGGGAAATTTCATTAACTATGAGAGCACTTGTTAGAGCTAAATGGTCAGAGAAAGGTGGGAGGCAGAGGAGGATGAGCCGGGCAAAGGTGGAAAAAGTGGAAAAAAGAAAAATGAAGAAAGAACATGCTCCTGCTACTTAAAACCTTCTCTTATAACCTCCATAAAGGTTTATATTCCGTCTTTTCTTTAACGGTTCATTTTGATTTTGATGGACACCCACTGGTGAGTGAAAGAAACTATAGGAAGGAATGAGGGGGCCCTGCATCAGGAAGGATGCAGAGGGTAGGGGGTCAAAGTCAGTGAGAAAAGACCAAGTGCAGACTGCTGCACAGGGACCAAGCAGAACCAGAGGAGAAGTGACAGAGATACAGTGGTGTAGCACATCTGGCTGGCAACACTTTCACCTCAGTAATCAGACCACACATCCTCTGCAGTTTCACTGGCGGTCCTCTCTCACAGCGTCAATCTCAACAAGGCCCAATGTCTGTCTGCTGCCCTCTGCACCCACTCTATCGTTCCACACTTCCTCTCTCCCTTCTTCCACATATCGCCCCCTGTTTCTGCAGGCACACATGCTGCATGCACACACACACACACACACGCACGTGCTCTCTCTCTCCTTCTGTCTCACTGTCTCTTTGTTTCTCTCAGGAGGATGAGCATTACAGCTCAGGGCAAAGAGGCGCTGATAAGGGGACAGGAGTGTGACGCGAGCAGGGCGCGATGACCACAGATAACACTCATGCTTGTGTGTGTGTGTGCGTGCGTGTGAGGTCCACAGTCAACTGTGTAAGTGGGAAGGATGAGGGTAACCCCGTTATCTGCTCCGTCTATGTCAGCACCTCCATCTGGTGTCGGCTCTCTTGCCAGTGTGTATCTGGGTGAGTGTGCAAGAAACTAAGTGTCACTGCAGGGCGGTAGTTGTCTGATGAGCAGGAAGTGCAGTCTGGGTCAGACTGGTGACACATGCAGCACAGCCCTTAGTGTCTGTCTTCTTCTCCTGCTTTGTGTGGGCCTAATCAGTACAGAGGAATAGGAATAAAGGTTGGTTTGAGAAAATTACTCCAACTTTTTAAACTTTAGTCTTCTCCCACCAACACATTCTGCTATCAATATTCCACATTATATATTTTTATATAAGCCTGAACCATTTTTTAAACACAGTAGCAGCCACTTATAACATAGGAATATAATAGCATGAACAATATATGCAAGGTAGTAGTATATATAAAAGGTTCCCGATAAAAGATGAAGACGCAGGCAGTGATGGTAGCAAAATAAGCATGAGGGCGGCCGGGGATGATGCCGTTACTCTCGGCATTAGTCCTCTGCTGCCAACTACTGGAGGAAAGTCCCACTGAATATGAGGATCCTCTTCACGGGCATTTTCCTCCTCTCACTGTTGAACTGCAGCTACTGTGAATACAAAATCAGATGTAATGTATCATGCTGTAATGGTAGTGAGAGAAAGAGAAACTCAATGGATCAAGTTGTCACATTATTACATAGCTTTTGTTCTTTTTAGTGGAGCATTCACATGTAAAGGCAAAGCATCAGATGAGGTAGAGGAAGGATGGATCAATGATTTATAGGCAGAGAGGCAGTGACAATTCCATGTCACTCATACAAGGTTTTAGGTACATTTTTCCCTTTTTATACAAAACAACATTTATAAATTCCAAAAGATTTATATTCAGAAAACTGGAGCTATTGTCATACGTGCATTAACACTTAACCTTTTGAGACTCTAGTAAATTGGTTTTACAGTCCATATTTTTCTCAGAACACTGGGTGTGAGAGTTTTTTAATATCACTTAGGCTCCTTTCACACTCATTGCTCATTGTCCTGAAAACCATTTGTGTGTCTCTGACCAAGAGATGGGCATCAAAAACATTCATAACTATGTGACTGCAGGACACAACAACCCAAATTGTTCTTCTGCATAGTAACAAACTACAAACACTCAACTTTCTTTTTGCCTCTTTCCATTGAATAACAACACATAAAAAAACACCTCTAATGCAACACAAAGAGACGAATCAATCATCCTAAATGTATGTATGTGACGCAGAAATTTGATTCATATGGACAAATCCTGATATAACTCACAGGAGATAGGTCATTATGATTACACAGAGTGCTCCCAACTGGCCATTATCATTCAAGTGCATCTTTACACTGAAGGACACAGCAAAGCCTGTTTGGATCTAACACTGTGTGTGTGTGTGTGTGTGACAGAGAGAGAGATTGAGAAAAGAGAGAGAGAAAGTGGGTGTGTGTGATGCAGACAGAATCCAGCTTTTAATTGGAAGAAAGAGGGAACGAGTGCATTGAAAGCTGCAGAGTGCGTTTCACTCTGACTAACAGAGGAATTAACTGTCTGTGTGTGACAATGAGAGCCGAGTTTATCTATGTCATCGTAAGTTGCAGTGGACAGTAAAAGATGCAAATAGGCCCGATAAAATATCAGTTATTTTTAAAATCTAATATTGATGATTCAGTATCTAGGCTCTCAATAAAATGCTGCAGTAAATGGCTACTGGATTTATCTACTGCCATAACCTCACCATAAGGTTAAGTGTCCCTAATAGTTATAAATGAGCGGCTGCCTGTTACTTTTGTTTATTGGCATGCTTTACTTTGGGTCTCCTCGCAGATTTCAGTAATATAACATGTCGGTCTCACCGCGCTCGAAAATGAGATTAGACTTCGACATGGGCCCCGCATCATCCGCCGACGAGGCCGCAGCATGAACTCTTCACCCGGGCACGACGCCGCGGCGAGACGACGCACCGAGGCGGGATCTCCAAACAGGCAGGCGACTGCTGCGCGCTCCCGGGAGCTCCAGGCGCGCGCCTCCATTCCTGCAAGAATTCTTATATCAAGTCTGCCATCTACTGACGTAAAATGGGAACGCCGCCTTTAGAGGTGGATGATAGGAGTATGAAAAGGTGGCTTTTTGGTAATCGCTATATATATTATGAGAAGTCAGTTGAGGATGCATAAAGAAACTGCCTGAATGATGTTCCATAAAAATATCAGCTTATATTCCCATGATGTTTATATTAAGTAATACATCCTAAGTGTTGTCGTAATTGTGCAACAGTCTTGTATATTACAGAGGTACCTGAATGTATACATCTATTTATTTTACATAACATAGCTGTATATGAATTGGTATCTGTATTCACGTAGACTTGTGAATCTGTAGGAGTGAAGTTTCATCCCACGAAGCCGCCATCTGTCCTGCCAAAGTATCATTTTGCTAAACACCAAAACCATCTGCCTGCTCTTTTTGTGTAAGTCTCAGTGTAAAATATTCAGGAAGAATATCTGTACGTAAGTGACAGGTGGGCTTAATTTACATAGTCCAACAATAGATTTAGAACTATACTTAATAGGAAACGCACTGGTCTTTACTTCATAATGGTCGGCTAGATACTGTACAGGAGTGCAGGAGTAGGAGCTCCAAACACTGATGGATGACAAACAGATGTGTGTACAGTGAAAACTACACCTACCTACATAGACATAGAAGACGATACGTAGAAGAGGAGGAGCAGCAGGTGTAAGGGAAACAGTGTTATTGTATCGAGCTGGTTTTACTGTGCTCATTCAGGACCCTTCTCTGGAGGATAACAAGGCTAAAGGCAAGAGGTTTTATGTGAGCGCGCGTCTGTGTGTGCATGAAAAAGATGAACGCAGACAAGGGGGTGGAGTTGCACATGTAGGCCAAGGCTACATTATGTTGGGCCAAGCTCAGCACAGTAATGTTGTATGAGTGATCAGTCAGTTTATTTATTTTCCATTCTTCCATTCCATTTCCTAATGTCAGAAATCCAAATACTCAGCTGAGAACAGGAAGAAAATAATGCACGCCCCTTCAGATAAACACCATCTCATTCTCGTACTGCTTAAAACATGTTTGACGTGTGATTTCTTCCCCGGTTTCCTTCATCCCAATATTTACACATCTTGTTAATAGAGTGAGGGATATTGTTTCCCAGATGGCCTGAGGTGCATCTTTGTGCTGGATCATTTTACAGTTTGTTTATAATGCAACCAAACAAATTAAAGCCACTGGAGTATGAACACAGTCACGTTGGAGATTGAGCAACACAGAATGGACTATTTCATGGTTACATCGCTGTGCAAGTATGAAGGTTGTGTAAGTGGGAGGTGATCTTTGGGGAGTCCTGTGCAAATATGCTAACGTTTTATCATTCTGAATGTACACATATTAGAGTGGCTTGATTCTCCCTTGCTCAGTGTTTTCTGTACGCTGATGCTTCCATGAGGTCAAAGTGCAGAAAATACTTTTGCACAGAACCTGGTGGAGAGATAGGCCTGTAAATCATTGCAGAAAAAACGTTTGCCTTTATTTCAACAGAACACCTTTTCAAGCCTCTTGATTAAGCTAATAATCATTGGGTTGGGTATTCACAGTATATATATGCATATGTTAGTGATGCCTGTTTTGAGGTGCTCGATCTTTTGAGTGCAGAAATGAAGAACACATGAAGTTTACAAGCAACATGCAATAATGAATCATTAATTTGAACTTAACCAAGTGAAATTTCACTTTTTTACAGGAAGACAATGCCAAGAAGTCAGCCTCACAATTTTAAAGGTATGCATGAAGATTTAAACAAGTGAACACAAAACTATTAAAAACAAGTTGAGAACTGAGCACACATGTAAAACAGAAATATAAAACACGAAAAGATGTAAGAAATCAAATCAATAGATCAGCCCTCACCGTGTGGAGGAACTGACCTCTAGATGGCAGTAGAAGACAAGCAGTGTCTGCTGCAGTCGTCCCTGAAAGCTTGCTCTGTGTGTGGTTATCAAGTTCTCACTGCACCGTGACTGTGCCTCAATGTCACATATGGGATAGGCTCCTGGAACCCTGTAACACAGTCCAAGATCACATTTACACACTAAATTATAGTTTAGATAAAGCAGTGAGCCACATTTTATTTCAATGGTCCAGTATCATAAATTACACATTTGCCTCCAGGGCTTTAACCATGTATACAACACACTACAGAGCCAGACAAGGCATTATGCATCAGCAACACTTCACTAATAGCAACAGACTGAAGACTTACAGGATGAGCGTGCTGTAGCAAAGCCGATTCCTCAAATGTGTACAGAGTGTTTACTTGGAGTAAATGTACGCGGTTGGTTTATGATAAAATTACAGGGGCCTGCTTGTGTATCTATTCATCTCCGCTTCGCTTTGTGTTTCATATTAAGTCCATCTAATTCTATTACAAGCTGCTAAACCTGCATCCGTGATCATCTACACATAAAACTATAATTGACAATCTTCTCGGCTGCCGTCATATTAGGGCGGATTAAATGCAACGTGGAAGCGCGCTGCGGGCCGACTATAATTAATATCAACTGTTTACTGCGTCGACGGGGCCACGTTGGTTAATGGGGTTGTTTATTGTGTTGCAGAAGCCCCGAGTTTCCGGTCCATCAATCCTCGTGTCAGTGCCTGGGCCCCGGTGTCGCCGAGGAGTGATGGCCGCGCGGTGATTATAACGGCATAAAAGGGCGTAATGAAGTGCTTTCCACCCCGTTATTCTCGCGTGCCCGGCTGCTGTCAGCCACCTCCACGTCGCCTGGATGCTCCACTACTCCCTCTCCATCGCAGCACTGTGTGGGCCTGCTGCTTGTTTTCTCTCTTCTGTGTTTCTTCCTCATAGGGTTCACGTGAGGTTTAATTGTTTAAAATACTAATAGCTTGGCAGAGGCCATCGCTGCACGTGGTGCTGGGGGGGGGGGGGATTTACAAGTACGTCTCCTTGTGGTTTCTCTTAATAGTGACATGTCTTTCTTTATTGCTTTTTTTTCTATATTTGACGTTCACTCATAGCTGTGTAACCTTTTTGATTTGTGTGCAAGTGGGAGAGAAAGAGAGAGAGACTAATGGAACAGGTTGGTGATGATTAATTGAAGAAATAGAGAGTTCATTGTAGTAATTAAACAAAACAAGGTAAAGCAAACGACTGAGCTACCATCTGGGCCTGCAGGCTGAGAGCACATGCATTTACCCACTGCCAAGCACACCATTTATTTACCCATATAAAGATGCTAGGGGACCGGCTGGGGCCCCACTGTGCATGTGTGTCTGTGCATGCATGAGCGTCACTGTCAGAGAGAAACATAATTTTTATTATCGCCTGGCAACGTGCGTACGTGCATGTGTAAACTAATGTTTTGTTTTTGAAGAGAGAATGACTACCTTGGGCTCTCAAATGGAAATGGTAGATTTGTGTAGGTGTGTGCAAAAGTGGTTTGTTGGAGTTGTATATTACCACATGCTTGCGCCGGTGATGGTGGAGACATCCATCCAGTGTCATTCTGCTGATCATCTTTGCTGCATTGGTGGATAAACACTAAATTCAAGTGATGCTGCGCTGGAGAGTACATTCGCAGAGATGCATAACAGAGACGTGGACGGGCACCAGATTAATTAACGCACACAAACAGACATACATACAGACACACAACCACTTAAATTCAAATGCTTTTACAAACACACATGAACAAACAGACATTTGCTCACACAGACACACACACGCAAGCTGTGTGTTATTTTTGAAGTCAGTCAACCATCAGCTAAATCTGGTCTCTTCATTTTACAGAGCGCTTCAGAGAGAAAGCTGTGAGGAGCGGTGTGCGCATATGAAATTGCTTACATTATATGCTGCAATGTTTTTCCAATGGGCTGGAACATATTAAGCTGAAAATGAATAGCAGGTCTTCTCGACACCATGTTGCGCGGCGGCTAAGCCTTCACTTCCCCTTCTCCAAGTGTTCCATCATAACGACAGCTGTCACTTTTATGGTGTGTGTATGTGTCTGCTTGTGTGCACGTAGCTGTGTTTGTACCATATGTTTGAATGTATCTGCATGCTTGTGTGCATTTATGTGACTGTGTGTTTATGTCGGCTGCTGTATAGCTGTGTGCCTTGGCCCACAATAGCGGGTCGTGTGTTGAGACAAAGGATCATATCTGCCTCGCTCCCGGTGGAAGGGAAAGCGTGCATCCATCTATTTGTTTTAGTGCCAGTTGTACGATGCAGGATGATGTTCAAATAATGTGCACACAGATGATTATCATAAATATGACATCTTTATATACCCCAACAGGTACACAGTGCATGCATCTCAGCATTTGTATGTCTTGGGGTGTGTGTATTTGGATACATTTGCGATATCGGTTTTCACATATACATATTTATGACTCTGTGTGTGTGTGTGTCAGACAGTGGCTCATTGGTATGCTGAGTGTCTCTGGTTCCCCTGTGGTGCTGGGTGGGATAGGAAGCATCTGTCACCTCTGCAGAGATCCTGCACGCTGCCAACTTAACCCTTAAAGTGCTGCATCACCTGAGGGCTGCTATGAAAGAGAGAGAGAGAGCGAGAGCGAGAGAGGAAGCTATTTCTATTGGCAGAATCACTATCTAGGGCGGGTCTTCTGTGAGGATTGTGCATTGATTGATAAACCTGAGGGAGGAGCATATGCAGACAAGCATGACCTATCCTAGTAGGAGGTGGAGCCTGGTTGCTGCAGCAACCCAACACCTTGACAACCTATTGGAGGACCAAGAAAATTGCTGACATATTGATATGTTTCACTCTTGTCTTCCCTCTCTAGGAATCTCTTTTTGCCTCCCCCCACCCCCTCACCTCGCTCTTTTGTTTAGATCTGACCAGTAGTGTCTGTGAGTGTGCTTAACTCAACATGACAGTGAATGTTTTAGATGAGATGAGTTAGTTTCTTATTGCTGTCACTGTATGTGTAATGACTCGCTGGAATAAACCACCATGGTGTGAGTAAAGCTATTTGTTTTATTATCAGGTACACCTGTGCTTTTCCTGCTTAAGCCCTGGCTGTATCAGAGAGGTGCACGTCTGCATACCCATCACAATCATTTTATTTAATAAAGAGTTTCCTGAGAATCTAGAAATAACTAACAAGCCTACTAAATGCATGCTAACTATCAGTTAGTGAGCCTATTTGCAGACAATAAATTCACACCGTTCATTAAAAAGACATATTTGTGCTATGAACTCCTCTCTCATATCTGTCCGCAAACCCGTCATCATTACATAAACACGAATGTTGCAATACAGTTAACAAACTACGCTAACTTTGTGCTTTGGACTCACTGTCCTCTTAAAAATTAGTGGTGTCAAATTTGGTCCACAGCTTACTTACACCTCTGAGAGAAGGGGGAGGCCAGTGTGTTGAACCTACTCAAAATGTTTCAGAAGTTAGCTGTGTGCTATTACACAACAGAATATACAGTTAAACTATGAAAAAAAAATCTCAACAAAGAGAGGAAAAGAGGAAATAGATGATTGTGTGTGTGTGTCTTTGAATTTTCTTCCTTTCATATTCAGACAAGTCTGTGGTTTGTGTGTGTGTGTGTGTGTGTGTGTGTGTGTGTATGTCCTCCGGGTGTCATTGAGCTCTGGTATAAATCAGCTGGGTGTGTGAGCGTCAGGCTGCAGTAAATTAGCCAGGTTTTAATTGTGTCTGTAATAGATGACTATAATTAGTCAAGACTCTTCCTCAGCCTCTACTGCCCTGACATAATCATCTTCTAACCAAACCTCACAGTTCTTCATTTCTCTGTCTCTCTATCCTTCATCCTCCTATAGCCTGGAGGGACAGGAGTGATCTTCTCCCTTTCCCAGGATCCCCCCGTTCGATGCCGGGATAAACCCTCCAGAGAAAGGTCTTCTCCTTTGATCTATCTGAAGTCTTCTTTTCCTCCTTCTGTACACCACTACAGAAAATTGTGTTTCCTTAAAAGGAAAATGTAAATTGAAAACAGGTTTTGAGTTGGCAGGGTCTATGGTAAAATGATGTGTTCTGACAGTAGCTGTGATTTGTCGGCAATAATTAGTTTATCCTTGCAGAGTCATTATGAAGGTAATTCATAAAAAAATAATAATTCAGTGCTATGTGTATTTAAATCACTAAATTATTCCAGATCTCTAATTATTTTATATACCTTTATTTACTGTTTTATACTGCCTATTGCAATATCTCTTCAGGAGAGGCATGATAGCTGAGGGGGTAGAGCAATTCATTTCAATTCAATTCAATTTTATTTATATAGCGCCATTTTACAACAAAAGTTATCTCAAGGAACTTTACAGTGTAAGGT
>JAUMHF010000003.1:10747451-10774217 GCA_032359275.1 Microctenopoma steveboyesi | reverse complement strand
ATAAAGAGAATAGAATAGGTCCAAGCACAGAACCCTGTGGAACTCCGTATTTAACCTGCATGTGTATGGAAGATATGGAAGAGCAGTAGTCTTCAAACCCAAGAGTGTTTGAGGTTTGATTCCCAGGAAGGAAACAAAACACCATCAAGATGTATAAAGATCTCAGGCGTAATCGAGTGTTCTCTGTGTTTTCCTTCACTGTGACAACTCTTTGCCAGTTGTTCAGTGAGTGTATCTCACGTGTATATCACACATTTCACATGTACAACGGTGATATGACATGATATGCTCACGCTGTTGGTCATGACAAACCATCCATCTCCCCAAAAGGGATCTAAACATACATATTTGTGTCAATCACGCAGCTGCACATGCAAATGCACGCTTACATACGAACACTCAGAGCTACTGCAGATACAGTATTACAGTCCCTGCCTGATAACAACTAATGGACCTAATCACTAATGCTTGTGAGTGACAGCCAGCCTAACCAATAGGGTCTGACATAGCTGATGGCCTGCATCTGATAAGGCTGGACAAAACTGAAAAATGTTGCTGCAGGAGAATCCATGCACTGATTAGGCTTGTGTTCGATTCCTCTGAGTGCCGATTCATCAGTGTCCACTAGCACCTGTTTACCAGGTTCTCGGGTGTCAGTGTGGTCACATCGCTGCCAGGACCTCGCCAATCTCTGTCGCACAGAATCAGCAACTAAAAGAGTAGGAGCTCACCCCTGACCCAGTCAAACACGTACCCACACAGCAGGAGCCCGCCCCCAGTCACAGCTACAAACGTGATACACTGTGTGCGCAAACCCTACCTGTACACATACAGACCACACGCAACTTCAGCTGAACACACACACCACAAACGCACACACTAGTCCATTCTGAGGTGTGACCCCCCCCGCCCCTCCTTGAAGTGCCTTGGTCACCAATCAGGACCACTTTGTCAAGGCACAGGTAAGCGTGACGATTCTAATCCCTTGGCAATCGGCCAGTCATTCATCACCACCGAGGGAAAGAGAACGAGAGGAGAGGCAGAGAGAGACGGAGGAGAGGGAAGGGGGAGGGAGAAAAAAAATGGGGGGCGGGTGTCACAGACAGGTGCAACGGTGCAGACAAATAGCCCCAAAAATTCAGTATTAATCAGCAACTGATTTGCTGCCCCTTTAAAGCCAATACCACTTAACGACTTGCAAGTAAGAGGGAGAAAGGATGGAGGGAAGATGAGTGTGAGGCGGAAAAATACACAAACAAGAAGAGAAAAAAGATGATAAAATAATGAAAGAATAAGCAAGAGAAACAAGAGAGAAGAAAGAAAAAGTGTAGTGCATTATTGGAGTCTACTGTTGCATTAGATGTTTGGTTTGAGACAGTAAAATGCTGTGTAAGGTGCTCCGCTCACCCCACGCACACACACATACACACACACACACACACACACACACACACACACACATACCCCCTTGTTGATTTGTCACTGGAGTTGATCAATAGCTGTGATGGAAACAGAATCAGCTCAGATGGATTAAACGTCCCAGTGGCTCTGACGTTATTTTCCCATTAAGAGAAGGCTAATCATTACACACACAAATGCATCCAAACGCACACACACACGGGTTCACATACACACCCACACTCCACTCCACCCAAGCACATACATATGCATACTGCCCTGCACTGCATGAATGCAGGTTCACATCAATTTCAGCGCTGTTACCAGCGTAAACAGGACGTTAGACACGTGGTGGCGTTTCTGAAAAACACACAGCACAATCACTGGCTGTTAAAAAAGCTGTGACCAAAGTGCTAACAGTGTGTCTATATTGATCTGAGCACACACACACACACATTTTTAGTCTTAAACAAAATCCAACTCATCACTTTAAATGACAAGTAAGTAACACACTTTGCATTTTTCACATTCCATTAACCTATGTAAATTATGTATAAAATAGATGGGACACGAGTCACTCTGGATTATAGGGCATGCAACGCTATAAAATAATGAATAAAGAGAAACATCCACATTAAATATTTTGTCTGTAAGCTATATCATTTGCCTAAACTAAGCTCTACTGTGCTGTATGTGAGAAAGAGTTGACCTTGTACAAAATAATCACTAAACTTTTTACTTACTTTACTTTTTACCTTTGGTACTATATTTTGGTATCTAGCTGTGTGAATTTGATTTTATGTGACAAGATATTTTAAGGTTTCCACTCTTCTTCTTCACAATTATAATCACAACAATCTAATCACAACAGTAAAAATTATTATCTTTTTGTTACATTTATTTTAATTACCAAACAAAATCTTCCAGCAACATGTGACAATGGACTTTAGTGTTGCTGTAACAGTACTGTCACAGTCCTAATTACTAACAGGACAAATTAATTGCTAGTTTTGTTGGCAATAAGAAAAATATGCAAATCATCAAATAATCCTGTAAAACACATCTTTTTAAAAATGCCATATTTACACAGAGAAAATTAAGGTAACCTTGGAGACACTGTCCACAAACAGTGGCTTAATTACTAGTTCAATGTGAGGTTGTAAATAAGGTAAATATTTTACATGACCAAGGACACTGAGGTGAGATGATACATTATACGGCGTGTGATGCAGGAACGAACATGAGGCAGGAGTGCTGAAAGAAAGGAGGAGAGTGATAGCTCTGCAGGGAGGAAGTGTGAGACCATCTGCTGTTGGCAACCTGCTGGTCCCTCTCTTTTTGCTCACCTTCCCTTGCTTCTTTCTCCCCATTTCCCCTGTAGTCTATGAAGGTACTCAGTCAGTTAGTTTTTCAGCCAGCACACCAGGTCTTCACACACACACACACACACACACACACACACACACAACTCAGATGCACGTACAGTACTGAGGAAGCAATAAGGCTTCACATTGAGTTAATAAGTCTGACTTTATGTTATATATTTATATTCCTCAACACTCGTGCATCTTTGCTCTCTGTTTCTTTGTCACTACAGAAATATGCAGACATGACACACACACACACATTCACAATAAACACACACAAACACACTGTGAGAAGGTCTCTCTAATGGATTCTGAAGATTCCAATTTCCCCTCTGCCACCAAAGACAGAAAACCCTCTGAGCTCAATTACCCCTGTCACACACACACACACACATTGGATGAGACGATGCGCACGCACACACAGGCATGCACGAGACGAGCGCATCTTCACTTACAGACAGACGCGCACATGTCCATGCGCACCTTAAGCCGCTGTGACACACAGAGAGTCGCACAATCAGAGTCACGCAAGCAAACTGAAAGCAGTATTAGTCGAAGGTAGATTGTGTGTGATGGGAGATAACAGGATGAGGGAGAGGGAGAAAAATGACGGGGTTGTTCACAGGTGAGGTGTGGCGGAGAGGTCATGGGACACAGCAGGATGGAAGACGCCGCGATAGAAACACTGGAGCAGGTGAAAGACGCAGAGAGAGGAAAAGTGCAAAGCTAAAGAACGATGTTGGAGATACAGGAGCACAGGGGTGGTGCGGGCTTTTGGCTTTTACAGAATCCACTCTTGCAGAAACCTTGTTAAATTCTACAATTAGCTGAACGTCTGAGGCTATAAATAGGTTCACTTTTCCCAATTCCGTGATGTCAGTCAGAAAGCCGGGCTTCAACCGTGGGGGGAAACAAAACAATTTAAATTATAGCGAGGCTCTCTCTTTGTCTGGCCACCCTTTTAACGGGATAATTACTAGTCTATTCATTCGCGCTTGGCCAGGGCGATATATCACCTCACTGCGCAGCAGCCCCGCTTTCTGTGATAAACGTCCTTTACTGGGGCTGTGGAGGAGGAGGAGGAGGGGGGGGCTGAGGGTTAACACGTGCCCGCTGATATCAGCTCACCGTCTGTCTGCCGCTGGCTTTCACCAGAAGCCGCATCCGCAGCACTGAATAGCCTCCTGCCAGAACCTAGAGAGCACCAAGAGTCCCGCACCTTAGTTTCCAGAGTGACACCAGCACCTTCCTGTGGGGGCCCATCGATGAGGAAAACAGCAAGACAGGGAATGAGAGGAAAAAAAAAAAGGGAAGCGAAGGCATCAATTATTCAGCATGGCCCCGACCCCTGCATACGCACGCTATTAAAAATAGGAAATCCATAGCGGAGACAAATGGCTTCTAAATGAAGCGCTACAGGAGGAGAGCGGAGATAGGGACCCCTGTCACATACGCTTTAATTGTCTCCCGGGGCGATAAGAGGATTTATCAAATTCATCGTGCCAGTAAGGGCTGTTGACTAGCGGTTGGAGAAACAGCCACAGCACGTGTTTGTTCATTCAAAGATACGCGCCATGAGATGGGAGCAGCGAGCAATTAGGGCGATCATAAATTGTGCCAAGCTGAAACAACCCCGGTGCCAGCTGACTGTTATGGTTAAATAAAAACCATTGCTTGGCTGTTCTGCTGTAAGTAACAACACAATACAAAGATGTCTGTCATCACTGTCTGTCTATTTATCTATCTATCTGTCTGTCTATCTATCCGTCTATCTATCTATCCATCCGTCTATCTATCTATCTATCTATCTATCTATCTATCTATCTATCTATCTATCTGTCTTTCTGTCTATCTATCTATCTATCTATCTATCTATCTATCTGTCTATCTATCTATCTATCTATCTATCTATCTGTCTTACTCTGGCTTTATTAATATGTGCATTTATACTGGTGATATCTATCAATAGCTATACCAATGGCTGCAACCTTAGTTATTGTACACACATAATTTAACATATAGAGTATGAATATATATTGATTTGCTATGTTCTTTTTATGCTTTGTAGTACATTGAGTTAAGGGATATATATAATCATTTACTTTTAATATTAAATTGTATGGTCAAATTTAACTATTTATTATTTCATGCATCATTAATAAGAGGACTAGGGTACACGTGTCATATTTAAGTTTTAGTCTCTTCCCTTGGAAAACATTGGTTCCTCCCTGTCACACACAGGAGTGGTTAGAGTGCAACACCAGCTGAGAGAAAAACATGGGTACGAGTGTGTAAGTGAGGAAGGTTGGAATGTACTGTCATGCCGTGTTGGTGTCGATTAAAGAAGAGTTCAACAACGAGACTTGTAGCCCAGCCACTGGGCTAGAGACTGGAGCATGCTACCAACGCCCAAAAATAAGGGTTTCACTAGCCTGATCCAGAACACAGTGAAAGTAAAACCATTCACCCATGGCTCATCCTAAACAGTAGTCATTGTGTAACACACTGGTGCGAAGGCTGTGAACCCAAACACTGACAAAAAAGGGGACCAGCAGGAAAGTATTTTAACTCTCCTAGAAAATTGCTCCTCTTCAGACATACAACATACAGTATGTTGTGATTTTCTGTTTATACTTTTCTCCCTCATAAAACCAGCACGTTTCTGGCTTTCCACAGTCTTGTCCATTCTGCTCTTCACTTCTTGCCCTTTATCTCAATTCTGCTTGGCATAATTGTCACACAATTAGTAGGCCTTGCACTCACTATAAAATATACCGTAGAAAGATGCAGATTTTATCCTTTATAAAGAAGAGTTTCATTTCAAAGCTTCATTTTGAGGAAGAAAAAAAAAACCTTTACAAAACTGTCAAATCATTTTTCAAAAAAAACAAATAAGAAAAGCCATCAAGATGAACATCAATGCACCCACACTCACTTTCATTTTATAATGGACATAAAGTTTACGTCTGCTTGGTCTTTTGAAATGCAGAGACATAAAAACATATTTCCATGTGATAATATTGTATGTCGACAAACACGTCTGTCTCCGATGTGTTGACAATAAACAAAGTGACATGTGCTCTGCCACCGTATTTTGGGATAAACACCAGTTACCTGACACTGAGATTCTAATTCGGGGTCAAGGTGTTTTCATTTTTGCTCTAAAGACACATTGAAACATTGACCCTTATTTGCTCTCACATAACGCCCAGATGCGTGCGGTTAACATCGTTCTGTTGTTGGGACATTATAAATGACCCCATTAAAATTAATGACATAAGAAATTAGATTTTAATTAGAAAATGAATAGTTTTTATTATCCTTACAATTAACCTCAACTGATGTTACAGCTGACCCTAGTTATGGAGTAGATTATAGCAATGTGCCCCACTGCTTTAAACACACTGCATTTCTCTTTTGAGATTACACAGGATGCTTCAAACCAGGCAGACACTATGTGAGTGTTCAGCATCAGTCTCCGGGGGAAATAACCACAGATTAATGGGGTAATAAACCAACGGCATTTCCACAGTCCCTGCTCTCATTTTAGAGTTGAATTTGGAAGGCAGTTCCTCCTCTAAAATACTTTTGTGACAATTATGGTCAGAAGTAGAGACAGAAAGAGAGGAGGAGAGAAATATGTATCGACAGAGACCAGGAAAGTATCTTATTTAAGTAGAAATTTAGATGAAGGCTGAAAAAGCATGTTTAGTTTTGTGTTCCAGAGATAATGTGTGTGTGTGTGTGTGCTGTCGTTTGTGATGGATGAATGACAGTCAGCATGGCAGCTCATCTCCTCTCAGGCGGCTGTGTGACAGAGAGAGATGTTACAGCACAGAGACAGCACAGCTGCCACACTAGAAGCTACATGTCACACACACACACACACACACACACACACACATACGAAGCATGCACCTGGATGCCACATTGAGATCTTGCCTTTCCCAGCCCTGCCTCCTCTGTTCTCCACCTCTGTCTGTGCGCCTGCTACAACCCCTCTTGCCCTGTCCATGTACCCTGTAAGTGAGCTGTCTCTTGGTGGGTGGCAGCTTCCTTGACTTGAGCCCATCAAACCTCCCTTCTCTACCAGTTACTCCCATTCCAATCAATGGGAGCAGTATGAATATTTTACACACCTCAAGCAGAAGCCAAGCAGGAGCGGAGGAGAAGGAGAAGTGTCCCGGTCACCTTTGGGGTGGTGGTGGGGTAGAGGAACGGGGGAGGAGGTGGATTGTTGGGGAAAGAGGGTGATTTAGGCTGTCAGGGCGCCGGTGTGGTGGAGAGATGGGGCTTCTCTTCCTGAGTCAGACAGGGCCAATAACTCATTAGAGAGAGAGATGTAGAGGAGAAGATGTGGCAGAGAGGAAGAGAGGGAGATGAGAAGAGAGCTCCTCGCCTCAAAAGCAAGGAGATTTCTTGTTTCCTTTTCCTTTTTTACCCACTTCCTTCTCTCTCTTCTCTTTACTTCTTCAGCTAGCTCTCCTTTTCCTCCCCTCCCAAACACGCACACACTCCATCCCCTCTCTCACTCAGCAACTCCCACTAACCCCTCTCCTCCTCTGCCTCCTCCCCCTCTCCTCTCCTCCTTCCTTCCATCTGTCTTTCTTGCTGCAGTGCCCATGCTGCCAGGCAGTATAAATCACATGTCTGGGCTTGGCTGCAATGGGCCTGAAAATAAAAAGGCATAAAAGTGTCGGGATGAGCTACGGGCTGGGGGGGAGAATTCCTTTATGATGGGTCTAAATCCTCCTCCTGCCCCGCGTCCTTCCTGGCACACACACAAACACACACAGATTGCATTAGACGTTTGCACATGCACAACATACGCCTCTACTCTGCAATTATCCCCTCAAACAGCAGCAGTTTGGGTATATTGCTCTGTCTCTCTCTCCCATAGATGCAACCCTCCAAACACACACACACACACACACACACACTTTCTATTACACATCATATTAAGCTCTTTGTTGTCCGTGATCAGAATTGAGATATCTTCTCCCGGTGCTGGCTTTAAAGGGGCAGTTCAGCTAAACGCCTGCGTTGACATAACCCTCTCTCTGTAATCTGCCTTTGCTGATGTTTCTCTGAGTTTGCAGTGACCACGAGGGCGAGCTTGTTCCCAAATACCAGCAAGAAATAATGTATGATAGGAATGTCACTTTGCTACACTCCATTTAAATGTGCAGCAAACCTGAGCTGTGATACTTTCTGTTTTTTCATTTGGCCATATTGAAGTTTTGTGCAGAAATTAAATATCTGGTGTCATTAGAAAAGTGTTCATCAAGCTCTGGCAAAATAACACTGCATGTTACAGGTGATAAAAGGACAATGCCTCTGCAGACAAAGATTTTATATTTTATATTAAATGCTAATGTGTTTGGTTTACAAAAATAAAGTGAGCTCTCCTAAAGTATTTTCTAGCTTTAATGAGGGGCAAATGCAGTGGATGTGAGAGTCATCTTTCCTTATTGTCGAAGATTGATTTTACCAAGGTTTTCACCCTGGATTATTGCACAAAGGAGAGTCACTTCATTGTGTGTAATAGTAATTGTGGACAATTTATGATCTCTCTAGTCTCCATCTATGTATCGTTCTGAGTAAATAAACCAATAAAAAATGATTGAGATGGTCTATAACATATTGAAATGAACCTGCTGGCAGAGATGCATTGTAAAGGTTGTCTAAATGATTATGGGAATGAAGATGGAGGTTAGTGAAGCCACGCTGAATGGGCAACTTCATCACATGCAGAAATCCACCAATAGCTCAGAGTTCTCCTTTAATTTACGCCCCGATGCGCACTTTGTCAATTCTATTAGATCCCACTGTGTGTGGTATGAACGCACACAAATACACACATATAGAGTGATGATGATAATGGTGAGCACCTCCCCAGGTAAAGTCTATTCAGTCACAGTGGGAGCCATCTCAGACCTAATTATGCTTGGTTTGGCGTTTTAACTGTATTGATCAAAACGCTGAAACAAACGAGAAATGCTTATCAAGCTGAAAAAAAGAAGAGCCCTGAGGATTTGTGCGTGCGTGCGTGCGTGTTTCTGTGTGTGTGTGTGTGTGTGTGTGTGTGTGTGTGTGTGTGCTCGCTCCACAGGAGTGAGTGAGAGTGATGGCATAGGTCTGACTGGTGGTAAGATATTGGTGGCTATAATAAATTGCAATTCTGAGCTCTTGAGTTATTAATTACAGGCTCCCCTCCTTTTTACCAGTCATTAGAAATACTGCCACACACACATGCATGCTGTGCACACTCATATATTTCCACTCATATGTGCTCACATACTGTATGCAGGCCTCCGGACATGCACATACACACAGAATCGTGCATGTACTCCGCCACAAAAATTAGCTTGTCCATACCAGAACTAAGTGTACAATACCCTGCTCTGATGAGCAAGCTCCTGTCGACCTTGGAACTCTCTGGAAAGACAATGCAAGGGGAACCATGCTGCGTATGAGAGGAGGTGGGGGTTGTGGGTGTAGATAAGGTGGAGAGAAGGATGGCGAGTGGGAGACAATAGATGAGAGGAGGAGGGAGGGAAGAAGAGGGAGAGAGGGAGACTGTAAGAGGAGCTCCTTGGTATAGGGCAGGAGGGCAGTGCTCCCTCCCTCTTCTCCATCTCAGCTCATCTTGAATGCAAATGCGGTTTCTATACAGTTCCTTTGTGCTGCTCCTAACTGCTCCAGAGAGAAGCAATTACAACTGCTCCATTCACTCAGAGAGAGAAAGACACACATGGATAGAGAAGGGTAATTAATAAAGAGATAGGGAGGATGAAGAAGGAGGAGAGGAGGAGGTGAACACATACCTGTGGAGGATCTTGGAGTGAGATTGGAGAAGTATATTGATCGTAAAGGCACACATAAACATGACACGAGGCTGACCTGGCTCATAATTTCCTACCACCTACTTTGTGAAAGGTCAAAGATGAGAGGTCATTAGCATTACATCAGAAGCATAATGCAGACTGTCTGTAATGTTATGCTGTGATGCTAAATCTATCTTACAGTCGTTATCCCCCCAATCACTGCTTCAAGTGAACATGCTGAATTTATTGCATCAGAAGAACTCCGTCTAACAATGACATCACCCTCCATTCCTCTCTGTCTTCCTGCGGACAGATGCTTGCAGTGCCAGTGTCATATTCTATGGCAGTCACAGTGGCCGGGTGGCGCTGCAAGGTACGGTGGGAGTTTTTATGGCAGTCATTTGGGCAGCTAATATGTCATCTCCATTAGCCGACTTTTAACACTCACAGATAGATGGCCCTCTGACATTTATCTGCACATGGATCGTATTTTAGCTGTTAAATGGCTGGTGATGTGCGGAGTGTGTGCAAAATGAGTGTGTGTGTGTTTTGAGCGTGCAATGTTTGGGTGGGGAAAGCAAAGCGAGACACATTGACTTTTAATGATACTCCATGCTACAATGCCATAGTGCTTTAGAGGTAATAATTACAAATACAATGCAAGATGTCACCTTTGACCCCTAAGCTCTCACCCTCTGCAAAAAAATTACAAAACAACAGAGAAGTGCGCTGGCTGACCCAGGTCTCCTTCCTTAACAGCTAGACAGCTGGTAAAGAGAGCCCGACCTGCAGTGTTAGCAGAAAAAAAATATCCAACCACAGAACAGAAGAGCTGAGTGGGAAACAGAAAAAATAAAGAGAGTAAAGAGTGATGGAAAGACAGAAATAAGTGCAGGGGCTGGGTGAGAGTTACACAGGCTAATTGCTCATATGGATTTTGCCAGTGTTTGCTTTAGAAAGGGTCAAGGAGGTGAAGCCATTCCCTGTGGTTGCTTCAAGTGAAAGTCTAAATGAGCTAATAATTTAGACTCATAAACTAATACTAATATTGACGACCGCCTCATATAACGAAAAGCATTAGAAAGACTCCTACCATAAAACAGCTGTAAATATAAGAGCTTGTCATTTAACTCATCGCGTATGGCTGAACCTTCCCCCTTTATGCATAAAAATACCATCCACTGTGTTGCATCAAAAAGCTGAGAATATGTCCTGCGTCATTTTATGTGTTGCCTACAGGAGCTCAGTCACCTGTCCAGAGGCACTGAAGTTGACTAATGTGACAGAAAATTAACAATTAAAAATATCACACAGGCCCAGAGCCACTGCAACGTGGTCCGTTCACAACTCAGTGGACACCCTAATTGCTTTGAAATACAATTGGGTTTGGGCTTTGTTTGGTGTTTTGGAGGTATGAAGCGCATCACTGCACACTGGAAATTGAGTTATACATTACCAAGCTGAAATAGACATGTACCGTGAATTCTCAATATCCAAATGTTAAATGTTATCCCCTACAAAAAAAAGGCAATGAGTGTGTCAACACACACACACACCACACGAAAAGACAAGATGCCACTGCTTGCGGCTGCATTTCATTTTGACTTAAATTGACTGGCTCTGAACCAAACAATGCGTGTGTGTGTGTGTGTGTAGTGCTGTATGTCTGTCGTAGGGGTACGTTGATAAGGTCAACCTCAACAGCAAACGGAGACGGAGAACACAAACCAGTGGGTCTCAGAAAATGACAGAGGATGAGGGAAAGAGAACATGTTCATTCATCCACAGCTTTCCCACTGTTGTGTGTTTGTGTTCACAGCTGTCAGTGTTTTTCACACACGCAACTGCGTGTATCTACTGTATGTGTCTGGGTCTGTGTTTGCCATATGAATACAGCTCAGTGGCTGGTGTGCGAAGTCACTGACAGCTTCATTATGGCTTCTGCACACAGGGAGACAGCACCATCCAGGGGAGGGAGAGAAGAGGACACAGACACAAGATTGGCCAGGTTTACGTTCAGGCCAGACCCCATCAGTCCAGTGGTTGGTGGAGGAGAAGGGGGAGAGCTGCTGTCTCCTTTAATAAACCATCAGACCTGTAAATTGAAAGTTTCATCACCTTTCAATTTACAGGTCTGTCCAGAACTCCTGCACTGCATTCCCTTCACCCCAAACCCTAAAATACACACACTGCTGTTTCAAACTGTCTTGTTACTTTCAAGTGATTCCCCAAGTGCAGTCTGTAATAGTTAAATTAATGTGCTGTCTTCCTTTAATTAGATTATCTCACCTGGGAAAACTATGACACAGGGCTGCGACTAATTCTGAACTAGTAAAAACAGTGAAGATGCTTGAATAAGCACGCACACGACTGCTGTAGATTGCATCCACTTGGTGGTTTTGATGCTGTGCTAAAAAAAAAAAAAAAGGTCAATCACAAATTTAATGCAGGCCATCCATATAATAAGGTATATTTAATGTTACGGCTGATTATTATTGTACATTTCCTATAGTAAAGAGATTGTGGGGTGTAACTAGGGACTCCACTAACCACATGGAGCAAAACCTGCAGATTCATAAAGTACACCGAAAACAAACCAATGGTGTCCAATATATATTATTAAAGCTGTAAAGTTTTATATTTTTTACTGATATGCAGTGTTTTGAGAGATCAAAATAGAATTTAATAAATAATTGTGCCAAACTTCTGAAAATGCAGGGCTTATTTCCTTTTAATCATACTTAATTAAAACCTCAGTCAAAAAATGGGAACAATATAAAATACTTTGGGACCTTGCTGTTGAAATAACTTATGATTTGTCAGGCGTTTTTGTCAAAGCAGCCACAGGGAGTTTTTGCACAAACGATTCAATGTCTGGCTTTTCCCAGACCTAAGAAGCAGACTTTGGACAACTTCGACATTAACATAATATGCATGATCCATGATGAGTGCACTGGATTGTCCCACACCCACCCTTCTAACAAAATAGAAAATAAGGTATCTGAAGCTTGAGACTAAATTGTTCATATAGACCAAGCAAAAATTAAAAACTACAGTTTACAGTGCATAATACAGCTGTGCACCAAAACATGTACTTGTAAAAAAAAAAATTTTAAAAACTACAATGCCAAAGGTCCAGGTCAACTTCATGAGCACCGTTTACATAGATCCACTACTGTAGTTGGAGGTTCTATGATGTCTACACTCCCTCTACTGGGCTGTTAGAACAATGCATGTTTTCATCAATTTAAGTTGCATGAAAAAAAATGCAATAACCTGATCAGATAAGCAGGGACAATTAGAAAGAAAAAATATATATGCTGCCATATCCCCTTGTTGCCAAAATCAAAACATTTAAACAAAAGTAAGTTTTTCTTCAAAAAAAAAAAAAAAAATCATTAACGGCTCATAAAAGTATTCTCAAATATTTTCTTAATATGTTCAAAAACACTCTTGCTAACCTTAGCACAGCTTTACTGCTGCTAAAAGAAAGAACACACATAGTAATATTTAAGAATTTGATATTATAAATATAATTTTACTTTACATTTTTAAAACATGAAAATTATTTTTTTAATTACACACTAAATGAAATGACTGAGGTGTCAAATTAAGAAAACACTAAAGCTCATTTTTAAAAAGGTGATATGATAACAAAAGTAAAATAAAATTAAAAAAAAAAAAATTCTCTTTGAAAGTTAGGAAAAGAAATCTCAGTCAATCACTACCAAGTTAATAGACTGATATTGAGAAGGTGCAGTATAAACTCTGTGCCATGACTCAGTGAGCGGGGTGTTCTGGAAGACAGCTGAACAGCTGGTGGTCTCTATCTGGGGACTCCAAGAAGGAGAGGGGGCTAATTCGCACCGAAGTGTCCACACTGAGTCCCAAGCCTGACGATGAAGAGCTGTTGCATGGTGAGAGATGAAAGTCAATTCATAGTCAAGACCAGAAAAGGAGTTCTTTAATGTAAACCACCGTGTCCAAGCTTTTACCTTTCACAATCAGAGTCACAGGATGCCTTGTCCTCTAATGGATTCCTGCAACCACAGCTGGAACGCTGTATGGCTTCAGCCACCGTGTACCTGGTCTTACCGCGAGCACAGTCTTCAATCTTCGTGGTACTGAGATCTGACTGGAGGAACAGATGGAGCCGACTGTCTGATAACAATAATGGTGTTTGAACAACACTAGAGGAGAAAGGATACTAAAATGAGACAACGCCAAACAATAACTATTGATAAGAGAGGGCAACACTAGGTGGCAATGGTAGAATTTTATTTCTGCGTTAGCTGTGAATGCCTCACCTTTCTAAAAATCTTTGCAGACCCCTCATCCTGTATGTGACCTGTTCTGTGTTACTCAGGCTGAAGAAGGGGTTTCGGGGCGGCAACTTAGGCAATAGTCTAAAAGGAAAACAAAAAGACTAAAACTAATTAAAAAATTGACTTAAATGTAGTTTTGCATGATTAAAGTCAGATGCAATAAAATTCTGAAAAGAAATTGACGCTACAACATGTCAAAAGATGAATATCAAATATGAATAATTAGGATATGAACTTGTGAACACACATGATCAGAGCATTCTGTTCCAGACAATGACGCAGCCAAACAAACTCACTATAACGCCGCCTTACACAGGAAGTCTTCTTCCGAAAACACATGCTATTGGTCTAGAAGGAGAGACAACAGTTCAGAGAAAATAAATACCCCCCCTCCCACAAAAATGGTTTTCCTAGGGGCACTTACATGTAAAGAGATCTCATAGTCGATGTATGTGTGAAAGAGGTCAATTTTATGGAGTCTCGCATCTCGAACACAAATACTGATGAACTCCTACAAAATTTGTAAAAAATAGTTAATTTACTTACAACAAAAGAAGTCGTGGAGGAAAGGAGAAAAAAAACTTGCTTGTCTAATGAAAAAACAACAAGATGTGTTCGAGAACATCTACTTTATGTTTGGTGCCCCAGTTCTTAAACATCACATTCTCTAATCTGGTGTAGAGAAGCACACGGACCACTTACACTTTGCCAAGAGAGATTGTCTGGTACAGTATCCATTATGAGGACAAAACCCTGCAAGAAAGGGAGACATCAATAAAGAGTCTACAGATGTGCAAATAATAATACATCCTGTGGTGAGAAATTAGCATTTTAAATGACAGGTACTGTAGCACAATGTCACAAAAGCAGAAGAAACAGGCTCGTTTTCAGAGCAAAATGTGTTTGGGAAAAGCTTGGTTAATACATCCAGAATTCAAAGGGGCAAGCGTTTGGAGATGATGTAGCAGAAATGGGATCAAAGGGCAAAGAAGAGGGATTTAGTTTGTTCTGGGGAAAGTATTTGTTCTGGACTCCTTAATATGGACTCACGCTCACGCACGCACACACGCGCACACGCGCACACGCACACACGCACACACGCACACACGCACGCACGCACGCACGCACGCACGCACGCACACACACTATAAAGCCTTTTTTGGCACACTACAAGCAGAAATGCAGCCAGTTCCTTCACCACTCACTGAACTAATTTCTACTCATTATGATCCACGTTAATCTGTATGCAACAATTTGCGATTAGTGAAGGTTCAAACATGACATGCAACTTTTCATTCAGATACTACAGTGCTGCCTCACATGTCAACTATTGGATTGTCTGGCTGTTGCTATCTTTAATAGGTCACATGCCATGTATAAGCCTTAAGTCTGAGTTAACAAAATCAATAAGTACAAACAATGCTTATAAGAGAAGTCCTGAGGCTACCTCACCAAGCTCTGCTGATGCTCTGCAAAACATTACATGAAATCAGAATCACCATGGGCCAAACTAACTACTAAACCTTTTAATAAGGTGTTCTACAGATGGCACGTTGTCCTTCATGACAATCTGTTGTGATAACAGTGTTGTCTAATGATTTACCAGGTCTTGGGGTTGATAGTAAAAAAATCACTACCATTTTAGAAAATCAATAAATTCCACACAGTCTCCTCTGGGCAGATGGGGTTAACAGGATGCTCCAAGTACAATTATAAAAGGTAACATCCATTTTCCTGCCATTTAGACTGCAATCATGTACAGTTAGGGCACTAAATCTATTATTTATGGCCAAAACAAAAATGATGTCATCTATAGCTGTGAGCCAGGATCCTATGGCTGAACCATGGCATTACCATCTGTAAACTCATTTACTCAACGTGCATTGAGAAATTATTTACTATGTATTACAGCTGAAAACGGTAAATAAAAGGCTCAAATTCAAGAACAACAGTACATTAATGTAAACCACCTTAAAGATGTTGGCAAGATAAAACAGACACGGACAAATTATTGGTCTAAAGATCAAATATTCTTCCGCAGCAAAACGCAAGGTACTGAAGTTTTCTATTTCTTAATACAAATCTTACCTTCCCTTTTCCCCACTTTCCCGAGCACTGACCCAGTGTTTCTGAACAAGCAGGGGCAGCTCAGCGGTCCGACTTGAAGCTCAGCCCTGTTTGGACTGAACTACTGCAGAGAGGGCTGCGAGGTGCTCAACGTGACATTTGCATCCAGGGTTGTTCACGCCTTCCTTCCTCGCCTCGCTGGGCCTCGACGTTTTAAAAAAAGTACTCAACTATATGTTTCATAGAAATGCGTAAGAAATGCATTTAAATCACTTAAACATGTCACACGGAATAACAATACTTCAGCAGCGCTTCAGAGAAAAACGTCTTGCGTATGCGTGAAGCGCACCTGTGCGTAATTCACTGAGTGGGGGGTGGGTTTAAATGGTCTCACCTGCTGGAAGGAGGAGCAGCCCAGTAGAGAGTACAAAGCGTGTCCTGTATTATCCGTTTTATTTTTTTCTGGAACTTTATGCGTCACATAATCATTTGGGAAGCTTAAAATAGACCTGTGCATTTAGATAGATATGTTATTATCTGATTCCACACATGACCAGTAAGTACAGTACATCCTGCAGCACAGCGTTGGTGTAATAGTTCAACTGTCACAAAAGCTCAAACAGGTTGACCACCAACCACCCTAAAGTTTGAATTATGCTTTCTAGATTCATGTGTAGCACCTCAGCCATGGTCGGAGAAATGAGACTGATGTTGTTACTACAGAAAAATGTTGCTAACTTTTCAGTACAGTAAAATGTGTGGTGAACTTTTCATGAAAACCTGGGCTGTAATTCAGTGTTCACTGACAATAACTCAGCAGTGTGGAACAAAAGTGGGCACAGGGAAATGCCAATAAGATCCCCCCTCACAGTTGCCCATGTCAGCAACAAGAGCAGGAAAGAGAAGTGAGTTTGTTTGTTTTTTTTAATATTAGTGATTTACTTTTATTGTCAGACTAGGCAATCAGATCACAAGTGGACAGTCACTGGTATTACCTTCCCATAAATGTCTCACAGGCCACTTCTGTTTCTCTTGTTACTGCTGTGTCACTCACGCTAACACACAACATGCAGTCAGACTCAACACACCTGAGGACAGGCCGAAGCCATAAGGAAGGAAAGGAAAGCTGTCCGGACGACCTTGACCAATAGTTTGAGTGATTGGATCACTATGTGGATTGTGTTTTTTTACATTGGTATTTAGCCTTGATGATTTGTAATCCAATCACCAAAGATGTATTTTAAAAGTGCAATCTCAAATCCCTGTGTATTCTATTGTGACCTTAATAAGGCCACAGCCCAGAAGGTCACTGGCTGCTCACTGCCCATTCTGGAGAATATTGCCACCTCTCGCTACCTCAGCAGAGCTGGCAATATCATCAAAGACTCCTCCCACCCCAGCAACTATCTGTTTTGAATTCCTATCGCCAGGTCGACGGTACAGGTCACTAAAATCCAGAAAAAAGGGGGGAGGGATAGCTTCTTACCCAGAGCTATCACCGCTGTGATCCGCATGATCAGATGATCCTGGAAAACCAAATCTACTCGAACAAATAGTGTTTTTGTGCAACAAGATTTAGTGTGTGTCATTGAAGTCTCCGATTGTGCAATATTTGCTGCTCATTGTGCAATATATGCTGCTGCCTTTCAATAGAAGGACGCTGTGCAATAATGTGTGATGCTCAGTTCACTGTACATGCACACTCTGTTTAATTGATAGATGCTGCTATCTACTTTCGTCTACTGCTGTTGTGTATATATTGGTGTGTATCATTGTATGTTCATTGCTTGAATTACTTCCCATTTTATCTTTGTTTTTTTCCGACGCATACGCGTCTTTTGCACCAAAAGTTGTAGCAATCCAATTTCGTTGTGCACGATACAATGACAATAAAGGCTATTCTATTCTAATTCTTATCCTCCTGTCTTCATATAACGGTGCAAGTTTAGTTTGAGTTTAATTCTAAATTTTGTGTTTTAATAATAAATATAACTAAGGAACTATAACCTTTACGTAAGTTAAGTGAAAGTCTTTGCAGATTATACTATTATTATAATCTTTTGTATCTTTAACATTTACAAAATTATGAGTACTTGTGTAATGTGCTTGTTAGACACTGCACAGGTTACTGCTAAAAAACGTTTAGCAGCAACAGGCCCAAGGAACATTGTATGTTTGGTTCATTACACATTTACATTTTTTGTTTCACTCGTAATTCAGTATTGTCTCTGCCTCATTGCAATTACTCTATGTTACTTCATTTTGTTAGCAGTCACATTTACGCTTCCACTGAGTTTGATATAAGTGACTATATTCAAGATACAGCATAATGCCTGTAAACATCAGGCCACATACATATTGCAACTTATGAATACATTGACTGTAAATACAGTTTTTGATTTAAGTAATACGAGTAATATTCTTAAATGTTCAACATTTTATTCTAAATATCTGAGAAATGTCCTTAATTAATGTTCTACCTCAGGTAAAGGGCAACTAAAAGGAGGCTAATCTGCATATTGACGTACCTTGAGGGACATTAGCAGAGTCTTCGATTCATGATATTTAGTTTTAACAAATTATTATTTATAGGACAATGATTTTCCTTTTGTACAGACATCTCCAGATAATTTGGTTTCTTTTGGCCAGTAAGTGTGAAAAAATACACTGACTTTGGAAAAACTCTTCTACAATATGAACTATAGACAACTTTCACTTGCTATATGTGCAAACTCCTTGTCTTCCCTCAAGTTGGCAAACATACGTTTTGTTTCTGGTGAAAAGATACAAAAACACAGCATTTCAGCTTTAGTTGTATTTTTTGCCAAATCACAACATAAGTCATCTCAAGGCACTTTACAATGTAAGGTTTAGAAAGAAAAAATAGAATATTTGTAGAAAACCCAACAGTCCCACATGAGCAAGCACAAGGCGACAGTGGAGAGGAACAACTCTCTTTATTAGAAGATACCTCCATCAGAAACAGGCTCAGAGTGGGCGACCATCTGCCTCGACCGGTTGGGGTGAGTGGACAGAGGAGAGAGAGAGAGAACAGCAGGCAACAACACAACAAAGAGCAACAGAGGAGGCACTGGACAGGTTGGCAGGACCAAGTTTTAAGCCTGGCCTTAAAGGTAGAGGGTGTCTGAGTGAAGGATTTTGAACTTTATTCTGCATTTACCAAGCCAATAGGGAGAAGCAAATGTAGGAGAAATACCTCTTTTGCCAATTCCAGTCAAAACTCCAGCTTGAGTATTCAGTATTAACTGAAGGCCTTTGAGTTATTGGGACGTCTTATCAGTAGTCCTGTTTAGCTAAAAATATCTTACAAAGATACACTGCTTTTCCTTAGAGTTTCTTAATCTTAGTTGCAGAAATGTATTTCTAGACTCAACATTGTTTAGTATTTTGGGCTATGAAATAAACAAATACAGAATCCTTTTAGTTGTCCTAGCCCACTTGGGACTTTTTCAGGAAAAGGAAAAGCTAAATTGCCACAGAAACACTTTTCACTTAGACTATGTATTGGCCTGAAGTCCAACTTGCATACCCTAATGCCAGTAATATGATTGTTCTCCACACCACAATGGTTTACTTAAAAGTAGCAACACCACAGTAGAACACCGTCATAAATATTTTAAAAATTCCTGCAGTTCTGAAGGCCTATGCCAGGTGTTGCAATGCTTTACTGGGCAATTAATTTTTGATTCCTTTGAACCAACTTGGTCACATAAAACCTTTATTAGAACTTCAAAGAATATTTACAGAAAGTATACAAAATGCACTTTGAACAAAATATTAGTGGGAGGAAAACAACAGCATCCTGTAGGGGTGAGTTGATTATTAATGACATTAATGGTGGCTTAACAGTAGCAAGTCATTTAGAATTTACTAAATTTGCCCAGGTATGAAAATAGGCAGTAATGGGTTTAATCACAACATATGGCTTTACATAAATCAAAGTGATACTGGAAGACTACTTTCATATAGGACAACACCGCCACCTGCTCTGTCACAATCATTTCAGCTAATATGTACAACAACATAGCTCTCCTTTCCTGCCATACATCTGAGAGTCTTGAAACGTCTTCAAAAATAACTAAGACAGCTAAAACAAGAAGGCAAGTCAGAAGAGAAAATTCAGTCCTGAGGAAAAGGGAACTGGTGCAAAGACAGAAAGAGTATTATTAAGCTTCATCTTCTGGACAAGAATGCCATGTCAGTCTCTCCTCATAGAAGGAAATGACCACCTGAGGACAGCGAGTGTTCGCCTCACGAGCTGGGACCAAATCAGCTTCATCCGAGTCTTTCCTGCGTAAAAGGAAAAAATCCACAACGTTACAATACATGCATACGTAAATTAGGGCAGAATTCTGTTACAGCAACAATACAGATGTGGATGTATACTTTATCTCAACTAAATTATATTATCAACTCAACTAATTATGATTTTATAAACGAGAAAAGGAACAACGTTGTGCCCACCATTTCATCAGAAACATCAACTCCCCACTGCTGTCCGTTGCACCAATAATGCGTTCTGGTTCAAGGTTCCTCGCAAAGCCTCGTGGCTTCTCACTCTGAGTCTTAAAAACAAAACAAATAACACAGTTTGTTGGTTTTCGCTTTTTTCTTTCTTTCTTTCTTTCGCAACACACTCCTGGTTGGAGATCGTGTAGATTATAAATGAACTCACCACATCTTTCTTCTTAGCGTCCATCTCTGGCTCATCTGTTGACGCCTTCCTCTTAACAGGAGCTGGTTTCTCCTTAATGTTCTTCTGTGCTTCCAAAAATGCAGAGATCAGCTCTGGACAATCCAGGTTCTCTTCTGGCTCCCAAGTATTGTCAGCACTAAATGAGCAGGAGAGGGGTTCAATATTAGCATTTCTGAACGTCCCTCAACAGTGTTTGCATCAAGACAGAACACAACAACATGATTAACTTTATAAACGGAATGCATGCAAAACTGTAGTGTCTTCATGTACCTATATTAACTATGGACAATAGCGCAGCACAACCCCATACAAGGGACCCACTTTCAGCTCTGTGAGTGGTGGATGTACAAGGCAACTCACTCTGTAAATCCTTTCCACTTCAGGTAGAATTCTACTTTTCCATTGACAAGACGCTGGTCGAGCACTTTTTCCACGACAAATTCTTCAGGTTCATCCTGTGTGTCCTGTGAATCCTTCTTACCCTTGGTATTCTGCTTCTTGCCCATTTTTGGCTCTAAAACAGAAACGATGTGTGAGAACTTTCTGCTTTTTTTTTAACAAAAGTAACAATTTAAGTAACAATTTCGCCACAAACCATGGAGCAGGTAACGTCGCCTTACTCCAATTTACAACACAGAGTGCAGCTAAAATGTACTGAAAGCCAGCCAAAAGATGAGGTTAGGTGTGCAGGTACGCAGGCAAGCTAGCGCGCTAACTGTAGCTGGTATCATTTTAGGCCCGAGTGTCAGAAAACATTTCCCTGACCGCCTGGAATACAACGGTGATTAAAAACGCATAACGTGTGCGTCCGTGTGAAGAAATAACCTACAGCAGACGCTAATGACTTTGCAGAAATAAATAACGCAAGTAACGTAATCTGGGTTCATGCTAGCGCAGCTATGCTAAACACGTCCATCTAAATAACATTTAAAGACCGGGAGATATTTCTACAGACGTTTAAGCTTTCAACGGTAGCTATCTGACTTTAGCACAGCGTTGGTATGCAACACACTAGCAGATACCAATAAAATACTCATTTAAGCTTATTTAGATATTAGACCTAGCTGTGGAGTTAACTTCATGGCTCACTCCAACACAAACTACTAACGTTTCAACGCCATAACGCTCCAAGCACTCTATCGTTGCCTTGCCTGCTAAGTGTAATAGAGTTAACTCTGATTTAAGCATACCCACCCTATAAACAACAGGTACTGCTTCAGAGATGCCTCCTTACCACGCGGTCCGCCTGCTCTTTATCTTTTGTGTGCTGCACTGGAGGCTCTTCGGGCGCCAAGCTAATCGCAAAGGTTCGACGGAGGCCTGGAAGGAAAGCGCTCTTCGCGCTTGGTTTAAGCGCCTCATGGCTCTTCACTTTCAAATAAAGTGCTGAAAGTACTTAATGAAGACCACAAGACCTGTTATTTATTTGTACATACAAAGCTGGCGTAAATTATTTCTCAAAATGTGACGGTAGGAATGACTTTTAAAAATTCCCCTGGATTAGTGAGCCAACGTATAATTTTAGTTATGGATACGTTTATACATTACAATGTGGTTTTTAGACAGGGAGTAGCTACTCATTAAACAAAAACGACAAAATAGAGACACATTTTTTAATCAGAAAGAGCAATGTCTGAGCATTTTAATATCTCAATGTAAAATCATTATCACCAACCACCATGCTATCAAAAACATCTCCCCCCAGCAAAAAACAAATAAAAAATTACAAATTTATATTCTTGGTCAAACTAGAGGGAGAATTCTTCATAATTCACTTTCTAAACTTGGTTATTTTTCTCCATTCAACTCACTCAGCTGACATAATAAAGCAGTGTCATCTAATAACATGGCAATCTGTACTAAATATATAGCTCGAATCCAGGTAATCTCTTATGTCTGCCAAGTAAAGTAATATGTAAAGCAAAACATCCAAACAACATTCTATTATATCGTTATTGATTGTTTTTTCCTCTTTCAATATGGGATGGCATATGTCTATTTAGAGCAGGTTTACTGTTGGGAGGATTTGTAGCTAGCAAGTTCCTATAAAATGCTATTTTTATTAAACCAAAATCTATAAGACAAATTAAAGCCTTATGTAAAACACAATCTCGTCAAAGACTACTCAACATTCAGGAAGCTTGCAGAATTGGGTTGAAATAAATGTTTCAACATTAATGTCAAACATTAAATAATAGCCTCTTAAAACACATTTTATTATAATGTGCAAATGCTCATGTACACACAAAAACCCACACTTATCAAAAGCAAATTAAGGCCTTGTCAGTTTAATCATTGGTTTTCTGTAGGGCATCAACACATTGGGGGAACAAAACAAGGAAAGTCTCTCCTAACATTTCAGTTCAAAATTATGCTCAACCATACACACCATTAAATATTTTTAAACAAAACTGTTAATTTTAGATAGTTCATGTCCCACTATGCTCACCACTTTAAAGTCATCAGTATGAAAAAAGATACTGCCCCTGAACGTCTCATAAAGTTCAGGAACCTCAGAAACTTCAATAAATACAATTTTCAACCATTTCCTTATACTGAATAGGCATATAAAGAGAGGCAAGAAGACAGGGAAACAAAGAGACTCCTCCTTCTAGATTTCTATCCAGTAACAATTCTGGACATGGAGGTTTTTAGATATGTCTGACCTCTATGCTTGTTTGTAAAAAAACAATCAAACTCAATGCATATTAACAGGCACAAAGAAAAACTGGTAGTATTACCTACAGTTTTATCTGTTCCCTTAAAACCAGTTTTAGTGCCTTGTCCAAATAATGTCCAGTGTGTACACTACACTTTCCACATTTTATTTACAGAAAATGTTTATGTGTCCTTTCTTGATCATCAACTTTTGATTAGGCTCCCAATAACGGTGAATCCACACATACTTTTACAAAAGGAGATCCCATAACCAGAGTCAGGCAAGAATTTTCAGCAAGATCCAAACATCTGAAGGTCTCAGTTAGCAACACTGCATCACTGCTTTTTCTCTTTTTTTCTCTTGTCTGTTTTGTTCGCAGTTGATGCGGAGACAGCAGGCCGCCTTACAGGCTGAACAACAACTCTCCCATTAGCCCCGCACTGCAGAGCGAATCTTTCTGGGTTCAGGGGCCGTCCTGAATCATCCCTCAACCGGGACAGGACATCTCTGGTCAGCTGCTCGATCTGCTGGCCTACAGCACCCATTGTCTTGGCTGTAAGCTGTTTCTCCCGCAGCAACCTGTCTCTTTGAGCTCGCATCCGCTCCACCTCCTCCTGCAGCCCTGTGATGGCATCTAGTTTGCGCTTGCGGCAGTTTTGTGCTGCCAGTTTGTTCTTCCCCCTTCTGCGGATGTCCCTCAGGAGTGCCACCTGCTCAGGGGAGAAACCATGACTATCAAGAACTTCCAGGAACTCCTCCACGGGCATATTGACAATCTGCAGTACAGAAAATGGGATGTACATGGCACGGGCACGCATCTCATCTTGACTCAGCTCTCTCTCTTCCAACCGTGACCCACTGTCATCACTGAAAGAGTCCTCGTGGATGCCTTTGTGGGGAAGTGTTACTGACGGGGGACTGAGGAAAGCAGGAGATGAGTAGCTGTGGTCATGCCAGACACTCTCACTCAGATCAACAGGTGGCCATGTTGTTGTGTAGTCCATGATGCCTTTTGAAGGCACTGAATCCACCTCACTGCTGTAGCCTGTAGCTCCACATTCATCCCCACAGTATGAGCTGGATGACGATGAAGATGACATCTCAGACGAACCTGAATAAGTGTAGATTAAACTGGATTACTGATTGTGTATAAATGAATATAAACAAAAGCTTCACTACAGACAGTATAAATATGTATTTGTAGAGATGTGAACCAACCTGGGGAAACTGGACCTCCACAGCTGCTCTCCAGGGAGAGACCAGAGTCAGAGTCTAAGTCCTCAAGGGCCTGTGGGTCTACGTTCTGTAAACAGCCCATCAGCTGGGTGTCGATAGTGTCCAGGCATTCCAGTCCCAGCTGATTGATTTGGTCAAACACTGCCTCATCCAGACAGCCGCCCAGTACGCTCTGTGACGACACATTTCCAGTCAAATTACTTACTGAAGCAAATGGGAGAGCAGCCAGTCCCAGAGCCATCCCCGGTGAAGCATCTGAATGCGAGGAGCCTGTAGATTCTAGTCGGAAGAAGCTTCTTTGTAGTTGAGTGTCCGGTCTGGACTCAGTCCTTTCTGATGTGACACCAAAGGTTCCAGCACTTGCCATCATAGCATCACATAAACTGACATCCTGGCTGATGGCGCTGATGTCTGTGTCCGTAACAAGGGAGTCCAAGTCCTACAAAGAAAAAATTTATTTTACTAAATTCCAGATAATATTGGCAAAATCAAACCACTCACAGTAACATACCAATGATCCCTAGTCTTCTAATCTGATGTTAGCAAACTTCATTGCTTCATTTCAATTTCAAGCATCTGTAATTAACATGAGCATATGACTTACATCAAGGTCAGTGACAGACAGTAAACTGCTCCAGTGCTGTTCAATATCAACTGTGGGAGGATGGTGGCGTGCTGGATCCGAAAGTGCAGTGACGCTTTCTAGTAAATCCTGAAAAAGAAAAAAAAAAGTTGCCTGAGGGTATAAGGGTATGCTCGAAATGTCAATTATAATATTTGTATCAGAGTTTATCATAATTCTCATCTTTTTGACTATCTGTACAGAATATTAAGATATATTCACGTGTTCTATGTATGTGTATGTATATATGTATATATATATATATATATATATATATATATATATATACACACACACATATATATATACACACACATACACAGAAACATGGTATATATATCATATATCATATAAAGCAACAAACAGAATCATACTTCTTGTTCCAGTGTGGAACTGTGAGCCAACTGGGTAAGTGCTCCTGGTTCCTCCTCCTCTTTGACTTTAACATCATTCTCCTAATACGGAGAGAAAAGAAAAGCAGAGAGAGAAAGGGAAGCCAGAATGAGAAAACCAATAGGAGGTTGGAGAGTGAAAAGAAAAAGAATAACAAATAATTAGCTTGCATCCAGAGCCCTTGAGGTTTTTTTAAGATGTTGTTTTAACTCCAGAAATGACTTAACCTCAATGTAAAACTGACTCAAGTCTACATTAGATTTCAGCTGCTTTCGATGTCCCACCAACTGTGACCTAGAAATGAGGGGGCTTGTATATTTATGAATTAAAGTGAGGTATGGGCTCTTTTAATATAATACCCGATTACCCAGAGATAACCTAACCTGCTTGTAAGACACTGTTAGCACACCAAGTGCACATTTTAATGTGGGTCGCCAGCTGCCTGCCACAGACTCAATATTTTGAGTTTTCACACAGAGACAGATTATTATTTGCCAGGCTTACATACTACAAAGGGCGCAGACCGTGTTTCAAAAGCGGGACAATTGCTGATTCACTTTGTACATTAATGCTTAAGGCAACAATTACAACAAAGTATATGCTAAACAGGATCTGCCTGAACTTGTCAAATTCTAGAGAAGAAACTTTTCCAGCTTCACCTGCCCAGTGAATGCAGATAGTTCTACATTGTCAAATGGTTCAGCTTTAGTACTGAAATATTGTATTTCTGCAAACTACACCCTATTCTACAGTTTAAGCTTTCACTGAAACTACAAAACAGATGATAAAGAATAAAAAGGTGTATCACTATCACATTAGCCATGTGAACAAGAACCCAAGGATGGCAATACTGTATGGTCTACAGATTTTCTGTAAGCAAATAGGGTGTGGGTCTAAGCCTCACTCCTCCCCTAAAGGCCCACAGTTGGCGGTTGAGAATAAAGCAAGGGGATACAGTTACACAACTGGCGACATGAACTGCCCTTAGGACGTAGCATCCACTAAGCCAGGGGTGTCCAAACTCTGTCCTCGAGGGCCGCAGCCCTGCTGGTTTTCCAAGCATCCATGCATTTGTGACTTCTCATTGGCTGAACACACCTGATCAAGGTGATCAGGTGTGTTCAGCCAAGGTGATCAGGTGTGTTCAGCCAATCA